>JAQQAC010020896.1:1613370-1674617 GCA_029783875.1 Phataginus tricuspis | reverse complement strand
TGCATTTCTCTGATGATTAGCGATGTGGAGCATTTTTTCATGTGCCTGTTGGCCATCTGAATTTCTTCTTTAGAGAAGTGTCTATTCATGTCCTGTGCCCATTTCTTAATTGGGTTATTTGTTTTTTGTTTGTTAAGGTGCGTGAGTTCTTTGTATATTTTGGATGTCAACCCCTTATCAGATACATCATTTATGAATATATTTTCCCATATTGTGATGAGAACTTTTAAGAACTTTCAAATACGTAATAGAGTATTATTAACTATAGTTGCCACGCTGTGCCTCACACCCCCAGGACTTACTTATCCTGTAAGTGGAAGTTTGTACCTTTTCGCCCCCTTCCCCCAGTTCTCTAGCCTCTCCCCTGCTCCCTGCCTCTGACAACCACCAATCTCTTCTCTGGTTATGTGACCTCATTTTTTTTAAATATCCCACATATATGTTACTTGCCTTTCTCCATCTGACTCCTTTCACTTAGCACAATAGCCCCGGGTCCACCCATGCTGCCCAAATGGCAGGACCTCCTTCTTTATGTGGGGCACAGTGTCCGACTGTGCATCTGCCACAGCCTCTGCGCCCGGGGTTGTCCCCGCGTCCCGGCTGCCGTGGATGGTGCCGCGGTGAACGCGGGGGCGGCACGTGGCCCGGTCAGCCCTGCCGCCTGCCCCTCCCCTGTGAAGGATGTGCGGCGGCTGACTTGCCGGGCTAGCAGCACCAGCCGTGGTGGGACCAGGGTTTGAGCCTGCAGGTGGGTCCCAGGCACGTGACCCACAGCTTATTAGGTTTCAAAGACTTTGTTTCTTGGGCAAGAATTTGATAAATATACCTTGTAATAGAAATATTTTTCTCTCACTGGTTTTTTCCATGAAGGATAGAGATTTAAGTGTCACCACTTTTGAGTGATGTTTGTCATGATGGTCAAATACCAGAGTGTAGAGGCCAGTGAGATCAGAATCTTAACTCGGGTTTTATGGACCTGAATATTTTGCTTGGGCATCTCAGGTGGTGTTATGCCTGTGGGTGCTGAGTCCCCTGACTGCTGTCCCGCCTTTCCAGGTGGCGTGTGTCGGTTGTGGGTGTTCCCAAAGCTGATTATCTGTTAGACGCACCCTTCCTGAGTTCGGATCGCCAGTTTGGGAATCGAGGTGCACCACATTCAGAGTCTGTGTTGGCTTCTGAGCTTTGAGTGGCAGGCGAGGAAAACTCTCACTGGGAGGGGCTCCTCCGGGCCTTCCTGAGTCCATGCAGTCCCTGAACTTGGGTGCTGAGGGCTTGAACGGCCAGAGGTCAGACAACAGTGGACACCCACATCGTTCTTTTGTCGTCATCTCACAGTGATTCAATGGACTTCCAGCCTGTTGGGAAAGTTTTCAGTTAGCTTCTTTTTTTGAGATTGAATCCTTGCGTTGTTTCTTGTACTCCTAACTAACCTCGTTGGATCCCATCTGTATCGTATCTCTGCCCTCATTGACTTTCTGTAGCACCTCCAAATTCAGTATCATCTGGAAATTTAATTAATGTGCTGTTTACTGCTCCTTCCAGATCACTAATGAAGATGTTAAATAAGACTTGATCCCCGGAGCACCCCACTGGACACCTCCTCGCAGCTTAATACCCTTCATTTATCAGTGCACTTTGTTTATGGTCCTTTCTCCGGGTTTCAGGCCACACAGGGGTGCTTAGACAAAGCCCAATTTGAATTAATTTTTCCAGTAAGACTGTAAAAAATAGTGTGCCAGATTCCTGCACGGCCCCAGGTGTGTTACCTGCTGCGTCCTTCCACGGCCTGGTGGCTTCCTCCCCACCCGTGGTCCTCGCCCTCGCCCCGCTGTCCTCTTGTGGAGGTGCGGAGGGGGGCAGTAGCTGCCGTGGCTCCTTGCGGCCAGGCCCAGCCTTGGGATGACCGTCTGAGGTGCTGTGCGCCTGCTCAGGCTCAGGTCGTATGACCCATCCCACAGCTGGGTAGCTTAGACAATAGAAACGTGTTTTCTCACAGTCCAGGATCTGAAACTGGGGTGCGGGCCGGGCTGCTTTCTCTGGGCCTTTCCTTGGCATGCGGTTAGCCACCTTCTGCCTGTGTCCTCACACAGTTGTCCCTCTGTGTGTGTCTGTGTCCTTGTCTCTTCTTAAAGGGTCACCGGTCCTCTTGGATTAGGGTCCACCCTAGTGACTTCATTTTAATGTACTCACCTTTTTAGAGGCCCTGTCTCCAAATACAGCCACGTTTGTAGGAGGTTCTGGGGGTTAGGATGTCCACATGTGTGAATTGTAGGGGAGCAGCTCAGCCCATCACGATTGGCTTATGTGAGGTTTGGGGAGGGGCTTCTATCTTGATTAGGCTCTCAGACCACAGGTAGGGTGACCTGCGTGCCATCCTTACTATACTCCTGGTGTGTGGGAGTCAGCCCTGTGAGGCGGCATGATGTGCCCGTGACTGGCTCATGCCTTGTGTACGTGCTTCTGACTGTAGGTGATGCCTTGAAGGTCTGCCATCTGTTTCGCTCAGGCATTTGAGTTGCTCACTGATGACGTTGCTGTGTGTGACTGGGGGACATGCGTGTGGCCAGGAGGGCATGGCAGGGAGGTGTAGCCAGGGACATGTTGGAGGGGTGTGGCCCTGGAGGGCACAGTGGGACCCTCCCGCTGCTCCTGGTCCTGCTGTCCAGCTGCCTTGTCGGAAGCCCTGGGCACTCAGATCAAAACCCAGCTCCCTGGTGGGTGGTGGTGGGGGCGTGTAGGCATTGTAGCACCAGGCACAGGCCAGCAGGTGGGACCACACATGCTCTGCGCCTTTCCCAGGACATTCCAGGCCCAGGCTAGCCCCAGTCTCCCTTATTCTGAGCTGGGGGCTTGGGTAGGTTGAGGGACACTTCTGAGCCCTAGAAACAGGGGAGTTTTGGGATCAGACTGGTGTTTTCAAAAGATGGCCGAGGGGCAGGAGGGGTCAGAGGAGAGGCCGAGCAGGCCCGGGGCCAAGGGGGCAGGAGGGGGACGTGGGGGTCCTGCTCCCAGGCCTGCCCGCTGCTGCCTCCCTTCTGCCTGCCAGTGTTGCTCTTGTCATTCTGTGGCCCTCTGATTCACTAGACAAAAACTATGCAAAAGCAGTCTTTTTAGAAGCGGTGCCCGTACTATGAAAATGAGAAAACTCTTCTCAGTATGTTGGTAAAATACCAGGAAGACCAGCAGGCCAAAAAATGGCCTTTAAACATAAAAAATAAGCATAAACCCAAATGAAGGAAGGTAGAAGATGTGGCGCAAGGTTGATAAATTAAGATTCTTAGAATTCTTCTATATAATTGGTGACTCGCTTAACTCATCCTGTGACCCCATGAAAGAGTGGGTGAGTGGCAGCTGGCATGACCGGCAGCCGGAATCAATCTCGTGGCCCTGCGTTTGGGAGAGAATACCCACGTTAGGATTGGATGAGCTTTTCAGCAGAGGAAGGTGAAATGTCAGGATGACTGTAGATCATGCCAGGGCAGCGTCCTCGGGAACTTAGAAAAAGAAGAGCTGACAGAGCAGCAGGGCCCATGAGATATGGCTGCTCGCCTAGTGAGAGTGAGTGTAGGACCCACTGGCTGGCCCGTGGGGCCCTCCCAGGTCCCAGCAGCTTAGGGCCATGGACCTGGGCCTGCTGCTGGGGACAGCCGGAGCCGCTGCCGTGGCCGTGGGGGAATGGAGGGCTGGAGGCAGCTGACGAAGACCTCAGGGTGGGGGTCAAGGTCAGATGCCTGTGATGACCCCCCCCCCATCCTTGCCCCACCCACTTCGTAGCTGCTCTCACGGGGAAGCCCGTTCCTGATCCTTTGTGTTGCCCAAACCCTAACTTGAGTCTGATTTCTCACTGCAGCAGTTACAGCTGGACCCCCACAACTGATTTCCCTAAAACACAGATCCAGGCCCTCAACTCGGCTTCTCAGAAGCTAGCAGTGCTACCTGGGAGCTGCATGACCTTTCCAGCTGGGCTGGGGACTCTGGCCTGCCCCTGACATCCACCACCTCTGTGGCCTTGAGCAATTCGCCTTCTCTAAGCCTCCGCTTGTATCTGTAATGCTGGACAGATGATCACATGCCCCTGCGTATGAGGTGCTCCACGTGGGTGAGCTTGCCTGACTGCCTTTCTGCTCTGTCACCCAGGGCCCCATTTCCTCCCCCGGCTCCCCAGGTTTTCCTGTGATCCTCTGGCTGATTTTCTGCTGATGTCTCTGCCTTAAACATTCTTCCTCCAAACCTCTGCCTGTTGGAGTGGATCCCATCCTTCTGGTCCTTCTTCCTCACCGCCTCTGACCCCCTTCTCCCAGCACACACTGGACTGTGCTGGGCTGGGCCACTGGCAGGGCCTGTGTGTGCCGCCCTCGCGGCGCTCTGTCACTTGTTGACTGAATAAGAGGCGGTCACCCAGCCCTGCAGGGTTGCTGGGTCTCCACTGGGTGGGTAGGTAATATACTTGCATTCCTTACTGCTCTGTGGTGGGGATAAGATGGGAGCGTGGGCTTCCAGAGAAAACACAGGACACCCCACTAACCTTGAACTTCAGGTACCTGAGGGATCATTTGTAGTATGCGCGTGTTCTGTGCAAACTCTTTATTTTTCAATCTGGCAACCCTTGTAAGAGGGCTTGTCCCAGATATAAGGCTCAGATACCATCCATTCTGGAGCAAGGCTGTCAGACTGGCAGAGGCAGGCAAACCAGCTTCAGCCTGGGTGCGCTAAAGGGCCTGGTGGAAGGTCTTTCTGCCTCCACTGTGATTCCCAGAGCCCAGGAATGGTGGGTGGCCCAGGGCCGTTTCCCCATCAGAGGGCACCTCCTTTGGCACCCAAACCTCCACCCCTAACCCTCAAACCCCAGTTGCCCTCCCAGTGGCAGCCACTGTGAACCCAGGGACTTGAGTGAATCTAAGGCAAAGACTGGGGCACTGTAAAGGCTGTGGTGCCGCACTGTGTGGCAGTGTTGTGGAAGGACGTAGAGCCATGCATAGCAATGTGTAAGTTATGTAAAAGAAACACGCTTTCTTAGGCCTGGACGTGGCTAAGTGAGTGAATGAAGCCTCCTTGGCCCTGGAATGGTGCCTTTCCCACCCTCTGGGGACTAAGCAGGCTGCAGGCTGTGGGCTGAGTAGGCAAATGCGAACCCCACCAACTCCGTCTGTCTGGTGACTCCATAGCTGTGGTGGGACTAAGGGTGGGCAGGTGAGGAATGAGGTCGTGAGGTGGACAGAGACCCCACTGCCCTTCAGAACCTTTCCTTGGAGTCTTTAGGCACGTGTTCTTGCAAGGAGCTACCCTGGAACACTCAGTAGGAAATGGCCCTCAGTCCCACATCTGGCCTGCAAGGTTCAGCCTGCCTGGTGTTCACAGTCGGGCCCTGCAGGGTCAACTGTCAGTGTATCCCCAGCTCACAGTCCTTTGTGCAGGGAGAGAGGAGACAAAAAAGGGGCTGCCCTCTCGCCGCTGGCCCCCCAAAGGCCTGCTGCTCCTTTGGCCCTCAGCCTGCCAGCTGTCCTTATCCCAGTATCCCTTCACTCTGCAGTTTCCCAGCCCCCTGTGGTAGGCACAGGGCCAGCCATTGAGGACATGGAGGTGCACTGGGTGTGGGTCCGCCTTTAGGAGGGTTCCAGCTGGTGCAGGAGGGAGCCACGGTTGTGAGAAGGTGGTTGCTGGGGATCTGATGGGGTGGGAGGACGTAGCACAGCATCGATGTCCCCCTGGAGGGCCTGAGGAGGAAGCCCTGTCCTGAAGTCCTCTTCCCTGGGACACTGTGCGGCATGAGGGCTGAGAGTTTATAGAAACTCAACTCTCCTGTAGCTTCTTCGGGCCTTGCTGTAGAGCAGCATGGCGCCCGCCTCCCGGAGTGGTGGGGAGCACACAAGCTGGTGCGGAGAGGGGTGCAGGTCTGCTGCTGGCTGGTCTGGTGAGCAGCGGAGCTGAGATCCTCGGCGCTGTGCCTGCCTGCCCTTTGTCACGAGGCGGCTCGTTGCCCGTTAGCTTCCCTGGTGTCTGGGCCGGTGTGTCACAGACCTTCCCCTGTATCCTGGCCTGGGGGGAATCCCTGGGGCCTCACCCCTGAGCTGGGGGTCAGGCTTCAGATTCAGTCCCCACAGGCATTGCCTGGGGTGGGGGCCCTGGGAGCAGAGGCAGCATCTAGGGCTGCGGGAACTGGAGAGCATGCCCCGAAGCTCTGTGATTGGGTCCCAAGAGTGAGCTGCATGCTCTGAAAGTAAACCTCCCGTCCTTGGCACGTGTGTGGCCTGACGGATTCTTTGGCAGCAGACTCATTTTGTAACGTAGCCACCTAAACGTCAATGCAGACTTAGCCTTCTTGGGTAGGTGGCTGGCAGGGTGGCAGGTGGTTCTCTGCTCACTTCCTGGTCAGAGCACACCTGGTGCCAGCCTCCTCTGCCACAGAGCAGATGAGGGGACTGACGTGGCCTCAGCTCATTTTATGCAGGGCCAGCGGCCAACTTGGAGAGAATCTGGGAGCGTTGTGAAACTCGTCTTCAGATATTCGACAGGGAATAGCCCCAAGCAGGGCCATCTTGGACCACCCAAGGACAGTAACAGGGCCAGGAGACACAGTGCCTGTCAGATGACTCTCAATAGTGGGGCTGCCCCTGAAGACGTGGGGTCTCTGTGCCGGGAGGGCCCCAGCAGATGTGGCCGCTGCCCTGGTGCTGTGGGCCTGGGGCTGTTGGGCATCTGGGCCGTGCAGTCTTTCAGTTCCAGCCCAGCCCTTATTTCCACCACACCTCGCCTACCTGCACCCTTCTAGAAGGAGTCGGTGAAGCATGAGTCAGCAGGAAACTTGTCTGGCCCGTCCTAAGTCTCGATATTTGTTGAATTAAATAAATGGAAGAAAGAGAAGACACTATTATAAGAGAATGACAGATTGTTTCCAGATTTGAATGTTTTAGACGTGAGCAAGACAAAGCCCTCATGGGGTTTGTTTGTAGTAAACCTCCCCATTCCCCAAAAATGTTGCTTAAAATTCCTTCCTAAAAATCTTTTTAAATGTGAAAATCATTTCCAGAACCGAAAAGTTGTTGGAAGTATGTTGAGTTTGCCACATTCGGTGGCTCACACCTTTGGTTACTGACCTACGTCAGGACTGCAAGTGGCTTTTATGTGGAGCTGGCACCGTGAAGGGTGGAGGAATATGGGATGTCTGCATGGATTTCCTGTTTGAAAGAACCAATAGAGAATCTTGTCTTTTTATCTTATTTATAAAAAATACTTTGACTATCTCCAGGAACTCATCTTAGAATGAAACCAGTATAAGATCCATATAGATTTCTAAAACCTGTATAGATTTTTTGTATGAATCTATATAAATTACAAAACCCAGGTTAATTCATCTAAAGAATTAGCAAACTGTGTGTAGGGAAGATTTACTAACATAGAATTAATCAGTGTGCTTTTGGAAATGTGCTTTTTTTGGAAATCAGATTAATCTGAGAGTGTGTAATAGGGGGCCAAGGAGAATGAATCCTGTGTGTGTTCGTGGTGCCTCAGTGAAGTGTAAGGCAGAGACACTCCACCTGCATCCAGACAGTGACCTCACTGTATTTGCACAGAGCTGTGCAGCCTACAAAGCACTTTTCAGGCCATTTCAATGTGATATTTCTGGTAACCTTTTGAGTGTAGGCATTTTCATGTATCCCATTTTATAGGTAAGAAAATAGAAGTTTGGAGGAATTCATTTGCCCAGGATCTCATACATAGCATGTTGGAATCACCGTTCCAAGGGTCATCTATTTCTTTCCAAAGCAATTTTTTCCCCTGTGTGTGGAAACCTAGGCTGCTTTGTTTATTTGAAAAGCATTTGATGTTTTGGGGGAAAGAATCATAAAAAGCTTAGTAATGTACCAAAGTTTAATAGATAAAAATAATTAAAAAATATTTGTGTACCTATGAGTGATGTCATACTCAAGCACATGTGTACCCCAAAGATTTTTTATGTATTATATGCAATATAATACAACCTTACTCTAAAGTTCAGATTACATGATTTAGAATACATGACCTTACTATAAAGCTCAGATTCATTTTTTATTTTTAAATTATCAAAACTTTAAAAAACCTTTGAAAATTTACTGTAAAAGGGAATATTTTTACAATAAATTTTTTTAAACTACATCTTTATTTCAAGGTGACTTAAGTGAATTTTTGTTGACATAGTGAACCCCTGAGAAGGTGTCATTTAGGCTGATACTTAAATGATGAGAAATCAGTTGCATGGGCTACCTAGCATGAGAATCTGCAATATCTCAAAAGCCCTATTCTTTTGAAATCATTTGTGTTCCCCAAGCTCTAGGGAAGAAAACGTAACAAACACCTTTTGCTACAGTCAGTGTGTGTCCCTGGAACACTGCTTCCTGACCTTGGTTCTGTACCAAGAACATAACTCCTGATACAAGGCCTTGTCCCTGCCCTCTGGCAGACTGTGGTGGTCTGCCGACTGACACCCGACTGCAGTGGGACCATTACTTGAACAGGGAGTAGCTGGGTCCTCCTGTCCCCAGGGGGCTGTATGTGAGACAGAGCATCCCAGTTTGAAATCTCAGGGAGCTTCCCTGGCCTCCCAGTGCTGCCGTGATGAGAACATGCGGCCACACATCTTACTTAAGTCCAGGTCAAAGGAGCAGACATTTCCGAGGTCCTGTCTGCAGTGGAGCTTTGCCCACTTTGCAGGGGCTTTCCTGATCCTCTGCTTCCTTGCTTCCACCACCTCCATCACAGTTCCTGTCCTGCTAAAAGTAGTCCAGCTGCCATTAGACGAGCAGGGAGTGTGAGGCGGAACGTTAAATCCTCACTCCGGACGGAGGTGTCTGTCCATTGTCAGTCTGCCCTTGGTCCTGGGGAGGCGCTGGTGGTGTGGAAGCGCCTCCCTGAGTGTTTTATCTGGGAGGCTCTGGATTTGGGGAGGCGAGCCTGCTGAGTTGTGTGTGTGTGTGTTTTTCATTCACTTTGCCAACCTCTGTCTTTTAACAGGTGCATTTGGGCCAATTCTGTTTCCGTTATTAGTACGCAGGCCAGGTGAAGCACACCCCTTGTTAGTTGTTTTGTGTCTGTGCTCTCTGTCTCTAGCTTCCTTTCTCTTTTCCTGCCCTCCTGTGGGTTATTCGCACATTTCTAACATTCCATTCTGATTCATTTATAGTGTTTTGAATATACTGCTTTGTAAATTTTCTTAATATTTTCTCTAGATATTGCAGTTTGCACACATAACTCATCATGCCTCCCTGGAGAGAAGTGTAGGGCCTTACTTCCACTTAGTTCCCTTTGCCCTCCCCAGTTTTAAAACATAATGATCCTAAGTGTTTTCTCTATATAGCCACCGTCAGATGTGGTGTTTATATATGTATTTGTGTGTGTGTGTGTATGTGTATTTTTTCTTTTTTTGCTTAAACAATAGAAATTCTCACAGTCCTGGGAGCTCAGTGTCCCAGATTAAGCTGTTATGGGGCCAGGCTCTCTGAGCCTCTCTCATTGGCCTTGGATGCTATCTTTTTCCTGTCCTCACTTGGTCATCCATCTGTGCCAGGTTACAGATTTTTCATCGGCTGTCAGATGTGACTTAAGAATCACGAGGAGAAAGACAGTCATTATGCTCCGAGTTCCCCCCTCTGCTGCCCCACCTCCTGTCTGAAGCCCCAGGCCTCCTCCCCTGCCATGCCTTCTCTGAGGGGAGGCTGAGCTTTCCTTCTGGGAATGTCTTTGCCTCTCTTTTGTTCTGAAGGGTGTTTGCATTCTGTGTGGAGTCCATACTTGACAGCTCACCTCTTTTAGTATTCGAAAAATTCTGCACCAGTTCCTTCAGGCCTCCATGGTCTCAAATGAGAAACCCACTGCAATTGGAACTGGCGGTCCTGCAGGTAATGCACTGTTTCTCTGACTGCCTTCAGTACTCTGTCTTTGTCTTTAGTTTTCACTCATCTGATAGGTGTGTGTCTTAGAATAGATTTCTTTGGGGTTTCCGTGTTTGAGATATTCTCAGCTTCTTGAATCTGTAGTCTGTGTCTTTCACCAACCTTGGGAAGCTTTCAGCCATTCTTCCTTCTGCTGTTTCTCAGCCCGCTCTCCTCCTGTCCGAGAGGCCCCTTCTATGGGAGTCAGTTCACTTCTGTCCCACAGGTTCTGCAGACTGTTCATCGTATTTATTTAGTCTGTTTTCTCTCAAACTGGGTGTTCCCTATTGGTCTATCTTCAAGTTCACTGATTCTTTCCTCTGTCACGTCCATTCTGCTGTGGAGCCCACCTACTGAGTTTTTTATCTTTGTTACAGTATTTTTCAGCCATATGGTTTTCATTTGGTTCTTTTTTACATCTGCTGCCTAACTGGTGAGATTTTCTGTTTTTCCTCCTGGGTTTTTGTTTTGTACTTGCTCCCTGAAGGGTTTTTGTGATGGCTGCCCTGAAACCCGACCAGCTGATTCCAGTGCCATTCATCTCCGTCTGGGTGCCGAGCGACTGTGTTCTCGCTCAGGTGCTGATTCTCCCGGGGCTTGGGAAGCTCTGGGTCTCTTTTCAGTGGGCACTTACCCTGTGTAGGTCTAGTGAGTGGCTTGTGGCCTCCTTCCATGGGCCGTGGCCCCACCGACAGTTTCCGCTCTGTTGCTTCACTCTCCCGTTGCCTCTGGGGCCCCCACGTGGCCCTGTGGTGCTGACCGGTGGGTGGGGGTCTTCTGGGACTGTTAGGTTGGTGCAGAGGTGCTCAGGGCTGTGCATCAGACAGGGCCTGCACCACTGAGGGGCGAAAGCACATATCGGCTGCCCTCTGTGCTGGGTGGGGCAGGGGCTGCTGGTACTGGGGACATGGCGGGGCCATGAGATGGCATTTGGGCTTCTTGATGCTTGGTAGTTTGTTGAGAGTGTCGAATTTCTGGTACCAAGAAATAAGGAAGTTGAAACCTAAAACTTACATAAATCCTGAATAGCAAATGTGGGAAAAATAGAGGTTCCCCCTTCTGACTCTCTAAAGTAATTTCAAAATTTCAGAAGGAAAACCCAACCTCTAGTGATCAAAAAGAATACATGCCATCACCACAGGTTGGTAGCCGGGGACCATGCTAAGGATGCCAGGCTGGCCGACATGAGGCACTGGTAAGGCGCACGGGAAGGGGAGGAGAAAGCAAGTCAGACTGAGCAGTGGTGCGTGGGAGCCGGGGTGTGAGGGAGCTGTGCACAGCAGCCCTCAGAGGGATCGAGGCGGGCGCGGGTGGGCCCACGATGGGTCTGCTCTCTGATCCTGTGGGCCCCTGCTCCTCAGGCCGGTTCCCTTGGGCCGGGTGCCAGCACTGCTTACTCAGTTTCATTTTCAGGTCCTTCCATTAGTTCTGCACATAATACCAAAGGCTTTGCTTTGAGGGGTGGTGGGCTCGCACCCAAGCAGCTGTGTGGATGCTCAGTGCCAAGTCTGCAAGAACATGGAGGTTTCCTGATCATAGGTCAGCTTGATGATGTGGATATTTAAGGAGAGCCATCTTGCAGGAAGGCGGAGAATGGACAGGAGGGAGAGGAGCCTGGCGTGCGTATCACCTCCGGGGACCTGGGACTTACAAGAAGTGGATGCCATTGGGGGGCTGCAGAAATACAAGAGGAAGGAACCAACCTAAACCGTTGGGTCATTTCCAGCCTGGTTGTTGGAAGGCTGGTTGTGCTGTGATGGTGAGAGGGTCTGGCGAGTGAAGATCGTGAGCCATCAGTCCAGTGTCTCCCTCCCCTGCTGCCTCGCCCTCCCTGGGGGTTGCTAGGCCTGAGGCTGTGGCCTCAGTAATTAAGTGGGCAGGAATGCAAAGTGGACGGCAGGTGTCAGAGCCACTAAGGCTGGTGGGGAAGGTGATTCTGAGACAAGCCGGCCAGCTGTGGACACTCGCGTCCTGTGCTCCACCTCCTCTGTCTCGGCGCGTCCTGCTGCACCATGGCTCTTCCTAGGGCCTCTCTAGCTGGCAGGGACTCGGTGACTTTTAGGAAAGTCTTCGTACTGTATGTTCAGTGTCACCTGTCCTCATGCCCAAGGGCTTCTTCAGCCGTTCTGACTAATGTCCTTACCTGTGCCCTTGGGGGTGGTATTCGTTTCTTTGTCAGAGTTACAGAGCCACAAAATGGGGTAAGAAAGGCAACTCAGAAAGTCTTCCTTTTGAACCATGAAAATGTTTCTGTGAATCACTGTTTTGATCGATGGGGTTTTATAGTAATTATTCAATCCCATGCAATTTTACATAAGATTTTTAAAATTCTCCCATTCAAAAATAAGCAGTAACTATTTATTTGGGTCTTACACATGTCTGTTATTTCTTAGAGCTGTGTTTCAGTTTTGGCTGAAGTCACACAATTTTGAAGTAGAGCAAAAGCTCATATCAGATAATGTGAGGGAATGGTGGACTTAGCCAGCAGAGGGCGGAGTTTTTCTGGGATTCTGAGGCCTTGGTTGTAAGCAGACGTTTCGCATGGTCTTCACTGTGCCCGGGGGCAGCACTTAGAAGTCACACTGTGTGCACCTGGCTCATTTGTGGCAGCTCACCATCTTTTGATTAGCCTTTCTGAATTTTGGGAAATTCCTAGGTTATTGGTCTCATTCCCATTATGGAAACAGGAAATCAGATTTCCAGTTTCCCTGTGACAGTGACCCAGGATGTGGCCTAGGCTCTCTAGAGAGAGGTGGCCCCATGAGGCGGCCGTGGGGACCCTGGCATTGCCAGTGTCCCCAGCGGCTGCAGCACCGTTGGCTTCAGGGGTGGGCAGAGCATGGTGGCCACAGCGCATGCGACCTGCCGGAGGAGGCGAGTTCCTGGCAGGCCAGTGGCCTGTGTGCAGCAGTGGCAGCTGGGGGCGGGCCTCCTTGATGCGTGATGAGGCTCCGGGCTGTCCTGCAGTCCAGTGCCTGCTGTGATTTCCAGCACAGCTCCTGGGCCCTCAGCCTCAGCCTGGTTCTCCAGCGTGGCCGCATCTGCCCTCCTTCCCCGGCTCCTGAGAGGGCCTGGGTGCCCAGCAGCATCGGCCAGCAGGGACTACAGCCAGAGTCTGACAGAGATGCCTCTGCTGGGCTGTGTGAAACCCTGACTGGGACCTTCACATAGGTAGCAGCGGTGGTGCCTCAGCAACACAGACCGAGTGTGTCCATGGCCAGTGCTGTGCCGCTTGCTCAGGTGGGGCCGCTCGCCCTCCAGTCACAGCCCAACTGTGCAGGTGAAGAAATAGCCACAGTGAGTTCTTGACCTTGCCTGTGGCCGCCAGGCCCTCCCTGCCTGCTGGCCTCGGCGCAGGCAGTCCTGCTCCTCGCTCCCTCCTGCAGCCGACTCCCTGTGCGCTGCGTGCCACACACTGTGCTGGTGCCCAGAGGGAGGCCCTGGCCGGGTGGGGAGGAGACCCCTGCTGGTACCCACCCAGAGTGACAGTGCCCTGCGGCAGCTCTTCTGGGGGAGGAGAGCCCCTGAGGGGCTGGGGGCCCACTGGGCTCTGTGACAGGGCCGCTCCGACAAGGCACAGCCCTTTGTTCACTGACGTGCCTCACGGTCATGCAGCAGGCGGTCTCTTCACAGACGTCATTCAGGGTCAGCTTCCTCGAGCTGGTCAGTGCGACGAGAAGTCCAGGTCGGGAAAAAACCTGAGGGACCAACACAGAAAAAATAAGTGGGGAGGAGGGGCGCGGCAGCCGACAGCGTTTCTGGCCTCTGATTTGGAAGAGAAGGACTTTTAATTTCTTTGAAACTTTGTAGACTGCAGTTTACCAGCACACATTACACTCATTTTTAGGAGTGACTTGAAAGGAGATCCCTTCTAGAGATAACCAAGGGAAAAAAATCCCCACATTCCAATTTTTACTTTTTTCCTCTACTTTTAAAATCAGTTTGACTCGAGGGTGGCCGTGCTGTGCTTCGGCAGGCATCGCGGCGTTAGGGAGAGGCCCCCTGAGACTCAGTCCTGTCTCACAGTCACTGGACGTGGGCACACTGGCCCCCTCATCAGACTCGGGGCTGCTTGAGCTCAGGGGAGTCGGCATCTTTCACTGTGTCCAAGGAGCTCTCAGACAGTGTGTCTGAACCCCCTCGAGTCCCTGTGGGGATATTCCGTGTATGGGTCTGTGAGTTCCTTGCCCCTGGAGATTGTGCTCCATCTTCTGCAGACTCAGGAGCCCCATTAGAAAGTCCTCTCGAGAGCTGCTGTCACAGCCTGGGGGCTCCCCTCCAACCTCTGGGGTGGCCCTGTACAACCTGATTGGCCAGCGGCTTCACCTCCTGTCCTCACCACCCTTGTTTCAGAGTGAGAAGTTAGACGTGAGTTTCTGCATTTGTTTTTATTCCCTCGTGCTCCCAGTGGAAACCTGTCACATCCAATACCCCAGGTAATTCAAATGGTGAATTTGAATACCCAAGGGTTCGGAGATTAATCACCCCTTGCCACACGTAACTGAATTTATTCTGTCATCTTATTTGATCACTCTGAGCTTACATTTGGTCAATCTTTGAGTTGAAAGAGCTTTGAATTGTCAAAGCAATATTGTTAAGACCAGAAATACTTCCCCAGAGGTTTTGTTTTTAAGCTAATGCAGTTCGGGTATGTTTCCTCACGTGACCATGCTCGCTGTTGTGCGTGTTCCCCCCTCCACACCCCCGGGTCCTTACGAATTACCTGTAGTTAGGTTGGGGCAGCTGGAAGGTCAGTGCAGCCTCTGACTCACCAGCCTGGCTTAGGAGAGTCCCCAGTGCTCAGATGGCTGTCCCTGGCCAGTCCCTGGGGTGAAGGCCAGCTCTTCTCCGAGTCTTAGTAACCCGTGTCTGAGGAAGGAGGGGGTGTCCCATCGTCATCCCCTGCATGTGTCAAAGAGCTGGGAGGACGTGTCCTGTTGCTGAGCTGGTAGCATGGAGAAGAGGCGGGGATGGGGACAGCAGAGTGGAGGACTGTCTGGCAGAACTGCCTGAAGCCGGGCATTCACACGTGCCGACACATCTAGGCTCACATGGAAAATGCATATGTTGTAGGGAAAACAGTCTTCTGAATAGACCAAATAGAATTTCAGAAATTTGACAATTTTAAATTACCTTAGCATAATCCAGGATGTTCATTTCTCAGATGTGGAAACAGAGAGGTTAAGAGGCCTGCTTGAGATGCCCCATGTATTAGGTGAACTGTATGAAATTTGGCTGCTTTGACCTGTAGAAAGGGCAGATTCATACGGTCCAGCTGTTCATTTGGAGATCAGCCAGAATCGCCTGTGCCCTGAAGTCTAGCCTTGGTGAAGCTCGTACATCATTCTTACTGTGGGTCAGAAGGATTTTGGTGGAAAAGCACCATGGAGACTGTGGCATCTGACCTTTCCATGTGCGTTTGTTTGTGAAACATGGGCCCTGAGCGCCTGAGGGTGGCCAGGATCCCTGGCAGCAAGCGTGGGACTGAGCGCGAGGCCCAGGTCCTTTGTGTCAGTGCTCTGGGAGCCGGCGCCGAACCAGACCTTGACGGCTTGTCCCATTGAAGAACACTGCCTCCTGGACGCACCTTAGGGGCGCATAGGATTTCATACACGCTGTCTGGACATCTGTCTTTCCTGATGTGGCACAACCAGGAAAGAGCTGTGCTCTATGTTTGGCAGCAACGTGTGTGTATGTGTATGTATGCATGTGGGCGTGTGTGCACACACGTGTGCATGAAGGGAGAGTGTTTTCACTTCTGAAATTTAAAGCACCAACACAAATGGTGGTTTTAGCTGGCTATGAGGCAAAAGTCAGCAATATGATTTATCTGTTAAGAAAGGCAATGGGAACTTAGGGCCATATTCTCAGGAAAAGAGCTGCACAGAACAGGAAGTGCTTGGTCCGATCACATCTGCCCACAGCACTCAGTTCTCAGAGCTGCCAGCAGAGCTCCATGGAGCCAGAGCCGTCTCAGAGAAGCGCCTCGGGGAAAGGGGAAAGCAGGAGGTGGCGGAGGTTGGTGACTCCCGGGAGGCACCTGCAGCCGGTACACCTGGGGGTCCGGGGGAGAGCTTCTTGTGGCCGGCTGGGCTGCCGGGAGCCCGGGCTCCCACATGCACCATCACCTGCTCATTTTGATTCCCAGGAACCCACCTTTGGAGGGTCTGAGGGCCTGCAACGCACTCTGGGTTTTCTGTGCTGGAGGCCTGCTCAGCAGAAGAGGATTGGGCTTCCCTCCCCGACTCTGGAGGGCAGGTCGGGGAGGAGCAGGAAGGTAGCAGTTGATACCATGTCCTGTGACATCCTGTGAATGTCTGAATGAGACTGTCCCAGAGCCATGCTGCTTCTCCATGACGGGCGTGCGGGTGTTGGGTCACCCCCGGGGCTGCCCATCCCACAGTGATGGCATGCAGGGCTTGGGGCGGCCTCTTCCCTTCCAGGAGGACAAGAACATGCTAGAGAGCACAGTCTCTGCCACTGTTGGTCTTGGTGGGAAGCGGTTTGAACATTGGAGTGGAACCCCTAAAACTAGTGGGGACTCTGGAATGTGCTTGTTGCAGTCCTTGAACATACAGTGGGGGGATTGTCGTTACAGAACTAGTTTGCAAACACTGACAAGATAGCAGCGTCCTGGGGAATACCAGGGTGACTTTGGAAGCCTTAAGTCCTTTCTGATTATACCTTCTGTGATGCAGCGATGGCCTGACAGGTCCAGGAGAAGCAGTAGGTGTTACTCTGATGTTAGTGAGACCGTGGGTTCTACCCCACACAGCCTGCCGTCAGTAACGTGGTCGCCGCTAGTCCGGGCCAGTGATTTTCAGACCTTTCTTTTTTAAAGCCACAGTACCTATTTTCACGTGTTACAGGGACCCCCCGTCTGTAGAATGGCTCAGGCCAGACCTACTGGTCCAGTCGGAAGGGTGGGCCCCGTGCCGTCTCAGCGAGTGGCACCTGTTAAGGGCAAGGGGATAGACATCATCAGGATGCCCAGGACCTTGCCCACGAGCCAGTGCAGTTGAGGCGGCAGACAACGTTGCAGCGGTCACTGCCCACTGCTCCACTCCACACATTTACGGGCTCCTGGCACATAGTAGGCCCTGAAAAGTGTGTGGTGGGTGCAGCGATGCACAGATGCCCCTGAGTTTGGATGCCTGCCCTTCACAAGGCTGTGTGACCTTAGGGAAGTTTCTTAGGTTCTCTGAGGCTTAGGACCACTATTTGTAAAAGACGGGTGATATAGCCTCTAGGAAAGGTAATTATGGGGATTGAAGAGATATGTGTGTGAGGCATACATAGTAGGCAGCTTTGAACAAAAGCTGTGGCCATTGCCACCATTGTGAATGGGAGGGAAGGGTATGCAGAACTGTTTACTGGATGTGGAGTGTGCAGAGTGTTCAGGTTCCAAGCCATGAACATAAAGCCAGCTGCTCCTTGGCTTGGCTGCACATTGGAATCACCCTTGTGGATTTCCTGGTCCCCAGCCTGCCCTTGAATCAGAAATTTTCCAATAGGTCCTCTGGCATTAGGAGTTTAAACCATTCCCAAGTGATTTTAGCAGGCAGCCAGAATTGAGCTGTTGACCTAAGACTTTCTTCAGAGAGCAGGACACAGTGGGCCCAAGGCATGCAGCAGTGGGTGCCCGGGATGGCGCCGCTGGGTGGCTGTCGGATGGGGGCGCAGACAGGCTTTTCGGTCAGGCAGGCAGAGGTCTGTCCAAGTGCAGAGGGTGCTGCTGACTTGCTGGGCAGTGCTGGCTGTGTGTGTGTGGCCAGATCACCTGCCCAGGGGTGGTTTCCGATCTAAGTCTCTCCAGGACAGCCCAGAAAAGGGTTGGTGTCTAAGAATGTTGGTTTTGCTGTTTATAAAATAATGATAATGCCATGACATAAAAAGACAGTGACTTGCAGATCTGTTGTGTCGACTGAAGAGGAGAATGTAGGGTGAGTATGGGGCATAGAATCTCATCCTACCCCCTCCCTGGGCCAGCCTGTACCCCTCTTAGGTGTGTGACCTACTCAACACATAGGTGTGTCCTGGTTATTTTTAAAACTATGCTCTTAGGAGTGACACATTATATTTAGATGAAACTCCTCGTAAAAATATGACACATCTTATTTTTTGTAATAAAATTTTGATCTACATCATAATGCAATGAACAAGTAGCCATCTTTCCTAGATCCCTTTTTAAAGCAATAGGTGCTTATAAATTTTAAGTATTCAATGTCTAGTGAATCTGATACAGAGAAGGCATTCAGGTATGTAATGAACTGTGTACTGTTCTCATAGATGGCATCCCATTTTGCACTGATGTGAATCCTAATTACAAGAAACGGAATTCTTGACCTCCAAGTGTCTGTGTAGTAATGCGTGGAGCCCTCTCCCTGGCCCAGCCAGCCGACCTGCACAGGTGCTGGTGTTCAGGCCCGGCTGGAGCCTCGGCGTCACGTCCACGGAGACCCTTGTCAGTGCCAGTACTAGGGAATTTCTCAGGAACTTTGGCAGAAGCTCAAGTTTAAACCCGTTTTGCTTCCTTCTCGGAAAACAGGGTAGGTTCCTGGAGTATGCAGGCTCACCTGGCCCGGGCCTTTTCCCCCTCCCTGGCCTGGTCTTTTGCACGAGGACATAAGATGTTTTTTCTGTGTCCATCTTGCTCTGTTCAGGCAGAAACAGAAGCACATCTGTGCCTCTGACACATGTGATTTGATGGCAGTTAGAGAAGGAGCCCAGAGGACACTTGGCCCACGTTCACCACGCCTTCCCTGTCACAGCTGACCCACTCATGCCCACCGAAGGGGCAGCTGCCGTGTGTTCCAAGCCGCTACCTCTGCCTTTGAGGACAGCTTGTCCCCCTCTTTCCATGTCCTTCTTCCCTCTGTCCTGTTTTGCTCCCTGTCCCCATCACTTTCCTCCTCGAGGAGCCCTGGGGCACCATAACGTCAGTACAGTGGTCAGACGGCAAAGCTGTTACAAAGCTGGTCGGGATTAAGAACCTTTAGGAAGAAATTCCTGAAGAAGAATCAGCCGTGGTTGGCTGTTGTGGCCAAGTCTTAGGGGGAAGGATTTTCTCTTGACTGTGGCTTGGGTTCCTGGAACATTTGGTTCCCCAAATTATAGCCTTTTATACCCAGCAGTGGTAAGATAGCACTTAAAAGTGCATCAAGATTTTGTATCCTTAGGCGTTAAAAAGTGTTCTGCATTTCTTACAGTTTTTTTGTGTGCTTGAGATGACGTGTCACCCTCAGCCTTGTCTGTTACTGAGCATTGACCAGTGCAGGCTCTGTCTTAGACCTGAGACCATGGCACTGAGCCAGACGGGTACCCTCGGAGCTACATCCAACGGGGAAGGTGAGCGATATGTAAACGGAAATGTCGTTTCTGTAGAGAAAAGTGTTATGAGGAAAAATAAAAGCAAGTTAAAGGCATTGATGCCGAGGTGGCAGGGTGCTGTCTGAGTTGGGGTCAACTTCTTTGCCAAGATCTGGGAGAATCACATTCCAGAAGGAGACGTGGGCGTTAGGTGCCAGACAGTAAGGGGGCCAGGTTGGTGCCCTGAGACCAAGAAGGAGCCTGCCTGGTGTGGGGCAGGTGGTTAGCCGGCCTGGTTCTAAGGGTAGTAGAAAGTGGATGTGAGGGTCCATTCGCCCAGATCCTTATGGAGCGTGCCTCTCTCATGAGGTGCTGCACCAGGTCTGGGCCTGCGGAGCCCACAGAACAGAGACCTCCTTGCCCTGCGGCTTGCATCCAGGGGCCCGGGGGACTGGGCAGTAAAGGAAGCAAGCGTGAGCATGGTGCGTCGGCTGGTATCCAGGGCTGGGGCAGGAGCAAGCGAGTGGTGGTTGAGATGGGGGCGGTGAGCACTGGCAGCCGGCAGGGCGGAGCTGTGGCAGGGCCACGGAGGACTCTGGGGTGGTCCTGTGGGAAACGGGCACCAGCCTGGGGTAGCAGGCAGGGCAGACTTCTGCGGTGTTGGAATACCAGAGTGAGAGGGGATGGGCCGCCCAGGCGGTGGGACTGGGAGGGGTCTGGGCTCAGTGCTGGACATCCTGCCTTTGGGGAGGGGGTGCTGGGTCACGGTCACCTCTGTGATTCAGAGCTGAGGACTGGCCTCGGACTGGGTACGCATAAAGAAGAGGGTGACAGTGGGCGCTGGAGAAGCCAGAGTGGGAAGGGCTGGCTCTGAGCCCCGGGCTCGCTGTCGGTTCCTGCGGCTGGGGTCATGTCATCCCACCTCTGCACGGGAGAGACATCCAGAGGCCAGTATTCTTTGTTTAAAACTACAATTTAGGATATAATAAGAAGAGAAGGAGGGATGTTTGAGAAAGAGGCAAAAAATGGTGAGTGTGGAGAGGTCAGGGAAGAAAGCAGACAGATCTGCCAATTAATATGAAAATGAAATTTCCCTTGTTTCCCTCACTCCGAAACCAGCGGGGAGATATTAATAGAGCAGTTCTGTTGCCTAGAAGAAAGCAAAATGGGCAATCAAAACTCCAGAAAGCTAAGTAGTGCGTGGAAATCATGGATTTGAGAGGCTGCCTTTTAATCAGAGGAGATAACGGGTGTGGAGGCATTTGGGGAGGGCTTGCGCCCTGCGCGGGCGGAGCCCGGGCTCCTGCGTATATGCCCTGCAGCCAGGCTCGGTGGTGGGAGGCCATGTGTGCATGCTGTTGGGGGTACTGCTGAGAGCCCCCCCAGGCCCATCTTGTGCGAGAACAAACCCCGGAATGTCATGGTGAAAGCCCCTCCGGGGGCCTTTCTGCTGCGCTGCGTGGTTTGAGTGAGGTGTGTCTGCTTGCAGAGGACTCCTCACTGTCACATTATCTGAGGCTCCCGTTACACTCGTGCCAGCTACAGGGGAGAAGAGCCCCGCACCCACTGGGAAGCCTCCGTCGGACTACCAGAGCTGAGTGACCTACTGACGCTGATGCGCACCTGTCCACCAACCACACACACAAACAAATCCAGGCCGTTGCACGGGAGCAGTTCTTGGTGAAAAGAAAGATGAAAGGCTAGGGTGGCCTTGGGAGAGCAGATGACAGGTAGAGTGTCAGGGAGGGGCAGGCTGGGGCAGAGCCGGGGTGCGCAGACCCAGCTCAGGCGAGGAAGGGCCTTCTTGGTTTCCTTTCCCCCTGGGGAAGCAGAGAGCCTGCGTGCTGTCAGGCATCCAGGCATCCAGTGGACACATGATGGACCCAGGCTGGGTGGGTGCCAGGGTGTGTCCGTCTGTCCATCGGTACGTGCCGTATGCGGGGCAAGCCTCTTGATGTTGGAGAGGAGTTGCCCGGATCCTGCCTACAGGGTGCCTGCGTTGCAGTGGACACAGCTCAGTGTCTCTCCACTTGGTGGGCTCTGTGCAGGCCCCACGTGAGCCCTGGAACCTGGCGTCAGCAGCTGGGTTTTAGAGCTGGATCTGGGCCGGACCTGCTCCTCACTGCTGGTGTCTGCGCAGGCTGCTTCTCTCTGAGCTTCGGTTTCCTCGTCTGCATGTGAGACTGACAACCAGCTGTGGGGCAGGGGTGCAGTAACACCCAGGGCTCTATTGGTGCTCTGTGGGGCATAGGGGATGCAGGGCACCTATGTGCACCCCGAGTGCTCCCCAGGTTTCTGAGGTGGAAGCAGAGCATCTCAGAGGACATGCTGGAGGCTGACTGCCTCACGTTCCCAGGTTTGAACACCAGAGAGGCCCTCCTCAGGTCTTCCCATGTAACCTGGCAGGGTGGCCTCCTGCACAACCCTCTGTGCTTCTTTCCTAGGGCTTTCTAAAATTCAGCATCTGCCAGCTGGCGAGTTCTGGAAACTTAGTCATGGAAAAGAGTTCTTGGTATCAGTGGCTGTACACGTACAGCATGTAAAACACCCTTGGGGTCATAAATAAGGCTGACCTTTTAGGAGGGTAAAAATAACCGTTTGTTATATGCATGGACTTTCAGGTAGGAGATCAGGCAGGGCACAGCAGGACTGGCCCCCCTTCTGCTCCACGAGGCCTGGGGGCTCAGCTGGATGGTCTGGACGGGGGGTGCTTGCGTGTGTAGGGTTGATGGTGGCTCTTGGCTGGGGGACCCAGCAGCAGTGGTGAGGACACGTACCTGTGACCTGTCACTATGTCTGCTCCTCGGCTTCCTCATGCTGCGGCCCAGGGCTCCGGTGAGGGACGCAGAGCAGGGTGGCCTCCAGGAGCTGTGCTCTGTAGCTCAGTTGTGATGGTGCGACTTGGGCTTCCCTGGGCCGCCTGAAGCCTTGCCTCAGTGTGACTGGCAGCTGCCTTTCCCTTTTGGCACTCAGAACTTTCTGCCAGTGGTGTGCCCTGAAAGGACCCAGACACAGCCCCACTCTGGAGTTGAAGCTCTCAGGCCCTGATGTTGGGCATTAACTGACGCGGAATCCCAACTCGGGCAGAGGCCGAGCATGGTCTTGCTCAGTGGATCCGGGGCCCTGCTGCTCCTCGCCCACCTCAGCACTTGTCTTGTGTAGGGGACGTGGGCTCCATCCTCTGCGCCCGTCTGCCCTAAGCCCCAGATGTGAAGGTCTGCCTGAGCGCGGTTAGAACCTTCTCCTGTCTTCCCTCATCTGGCCCCTCTTTCGGCCTGGGGCTCCTAGGCCTGCAAAGAGGTGGCCAGGTCATTCCCCATGGCTGGATGAAGTGTCCTGTGTATCCTCCTCTGGTGGACATTCATTTTCAATATTTTGCTCTTAGCAACAAAGCTGTGTTGAAAATCTGTACATATACATCTTTTGTTCTTGTCTGAGTTTTTATTTTGGAAAAAATTGAGGGGAAGAAATGCTGGTCCTCTACATGTCTCCACATGGCCGTGGTGGCTGCTGGCCTCTCTGGGGCCAAATTGAGAGGCTCCTGCCCCCCAGTTCCCACTGCACCTCCCTTCCTCCTCCTCAGCCACCTCTCCTTTCTCCCTCCTGCCATCCGTGCACTCACACTGTACATCCCCTGCAGATGTCCACAGCACGCGCCTGCTCCTGTCCCTCATCTTGCTGCCAAGGCCCGGGCGTCACCTGCCATGTGGAGACGGAGCTCAGGAGGGGCTCCCACCCAGACGAGACATACGTTATCTTTGCTCACAACACAGTGGCCACAGGAACCTCCTGGCTCTCCCAGCCCTGAGGAATGCTCAGAGGAAGGAGAGCCGGGTTCCTGTGAGCAGTACCAGTTAAAAGTAGCCATGCTCTACAGAGGAGAAGCATAGAAACTGGGAGCCATGGGGAAGATGTAGAAAGGGAGCTGGCAGAGGTGGGGCTCCTTGAAGCCAGAGGTTTCCTGAGATCGGGGAGAGGAAAGGGACAGTGTGGGATGTCAGACCCCAGATGGCAAGAGAGAGGAAGAATAAAGGCTAGGACACCAGTGTGCAGCTGGGCACAGCTCTGCCTAATGTCCACGCCAGCCAGTGGAGCCCTGAATGGAGGCTGGGGTGAGGGCCCAGGGCCAGGACCTGAGGTGAGGCCCCTAGGGTTAGGCCCCCAGGGTGGGGACCCAGGGTGAGCCCCTCCAGGGCCTGGGTACTCTACCCCCAGGTTTGGGTAGCAGGGCAGGGTCTTCAGTCTGCTCAGTGTTGCCCATGAAGCAGATGCCATCCCTGTTCTGTTGATAAGAAAGCCTTCCCCAGGGTCACAGAGCAACTGGGTGGGGTTAGGATTTGAACTCAGGCCTTGTTTTCCCACCGCGTTATCCCTTTGGCTCCGGTTTGGTGTGAGAAGCGCCGGCGCACTCTTGGCCCGAGCTGCTCTGGCGTCCAGGAGGGAAGGTTATTTGGGGAGCCTCTGGGCTGCGCCACCCACTGCCCAGCACCCTCCTTCCTGAGTGTGTTAGCACCCTTCAGGGGGAGATGGCAGTGCGGCTCACGTCAGCCACCTTGGTATTTGTGATGATCCCAAACGCCGAGTGCTACAAATGTGCGCAGTGCCACTGAGGCCCCCGGGGGACTGTGTGCTCCTGAGATCAGAGTATTAGCAAGGCAGTTGCTCTGTGCATTTTAAAAAGACTGATGATCAAATGGATTTGTTTACAATGAGCCTTTCACTGTGTGTATTCGGAATGCACACCGCAGCCACCTCCACTCCCTGCATTTGAGCGTTTGAGTGAAATAAAGCGGAGAGTCCGCACAGGGATAGGTCATGGCCAGGGCTGCAGAGCCTCTGCCTTCGCTTCCAGGGACAGGTGCCGTTCAATCAGGGGCGTCCTTGAGAGGTTCCTTCCTCCCTGCACTTTGTTTGGGTGGGTGCGGAATGCTGTGTGCACTGAGCAGGGCAGTGGGGTAAGCCTGTTTGTCAGGGGGAGACTGAGGCCTCTGGAACGGGCTCCCTGTCCGCGAGCATTAATGGGCACCAGCTGGGCTTCCCCGCACACAGCAGCGGCGTGGCGGGTGCAGGCGCCTCCGTGCTGCTCAGCACACACTTCAGTGGCTGTTCCCCGGGCAACAGCGTCGCACAGCCAGCTGGCTCTGCCCCCGAGCTCACCAAATCGCACGCCCACCAGGACCCGCGCTGCGGCCTGAGACCGGCTGTAGGCTCTGATGTCATTGCATTTGCAGTCAGGTTCCAAGGTTAAACACAAGGGAAGGAACATGGAATGGTGAAGTAGACAGGGTTGTCCATTTGGGGTGTGCTTAGATATGCACAGGGTGGGAGGGAGGAGGGACATGCTTGGCCACTAGGATCCTTTGGGCTTCCATGTTTGCTCCAGATGATAGGTAGAGAGAACAGATGCCCTCATTGTCCAGGGTGATACTGTGAAGTCCAGAGCAGCTGTCAGCCATGTCCGGGCAGTGCAGGCTGTCTTGTGGCTGCAGCAGGCTGTCCCGCCTGCCACACTGGGGCTGTGTGAGCTAAGGTGTCCTGGAAGGGCATAAAAGGATTAAAGTGGGACCGGCCAGCAGGCCATGGTGACGGCTTCTCACACCAGTCCAGGGCAGGGATTAGGTGACCATGGCGTCTGTGAGCCGTGTGCTAGTGAGGCCGGGCAGGGACATGGGACGAGCATCATGATTAATTCTCCTAAAAATGCTGCAATATAAATAGTATAGTAAGGACAGGAGAGATCCCATCTTAAAGCTAAGATTCCATTTTACAGACCAGAGGGTTAGGAGGTGAGATTCCTCATGTAATTTATAGTCATCAGCCAACAACCGACCTTATCCTAAGGCAGGGTGAGCAGCCCTCACTGATACGCCCCCACTGCTGGAGGGGAACCACTGTCTGGGGGAAGAACAGGATAATAAATTCCTTGTGTTAAGTTTATCTTGCACAATATCTAGAGGACAGACTCTAGATGGTGACATAATGTCTCTCACTGGAGACAGACATCATGAGACCGCAGGCCAGGCTGTGCCTGAGTGCCCCGCCCCCCTGCTTTGCCCCATTCCTGAAAGCCTTGGAACACAGAATCTAAGCCCTTACTTGCGGCCTCCTTTCCGAGGTTGCCCATACTCTCCTTTCTTTGAATGTGTACTTTTTGCTTTAAATAAAGCCTTCTCACTGCTCATTATTGTGTTTTGTCTCTCTGCTCTTCCAGTGGTGAACGTCTCTGTTACTTTGCTATTTCATTCAGCTTTCTAGACTTAAGCACAAGTCTTCACTCTCTCTGTCCTACTTCAGACAAGTAGGGAGGGGCTGCTGGATCTCTGGATTTGGGTTTACAAATTCCCGTCGCCTGGGTGACCTGGACAGGACTGCAGGTGTACAATCACATTCCTTAGCAGCCTGCCTGAAAATCTCCTTTCTTTGCCTCTGGAAGTTCTCAGAACATAATCTCCCTCCATCCAGTGCTCTGGGCTCCCCCAAATCCTGGGGTGGTAGGAACTCAGTTCCTGTGCTGTGTAGATGCAAGCAGACGCTGGACGCCAGGTGACCCCGGCTTTACCAGCTGGCAGGGGATTTGTCTCATGCGGAGCAGGAGGTCAGTGAGCTTCCCTCTCCTCCCTCTGTCCTCCCTTGCTCTCTTCTGCTGTTCGCTGCTACTCTCACTTTAGTGAACTCTTTCCTTACCTACACTTGTCCGGCCTATTCGAGAATTCTTTTTCCACCAGAGTCAAGGTCCGGGTCGAGGTTTCACCTAGTGCACGGAGAGAGGCCTCCGCAGACACAGCTGCCCAACAACACTGGAATTTTCATGAATCTGTTTCAGCGGCTTGGCTGGGACCTCCCTTGAGGTGATGCTAGGCCTGCTGCTCTCACTGGACATCGTTTTTGCATGGTTGAATATAAAATCCCCATTTTCAAGCATTTCACTTTCTGAAGCATTCTGATATCTGAACTTGGCGTGTCCGCCTGACACCCACTGAATTCAGTAAGTGCGACACCTCTGGTGTCTAATAAAGGAGCCTTGCCCTGTCCCACAGAATCTTTTGTTTCAGTCTTTCATTTTTGTTAGTATTTGTCATTTCTGTTTTTCCTCTTTCTCATCCATCTGTAGGAATTTGAAATAATCACAATTACTTCTGAAAAGACTTGGAAAATTCAGATAACTTATTTGGGGATCGGTGCAGAATTTCAACATAGAATTTCAGTTTGGAGTGGTTGGACAGGTACAAATAAGAATTATTTGACATTACGTATTGAAGTTAATGAATTCACATTATGGCTCGAGTTGGCCGAGACCCTGAAGGGCCGCTGCTCCCCAAGGCCGTGTGCACAGCGGCTGCTCGCGAGGCTCACTTGGTAATAGTGATTTTTTGATGGCTGACTAAGCTTCTGAGAGTTCCCTCAGTTTTTTTTTCCTGCTGTCACTCGAGCTCTCCTTTCCATCTATCTCCCTTTCTCATCATGTTCCGTTATTTTCCCTTTCATAAAAATGATGTAGACCTCCTCGGCAACTAGTCCTGAGTCTGCGTTGTCTTCATAATGGGGATTTCTTTCCTGAGACTGGCTTTCCACCCTCTCCTTCCTCTTCCAGACCAGCGCACACGGGCAGCTGAGGAGGGGCACTCAGAGCAGGGCAGACCCACTGTGAGCTGGAGGGAGCTTCCGGGCCAAGGAGAGAAACCTAATTTCCCTTGCTTCCAAGTTGAGTGGATTTTTGTGCTAGTTAGTGTGAGCCAGGCTCCAGACTGGTTGGATGTTTTTCTGAAAAGTGAAGAAGCAGGTCAGGTCATGCTGCCCAGCACCGTTGTATTCCAGAGTCGTGCCTTTGCTGGATAAAGACAGACCATCCCCTCTCTCTGCAAAAGCACTTGCTTGTTGACGTTAAAATCAGCTGAGCCACTTGCCTAACTTGGGAAGGTGAGCTCATTCACTCACACAGCCCTGAGCTCTGCGCACCTCCCAGGCCAACATGGTGTGGGGCAGGCAGCCACAGCCCCACTCTCCGGGGGGCAGTGGACCCGCACACTAAGGCACTGCTGTAGTGGGAACCTGTCACAGGACAGACAGGCGGCGAGACAGTGCCCGGTGGCCTGAGCACCTGTTGTCCAGGGGCCTGCACCGTCCTCACCTGGCCTCAGCGGTGCAGCAGTCCTGCGGCAGCCCAGAGGCATTGTGGAGAAGGGGCACCTGCAGCCAGGAGCCCTTCATGTGAGCAGGTGAGCATTCCACTTGGAAGTTTTCTAATACTTACCCAGTGCTCACGGGATGGACATGTGAGGGTGCTCCGCGAAGGCTGAGAGACTGTGGTGGAAGGGGCATTTGCTGGTGGATAATGTGGAAGGAAAGTTTTGGAATTGTGGCCCAATCCTCCCTCATCTCCCCTGCTCCCCTGAAAAAGTTAAAAAAAATAAGTAGAAGACAAACCAATAAACCACAGTACTTCTCTCCCCTATTTTAAGGTAATCCCTAAAAAACGGTGAACCAGGATGGACTAGATAGAAGCAGCTGAAGCAGTTTTTTCTTTCCTCCTTATAACAAGCAGTCACCTGCTGACGTCCGCTGAGCAGCTGCAGGCTGTGGGGCAGCCAGTAAAGCCAGGCCACTGCTAGTTCCTGTTACTTCTGTTAGCACTGCCTCCTCGGGCTGTGAATGTGAAGGCTGTTCTACCTCCCCCCAGTATTTACTGAAAACAGTGAGTGTTTTTATATATAAATTGTGTTGACTGCATATTTTTATAGGAGGGTGGTTTTGATACTTCAGCCTGGGGCAGAATATTAGAAACCTGAATAGAGCGGTCAGCAAATCATTGCATTATCAAAGAATGCAGGATGGAGCTGTTGGGGGAGACCGTTATTTTCTGCTGTGGTGGGTGCCACGGTTGTTTGCAGGAGCAGTTTTAAAAAGCCCATCTCTTACGGTGATGCATGCTGGTTCTGCTCTAGCTTCTGGGGAGGAGTCGACACGTCCTGGTTTACTGAGAGCGCAGGTGTTCTGTGCCCTGTCCAGGAAGCAAGCGCTTGGATGTTAAGCTGGTATCTGCCTCCTTCTGGGAGTACCAGAATGGCTGTGGCAGTGCATGTGCCAGCAGGGAGCTCTGCTCTCCATTCCCATGCGGGTGTCGCCTGCCAGAGGCTGCTGGGTGGGCGTGTCAGGTGGGGCAGCATGCTGTGTGGGGCCGTCTGTCTGGCCTCTTCGGGTGGCGGCACAGACACGTGGCCACAGCTTGGAGTGCAGGCCTGTCCTTGGCCGCCTGTGTGGAGGTTTGCAGCAGCAACTCCAGTGCCCATGTGCAGCCTGGCTCCAAGGACGTTTGTCTGCAGGGCCCGTGAGACAGACTGGTGGGGTCTGGACAGTGCTGGGGCTAGGTGGAGTCCAGCTGCACATGCAGACATTTGTGGAATTCCCAGGGATAATTCAGGGGGGCACAGTGGTGTGCTGGGGTCCTGGGACGAGGGGTATCAGTGTAGACCTCATGTACTTGTTCCATCCCTAGCTGGGCCTACCTGTTCCGCAGTGAGTGTCAGTGGAGTCCCATTTCAGAACCAGGACCGGGGAAAGAGAGGGCTACCCTCTGTGTCCAAGCCAACCCTTTAAGTGTGCATTGACCTCCCTCATCCTCACTGTGGTCCCTGAGATTTACAGTTGAGATGTTGGTGTTCAGGGAAGGTAGATTATTTATCCAAGGTTATACAGCAAGGAAAAGGTGGGGTGGGGACTGGCTGGTGACAGAGCCAATCCCAATGACCCACACTCACCACTCTGTCTTCTCTGAGCACTAGAGAGGCCCTCATGCATCCTGTATGCACTTCGGTCCCTTAATTAAAAATGAAAGAAACCATAGAAATGCCCTGGTGAGGAGTGTCCCTGCTTTGTAGAGCTGTTAGGTGGGTAAATGAGTATTTGTGAAGCACTTAAAAGGACATGTAGCAAGCGCGTGGTACATGGTACATGGTACTGCACGTGGTCCCTGCCCGTCACTCCCCAGGTGGGTGCTGTCTGCCCCTGACACGGTGCCAAGGCCTCCCCCTGAGTTGAGCCCGCTGCTTGTGGACCACCATCTTCTGTAAATTATCACTGTAAGATGTCCTCCACAATTTCCAATAGTTTCAAAACATTGAGAAGGAACTAAAAGACACTGCACTGATGAGCCCTTTGAGTGAAGAATCATTTTATGTTTTTGTGTCCCATTTGTAAAGCTGCTAAGTCAATATGTGTCTGTGTTCTTAGTTTTCCCCTCTGCACCCCACTCACACCTATGACAGACCGTCCTGGTCTTCCCACTGATTTCCGTCTCTCTGTCCTCCTGTGCTGCATTCTTGGTACTTTCTTTACATCCTTATTCCCAACGACTAACTCTCAGCAGTTATTTCTAATATGCTATTAAATTGCCAACTTGAGATTTTTATTTCAACAATCATTATTTTTATTTCCAGGTGCCTTATTTGGTTCTTCTTAAAATACTCCTGGTAAATTTTGGTAGTCCTTTGTTGTGCTGTATTTCTTTAAACATACTAAATATTCCAATAACTGAAGTCACTGAATTTTTTTCTTTTCTGGCTTCTCACACTCAGAGTCACTTTTGTCTTTGTGAATTTTATCCTGTAGTATTACAATCTCCAAGTGGGCTGCTCTAGGTCTGTGGGAATATTACTCTAGAGATGATTTGTGTCACCTGGAAATGCCCAGGGCTGCCAACAACTGGGGCTTTGTAAATTAAATTCCTGGCTTAGGATTTCCTGGGCCAGGATACCAGTGCTGTGAAGTTAAACCCAGACTTCTGTAAGGACCAATTCAGGCCACAGATTCTCAGGTCGGCTGCTTCCTGCCCAGAGCCGTGGTTGAGATAAACAAGCTCTCCCAACATGCCCCCATGCCGGCCAGGGAGTAGATTTCCAGCTCATTCTTTTAATGAGAATGTGGCTCTTCAGGAGCCTAGATTTTTGTAGAGTTCTCAGTTCCAATTCTCTGCCTTTTGTGGGCCTTACTTCTTGTTCTGTAAGTAGCCTTGAGAGTCTTAGGAGAGATAGATAGTGGAGGGGCAGCCATAGCTTACCATGCTGGTTTCAACATCTTTTTGTCTGCTCCTGGTCATATTCTTCACTTTCCTGAAAATGTAGCCACGCATTTAAAAATAAATATGAGTATTTTATAGACAGTGTGATTTTTTGCAAAAAGTATTAGTTGTATTGCTGGAATAAGAATTTCCAGAACCTATCAAGTTGATAAAAGAAAGGAAATTTTAATAAACATACCAGAGAGAAGAATAATCTTAAACCTTTACTTCCACCCTGGGCCTCAGATATCAGTGTTAAACTGCCTGGCAGCCATTTCACCGAGGTAACTGGAGCATGTCACACACAGCACATTCTCAACTGTGTTCTCCCCCGGTGACTCGTGGGTGAGTGTAGCAGTCAGGGCCAAGAACCACACCAGGTATTTCAGAAGGAGGGCATTTATCAGGGAAGTGGGGACACAGGCAGAAAGGGGGTGGCTTGGTCACTACAGGGAGTGACGCTCATCCCACCACGCAGTGACAAAGGGACAGGGCGACGTCCCTGGAATTCGGCGCTTGGTGGAGGCCCTGCCCAGCACACACTGCACGCTGGGGCCAGGGGATGGCTGACAGCCGTACTGCGGGTCTCCTTGGGAGCGCCTGTGTAGTCAAGACGCCAGGGTGCGTGTTTACTGGGGCAGGTAGACTCACGCTGTGCTTGCTCTGAGCAGCCCACCTGCATTCCTTCCTAGCTTTGCTTTTTTCTGTCCAAACCTGATCACATGGCCAGGATGGAAGCCAGTGCCCAAACGCCAGTATGATCATACCTCTGACTGTCTGGGCAACGAGGACCACCAGGCATAAGCTCAGGGTTTCCTCCTTTCAGACACTCCCAGGTAGGGCACTGCCCATTAGTGCCGTGTCTGGGTGGCGCTGTCTGTAAGCCAAGGTCATTTTTCCTCCCATGAGAACAGAAGATTGTCCTCCCAATTGGGAGCCTGCTGTGCTGTCAGGACATGCTTGGACCTGATTGTGTTTGGAATAAACACAATTCCCACTTGATGCTGGATGTGTCTGCCTCTCCTGATGGCTTGGGTCACACAACACTTGTGTGTCATGCGCAGGGGTCCGGGAGCTCAGAGCTGACACCCTGTGGTAGGTGTTTGTCCCACCCACCGGATCCTGGAGCCAGGCTGGAGCTGTGCATGAGCGGGCACTGTGTGGCAGCAGGAGCCTCGGTGTGCCCCTGACTCTCCTGCCAGGGCTCACGAGGGCTCTGTATAGCCGTCCTGTTTGCCTCGATGCTCTGGGTCCCACTGGGGGTGGGGGCGTGCCTAGGCCCCAGCAGGACGTCTCCTTGCGCCAGTGCCACTTAGCTGGAGGCCTGGCAGTTTTCTGGGTCAGAGCACCACTGTCAGTGTGTCATGTGTTATTTCCTAGATTCAAAAGGGCCACCAAAATTTGGGGCTTCTAGTGACAGAGACACACCGACATGCTGCAGATGGCAGGACCCTTAGAGTGTCACTGAGGCAGTAGCCCGGAAATTCTGTGGGCTCACCCCCAGCCCCGCCCCTCCCTTTTCCTTTTGCATCCGAGGCCTGGCGGCTTGCTGCCTCAGTGTCCTGTTCTGTCCCAGTGATCCAGTCTCTGGTCGGGGGGCATGGTCTGGGTCCCGAGGTAGAAACCAGCAGGCAGGCTGAGCGGGGCCATGTCGTGTGAGTGATTCCTAATGCAGGCAGAGGAGTAACTGGGGCCCCATATAGAGCAGACTGCTCTTGTGCCCTGCGACTCAGTGAGGGCACCCAGGCCAGGGATGTGGGGGGTGCCAGCTGCCTGCGGGCAGTGTGGTGCAGCCTGCTAGGCTGCAGCCCTTTGGTGCCTTTTGCCAGCGGGGAGCTAGTCCACAGTCTCTGGACAGTGCTGTGCGCTGGGGGTGTGGCTGCTTCCTGAGCTGGGGTGGGCAGCAGGCTACAGGGCTACTGTGTTCTATGTCTAGAGGTCTTTGGAAAGGTTACTTACTGCCAGGCTGAGGCAGCAGGGTCACAGAGGGATGAGGGTCCCGGGCCTGTTCAGGGGCTGAGCTCCCTGGACACCCTCCCACCACACCACTGATGGGACCCCATTGCAGAAGTCCCTTCCTCCCGCCGTGCTGCCCAGAGCCCTCGGCTGAGAAGGCCAACCTGGGAGATGCCTGTGGAACCACGTGGTTTACACAGAGCCTTTGTGCGGGTGCCTTGGAGCCAGGAGGTGGCACCCAGTGACACAGGATGGCAGGACTTGTTCAGGCTCTGTGGGCACCTGGTCCCGTACTCATCCTGCCTTGCTTCCTTTTATATCCCTTTTCAAATGCAAAACTATCCTTAGCTCATGGCCACACCGAGACAGGCAGTGGGCCGATTTGGCTAGTGGGCATGGTGTGCCCACCTGGATGGGGTCTGGTGGCCAGTCGGAGGCGCAGCCGCCCCTGCTGGTGGTGGTGCCTGGCTGCAGGGGACCCTTCCAGCTGGAACTGTGCAAACAGTGCTCCATGGACGTCTGCGCAACCCATGTGAGGTCTGTGGCGATCTGCTTCTTCCCTGGGAGGCGCATGCCTGCTGCCCAGGCCCAGCTGTGAGCTCTGTGGGGGTCTGATGAAGACCGCAGGCTGGCATCTTCCAGGACCCCCGTGGTCGTGGCCGTGGAGAGTTCCACTGCTCTCACGTGGCTGGCTGCCTTTGAGTACTGTTTCCATAGGGAGAAGGACTTCTGGGTGCTTCCGTCTGGTCTTTCCTGTTGTGATTGGCCCTGCTGTCCTCAGTGGGTGCTGCTGGGGGCTCCTGCCAGTGCCTGGTCCACCCCTTCCCGTGTACACTCAGGAACCGGGGTGACCACAGCAGGGTGGCCTGGTGGCCCTCTCCCCAGTAGATTCGGGCCACAATTCCTAGGTCTGACTGTTACCTGGGTGACGTGCCTTGGAACCATCAGGAATCCCAGCTCGGATCCTTCCCTTTCCCCATGGTATTGCCCCAGGTTCTTTCAGGGAGGGCATCGAGGACAATTTACCTTCTATTTTTATGTCAGTGTTACAGGGTCCCTCCACAAAGGAACCCCGGGCCTCCTAAAATCAGGGGGCTTTGGGGTCATGAACTGCTTGGGTCAAGGGCCAGGTGAAAGGCCGGGACTCTTCACGGGCAATCAAGGGGGTTTGCGCCCAGGCCTGGGTCATGTGGCTAGGTAGGTCGGAGCGCTTGAGAGCCTGCCCCCTCTTCTCTCCCTTAACCAGTACTGACTGGCACTTCATCTGGAGACCACGGCCAGTCCTGCCGCCCCATGGTCCCTGCTGCTGCAGTCAGGGTCCTGTTCCTGCCGCGGCATCTCCCCTGCCGCCCACTCAGAGCTCTCAGGGTGCAGGGGCCCTGGCTCCAGGGCTGCGAGAGGAGAGACCAGGCAGCACCTGCTCTGGGGAGAAGCTGATCTCCTTTGTTCCCTTCCTGCAGCGTACTTCCTGGGCTCCAGTGTGATTTGCATGCAGTGCTGTCCCAAAGCCCCAGAATGGCCGTGCAGACAGGCACACTCTGGGCTTCCGGGCGTGTATGCCAGGCTCTACGGGTGTCAGGTGATTGATTAGTGGATCTGGGTTCTGCTTCATTCACCCTGCTCAGCCTGGGCCAGACTCAGAGATGGCAGAAATCTCTAAAAATAGCCCTCGGATTCTGGATGTGCGCCCTGCATTGCAGCTCCCTGCGGAAGCCTCCGCCCCCTCCAGCTGGGGATCAGATTATGTCCCCTGCCAGGGCACTGCGAGCCCTTTAGCGGAGCTGGCGGAGCTGACGGGAGCGGCTCTTCAGGCTTACAAAGGCTCTAATCTCCTTTGGATTCCTCTAAGCTTTGGACCCGCTAATCCCTCCAGCAAGCAGCACACTCCTCGGGTGCAGTTGGCAGCCGCAAGTGTGCCCCTTCCATTCATTTGTCCCGATTATCTTTTTATCTCATTAAGTGCCTTCAGCTCGTGTGCACCATGTAAAAAATAGGTAGTGGCATCAAATTGGCCTTAAAGACACAGCTCAGTGTTTTTTCTTTCAAAGCAGTGAACTGTTACTCGAGTCAAGAGACTCCATTTCATTTCTGCTGCTAGTGCTAATGAGCTGTGTGAGCTGGGGAGGCAGTTACCTGCCCTGGGCCTCAGTTTCCTCACTGGCAGAATGAAGGGGCAGGCAGGGCTCCTCGTCAGTCTAGCGCGGTGCCCTGCAGTCTGCCGCAGTGTGAGGTGGAGCCCAGCCTGCGTGCTTTATCACGGGGGCTCGGGCCCTGCCCTCTGGGGACTCTGGTCTTATCGAAATTCTGCACAGGCAGTTACAGGACAGGACCTGACTTCAGGGTAGCCTCAAAACAGACATAAAAGGAGAATGCATACCTGGTTATTACAGCCTTTTCTTTCTAAGGACCAGGTTTTCCTTCCTAAAAGCACTAGTTTCTTTGATAGCTGCTGGATTTGTGTTGAATGCTCTGTTGAGATTCATACAGATATGGAAATCCTCCGAGTTTCAGAGCCCATTTGCATGTCTCTGTGGGTATAGGACGCCCAGGCTGCTTCTTCAGTACTGTTTACCTTCCATTTCATCTGCTTCTGAGGATTTGGAGTTTCTGATACTGCTTACCGTATTCTTTGGACCTAAAGCGCACCATTCATCCAGCAAACTTGGCGCCTGTGTGTGTGTCCCAGGGTGTGTGATGTTGGCACATGCCTCCTGCGTGCACACTAACTAACTTCCTGTTCCTCCTCAGGATGGTTTCCAGTGGTTTTGTGTTTCCATGAGGGGCTTTGGACTCACTTCATACTCACCAAATTGTCCAAGTTCTCGAAAGAAAATTTCATAATCTTCCAGAAAATACAAATTAATTTTCCATATACCACAAATTCTTTGTCCCTCTCCTTTACCAACGTTTAGACAATGGTATTAGTTCATTACATCTTACAAAGGTTTCTACTGCAGTTTTCTTTTTGTCTTACATGAACTTCTTGGCTGATGCCAATGTTTCTATCGCTGGAGTTACTTGCCCAGGTCCAGCCTGCTTGGTGGGAGCCCCCTTTGGCCTCTCTGTCCTATGGCATGACCTGGTAGCGTGTGGGGCGCCCTGTTTGCTGGCCCGGGAGAGTGTCCGTTCACTTTTAACTCAGCCATCGAGGACAGGGTGAGTCGAGGAGGGCTAGAGCACCGCTGCTCCCACAGCGTCCCCACATTGTGTCCGTCATGGTGGGTCATGAACGTTCTGGAAGCCCTGACCCATCCGAGCAAACCTAGGAGCCAGACGTGTGTCCCCAGGCCCACACAGCGAGAGTGTGCATTCGGGGGTCCTGGGATGTGGAGCGAGGGTGGCCTCGTCCCTCTGCCCACCTGCAGTTTCACGGGTGTTGTTACTTCTTGCCTTTGTTAAATGTTCCTGACTTGCATCCCAGCCACCAGCCTCTTTCCTGCTCCTTCCATCTTTCTCATTGATGCCACACCTTGCATTCTAAAACACGCCTAGCTTTTCTTTTCTTTGTATTGATTGCATCTGCACTCTTGGCCAGGCATTTGATTCGTGTCCTCATTCAGAATTGCCAGCCTCCACCCATGGTCTGGAGCAGACTCTCACGTGCCTCATCTAGATCTCAAGAGCCTTCTTGGTCAGGTCCCAGGAGGGCTTCAAACCTCATTTCCTCTGGCTTTAATTCACTTCCCTGTATCTCAAATCGAACTGTTGGCTGTTCTCTACCTCTGGGCCCCTGAGCCCTCAGTCCTACTTCTGGACACGTGCCCGTGCCCAAATCTTCTTGAGGCCCAGGTCAAATAGTGCCTCTTCCTAACACTTTCCTCTAATTCTTTCTAAGGGAAGGCATCTCTCCTTTAGCACTTCACCCGATCTCTCTTAAGGCACTTGCCAATCCTGACCTTGTATTATTTAGCTATGCGAATGTATTTTACAGTCTCGTGGGCAGTGTCAGCATGGAGGTGAGCATCTACACAGGTGACGGTGGAGGCGAGCACACATGCAGGTGACTACAGTCAGTGGCTGCATGGGTCTGTCAGCTCACTGCCACGAAACAAAAAGCCACGGCCTCTCGTGGCGCCTGAGGGCATTCATTCCTCTCTTAGCTGTCTGCTAGTTGGCTGGAGTCTGCTGACCTTTGCTGGCCATGCCTGGGTTTAGTTTGCGGCTGCAGGCAGCCCACTGTCCATGGAATGGGGCTATCCAGGCCCTGTTCTTACAGCAAGCACATAAGTGTAAGCACCCAGCGGGGCTGTGCAAGTTCATGCCTCTGCCTGTCTCATGTCTGCTGACCTCCCGCTGGCAAAGCAGGTACCATGGCCTGAGCCAGAGCCGGGAGCAGGGGAAGGCATGCCTCTGGCACAAAGGCCATGAATGTGGCTGGAGTCTGGAAGTGAGGAAACAGTGCCCTTGTGTTTTAAGTTATAAAATTGAGATTGTCTTGAAAATAAAAGAGATTATTTTTTGCGAACAAGAAAATGTAATCAAACCTGTGTTGTGCCTTCCTGCAGGGAAGTCTTGTGTTTCAGACCCCCTGTCTCCCAAGGATTCCGGGGGTCTCTCCTCCTGAGCAGGGAGTCATCAGGCAGAGGTCACTGGGGTGCCCTCCCCTTGGCTGTCACCTGTGCTGCTCTCAGTGGCCCCTGTGGGGGCGCCGCAGGGCCTGGGCTCAGACAGCGCAGCCCGCTTGTGTTTGGGTGGGGAACAAAGCTGTCTGTGCACACCACCTCCTGCAGCTGCCTCCCTGTGCACACCACCCCCTGCAGCTGCCCCCCTGCCCCAGACAGTACCCCCGCTCCACCAAGGTGCCCCTTCCCCTCATTCCCTGGGCAGAAGCCATCAAGGTGGCAGTTGTCTCTTGTGGTTTGAGGGGATTCTTGCTATGGCCCTGGCAAAAGCACCCCCTTTGGGAATCAGGACCGCCAACCCTGCAGAGCCCAGAGCTGGGGACACAGGAAACCCAAAGGCCCTGTGGGTCCTGGGGCTGACGGTAAGTGGGCTCAGCCCTCCTCTCACCCCGGGCCCCCAGGCCCGTACGCTCTCGAGTTGCAGTGTCTGCTTCAGCATGTGGGCCGCGTTCTGCAGAGGGCAGCCTGGCTGCACCCAGCTTGGACGCGGCAGTGGTTGGGCAGCCAGCAGCTTCTGGGGTTTCTGATGTGTGATTTACTGGGGACCCATCCTGCCCTGCCGCCTGGGGAAATGGCCTCTCTCTTCACATGCCTGGTCTCTGTGGGGCTCAGGCACCTGGTTAATGCCCCAGGCTGTGCCTCTGTGGCCAGGAAAGGCAAACTCATACCTGGAATAGGTGTCTGTTTTGTGGCAGTGAACCACAAAGGCCCTCCTAAGGATGGAGGGGCCCAGCATGCCACCTCGCCTCCCAGGGGCACTACAGGTCTTCATTCCTGTCTGCAGTCTTTCAGTCTTCTTCCTTCTGGGCTTCTGACCAGGTGGCCAGGCCATTGGCTTCTGCCTTGAGTGTATGCCACTTCTCTTGATGCTGAGGGTGACTAGAGCCGCTGTCAAAGCTGTGCATGTTGGGACTTTCCCTGCTCTACCACGGAATGTGATGATGCTTTGCGTCTCAGACTTGGTGTTCGATAGCCTTAGCACTGTTTGGGGACGGTCACTGCGTAAGTGGTGGTAGGTCTCCTTGGATGCAGATGAGAGCATTCATCACAGTAGGGGCTTGCCCTAGAGTGGGCCCCTAACTCCCGGTGTCTGACTGTATTGTCTGGCAGCGGGTTCCAGGTCTGAAACTGCCTCAGCGCAGAACTGCACAAGGCTCTTTAATGGGATGGCATCCCTCAGCCTCGTGCTCACTAGTCTTGTTTCCTTCTGAGTCTGCGTGTATGCATGCATGCACACATGGGCAGGCAGTGCTCTGGGGTGCGGCCATCTGTTTTGCTCCTAGGAATTCCATCTCCTGTTATACGTACGTCTCCACAGCTCTGGGCCAGTGGGCCTTCCTTGGCCGGCACCCTGGCCTTGTCATCATGATGGCTGCTACCCTGAGTCCTGGCAGTTAATGCCGTCACCAGGCCCACTGTTGCTTTGGGGCCAGGTTTAACTGGCAGAGACAGAGAGCGGTCACAAAGCTTGTTATCAACCAGCCTCTCCTAAGAGTGTAATTGGGTTATGTTGTAAGTTAATGCTCAACCACCAAAGTGTTTTCTAACACATTTGTACTATTTTACACTCTTTCCAGTGATCCATGACAGAGATGGTTGCTCGTACATCTTCAACATTACTTGGTATTGTTCATCTTTTTAAAGTTACTTTTGAGTCATTCTAGTACATGAGTAAAGTTTCTTTTTTTGGTTTTGTTTTGCATTTCTCCAGTTATTTATTTTTGATGCTGAGAATCTTTTCTGGTGCTTGTTGACCATTCATGTTTTTTTTTTTGTGAAGTGTCTGATTCAGTCTTCTGCCCACTTAAAAAATTGGGTCATTTTCAACTTATTAAGTTGTAGGAGTTTTTTTTATATATTCTGGATATAAGCCCTTTGTCAGATGTATATATTCTGAAAATTTTTTCCCAGTTTTGCTTCATTTTTTTAACAGTGTTATTTCCAAGGGCAGAAATTTTAAATTTTGATGAAGTCCAATGTCTTTTGGTGAATAGAAGTTCTAATTTTAATGTAGTCTGTTACCAGTCTTTTCATTTATGATTAGTGTTTTTTCTGCCCTATTTAAGAAATCTGCTTATCCCAAGGTTTTAACCCACTCCCCCATTCTGGAAAAGGTTTGTATTATTTTGTCTTTTACATTTTGATCTTCAGACTGGAACTAGTTTTTTGAGTGTGCTGTGAGGTAGGATACAAGTTTATTTTTCTTATGGAGATATAGTTGATCCAGCATCTTTTATTGAAAGGACCATCCTTTGTCTACTCTAATGCAATGACGTTTTTATTGTAAATCAGGTGACCATCTTTGTAGGGTCTATTTCTGTATTCCATTTTTTTTCTCTCGCCTATTTTCCTGTGTACAATACTAAATTGATACAGGGTTTGTAAATCATCCAGTTTTTTCCTTTTCACAACTGTCTTGGCTATCTGGGTGGTTCACATTTTTATGTAAATTTTTGAACTTTAGAAGCAGGTTGTTGATTGTTACGCAGAAAGCCTGCCAGAACTTTGGTGGAGTTTATAGGAGTGAAGCTTCTAATCCATGGACACGGTATACCCTCCGTTTATTGGCTTTCACTTTTTCTCAGGGATGTTCTTCATGTTGGCCTGTACAAGTCTTGTGCATCTTTAGTTTGAGATATTATTGGATATTTGATTTTATTAATGTGATTGTTCATATTTTTTCAAATTTTGTTTTCTAAATTTTTGTTGCTAATTCATAGACAATTGATTCTTATATATCAGCTTTCTGTTGAGCAGTTTTGCTAAGTTCCCTATTTTATATTTAATAATATAGTGTAAATTCTTAAATTTATTATACACATAATCTTTAGCAGCTAATGGTATTTTTATTTTTTCTTGCCATACTGAAGAAGTCGGGACCTCTAGTATCATGTTAACTAGACATGGCAATACAAAGCATTCTTGTCCACTTTTCCTCTTCGCAATGGGGAGAACACTTAATATTTCACCCCCAGCTATTATGTTTGTTGGGTGAGCAGGCAGTTACTGGAAAAGAGTAATTTTCCTGACACCTGAACAAAATTCTCCAAAGAAGGCATTTGCTCAGTGGGTATCTACCGCTAGTCATTTCTCCAGATAGTAGCTGTTTTCACTGTCTGCCCCATATACCGTGTGCCCCATATACTGTGTGCCCCACACCTTCTGTCACTGTGGGCATTGCATTCATTTTGCAGTACAGCCATAATTCAGCGCTCGTATCATTAGTTCTGTCACTTTTCAGATTAGCCATTGCTTTTGTTGTCATTTAGGAAGATTAATAAAATCTGTGCCTCTGTTGGGGGAGTGTCGCAGGCACTCGTGTCCTCTTTCCCGTCACGGCCGCCATCTCACCTTGGGTGGTGATTCTCAGCTGCAGGGGGCCGTTGCCAGGCCGCAGGCAATGCACGACTATGGGACTGAGAACTTCAGCAGGAAAATTAATTTCTCATGTAGTCAGAAACCACTGTGCACTACATTTGCAGTTAAAATGGAAATGTTAACAGAGGTGTATGTATATGACATATTTGATTCTTTTTCTTTAAGGCCCAATGAGGTACATGAAGTGAGAGGTGGGACTGGGACCAGATAGCTTTCGTTGAAACCCTGATCCTCCTGCTTACTATCGGGTCACGGGGATAACTGTAATCCTGACAATGCCCGCGAAGCCAGGTGTTGTGCTCTTGTGTTCACTGCTATATTTCTTGGTAGATTAGTGGATATTTTGATTGAAGGGCCACTGGAGCTAATAGGACGTAGGACATGTAATATAAGGTCTTTTGTTTTTTTCTTACTTTGTGTGCAGGAAATACCGCTCCTGGGATGTTCTTGGTGTTCTCCCCTTGCTGTCAGTTCATGATTTAATGTTGAAACCTGTCCACTGTTTTATCATCATTTTTTAAAGGCCTTCTTTAAAGGGGAAAGGTGTTTACACATACACAGTTTAGGACTAAGTAGAAAGCAAATTCTGAAAGGATTTATATTTAGTAATTTGTGATTAAATGTTTATCACATAATATTGTCTGATTTTCTTGAGGGGTGGTCTTATTTGTCTTATTGAAAAATTGTCTAGAGTGATAGAGACCTAGAGGCTGGCATGTTCTCTGAAAACAAGTGACCCCAGTCTTTCTTATCTAAGTTTATCGACAATGTGGCTTTTCAGAGTTCTTTAAGAATGCACAGATTTAAAGTCAAGAGTGTCAGGACTCTGAAAGGTGGGAACCGAGTGACCAGCTGCAGGAGCATGAATGGCGGCCGCTGTTTGTACAAGTGTGCACGTGTGGCTGGTGGTACAGTGGAAGGCGTCACCATCAGGCACTGGGCTGCTGTGCCAGGTGATCCAGGGTGCAGCAGAGAGCACCTGTGGGCCGCAGACTGCACACCCCTGGTTCCCACTCACTCACCACTGGAGCTTCAACAGCACTGCGTGCAGACAGAGTGCCTCTCGGGGTGCACTGCCCCCTGTGAAATGCTCCCCTAAAGCCACGAGGAAGGATGCGCGTTGTGCCGACCTTAGACCTGGGCTGTGCACGGTGAGCATACTGTTAGCACCGCCTCCCCCATTTTGCTTCCTTTTTGGAAGAACTGTTGAAGAAGAACGGAAGGAAATTGATTTTGAGAAAAATTAAATTGCCTCTGAAACAGAATGGTGGTTTAAAGTAGGAAGCAGTGGGTTAAGCGGGTGCTGACTGCCCGCCCGCTCTGCTTGCTCACTCTGGCCGTGTCTCTCTGCTTTCACTCTGCAGTTTTAAATATTTTAAAGAGCAGATGTGCCCTGCTCCGGGTCTGCGTGGGTGTTTGTGCGCTGTCTGTGGACTGTGGCCGCCTACCGTGCTCTGTTGACGTTACCCTCTGTTGCTTCGCTTCAGACAGCAAAGTCCTGACATGCGCGGCTGTGTGGAGGATGCCGAAGGAATTGGAACCAGGCAGTCACGAGTCCCCTGACGATTCATCAAGCACTGCACACACCCTGGAGCTGCTCTGTCACCTTGACAACACAGCCCGCGGCAGTATGGCCTGGTAGGGTTCTGCATATTTCATGCGCCCAGAACAAGCCTCAAGGTCAAACAGTGCAGGGTTGCACTGATGCACACAGCAGAAGCTTCAGTGCATACTTGAAACCTCTCTTTTCTTTTAAAAAGGTGGTATAAGTTTCTTTCTTTCTTTTTTGTTTTTAAGTCCCAGTTGTTTTCTCGATTGGACCCATTTATGGAAACCCTACTGCGTATATTATGAAAGAGGCTGGGTCCCCTTTTCCTTTTCACCCAAACTCAGTGTCGCCAGGTACCTGCCAAGATGATAGCAGTCAGGCACTGCACAGCACGTCAGTGTTACATTGCTTTTTTAAAATTTTTATTTAATTTTTATTTTTTGTTAAGGTGTTATTGATATACACTCCTATGAAGGTTTCACATGAAAAAACAATGTGGTGACTACATTTACCCATATTATCAAGTTCCCACCCATACCCCAATGCAGTCACTGTCCATCAGTGCAGTAAGATTCCACAGATTCACTCTTTGCCTTCTCTGTGCTACACTGTTTTCCCCGTGATCCCCTGCACCATGTGTACTAAACAAAATATCCCTCAATCCCCTTCTCCCACCCACCCTCCCACACCCCTCCCCTTTGGTAACCACTAGTTCCTTCTTGGAGTCTCTGAGTCTGCTACTATTTTGTTCCTTCAGTTTTGCTTCATTTTTATACTCCACAAATGAGGGAAATCATTTGGCACTTGTCTTTCTCCACCTGGCTTATTTCACTGAGCATAATATCCTCCAGGTTCATCCATGTTGTTGCAAATGGTAGGATTTGTTTCCTTCTTATAGCTGAATAGTATTCCCATTGTGCATATGTACCACCTCTACTTTATCCATCCAACCTACTGATGGACACTTAGGTTGCTTCCCTATCTTGGCTATTGTAAAAAGTGCTGCAATAAACATAGGGGTGCATACGTCTTTTCGAATCTGAGAAGTTGTATTCTTTAGGTAAATTCCAAGGAGTGGGATTCACGGGTCAAATGGTATTTCTATTTTTAGTTTTTTGAGGAACCTCCATACTGCTTTCCACAATGGTTGAACTAACTTCATTCCCATCAGCAGTGTAGGAGGGTTCCCCTTTCTCTGCATCCTCACCAGCTTTTGTTGTTCTTAGTCTTTTGGATGCTGGCCATCCTTATTGGTGTGAGGTGATATCTCATTGTGGTTTTAATTTGCATTTTCCTGATGATTAGTGATGTGGAGCATCTTTTCATGTGTCTGTTGGCCATCTGAATTTCTTCTTTGGAGAAGTGTCTGTTCATATCCTATGCCCATTTTTTAATTGGGTTATTTGCTTTTTGGGTGTTGAGACATGTGAGTTCTTTATATATTATGGATGTTAATCCCTGTTGGATATGTCATTTACAAATATATTCTCCCATACTGTAGGATGCCTTTTCATTCTGTTGATGGTGTCCTTTGCCGTACAGAAACTTTTTAGTTTGATGTAGTCCCATGAGTTCATTTTTGCTTTTGTTTCCCTTGCTCGAGGAGATGCGTTCAGGAAGAAGTTGCTCATGCTTATATTCAGGAGATTTTTGCCTATGTTGTCTTCTAAGTGTTTTACGGTTTCATGACTTACATTCAGGTCCTTGATCCATTTCGAGTTTACTTTTGTGTATGGGGTTAAACAATAATCCAGTTTCATTCTCTTGCATGTAGCTGCCCAGTTTTGCCAACACCAGCTGTTGAAGAGGCTGTCATTTCCACATTGTATGTCCTACATTGCTTTTTAACCTCATGAATTTCTGTTACTCTGCAGTCCAACGCAAAAATTAATTTGTTACTTCAGGTTGAAGGCTTACTTCTTCCTGTGTACTAAACACGGATCACTGCGCGCACATGATGCTATGTGTCCAAGCCCTCCTTGCCGTCATCCTGTGGTCACTTCCCCCACTGTCTTGGGCAGTATCGGGGAATGCCGGCGTGCCACCGCTGCTCGCTGGGGCTCCTTGGCCCTTTGCTGCCACGTGTTGTGAGGGAAGTTCTCTATGCCTACCTGGTATACCAGGGACTCTCCAGACACTCATAGCTCTGCTCTGAAGTTGTTGAAGCCTCAAAAAATTCGGAGGCCACACTTGCCAGTGAGGACTGGGTGCAGGGCGTTGGTTACAAGGTAGTCATTGTCTGTCCTTGTCCAGTAACACTTCCCTGTGTGTGTGTGTGTGTGTGTGTGTGTGTGCAGGAGAAAGAGCACCAGGGTCTGTATATAGTCCACTCTGCCAATTAGATACGTTTTAGCCAACAGATCTGTATTAAGCACCTGCTGCACGTACCTGCCAGGCTCCAGGGACACCAAGGTGATGGGTCTTGGGACCCAGCCCCAAGGAATCATAATCTCTCCGCTGAGGCCCATGGTGTAAACATCTAACTGTGACACAGGAATCATTATGAAGTGTGTGCCGGGGCCCCCCGAGGAACGAGTAATTAATTTTTACTGGCAGAATTGAAGAGGGATTCACTTAGGAGGTGACATTTGGAGCTGGGCCGATCGCAGTTTCCATCGGCAGCTGGGGTCTTGAGAGAGTAGAGGGTGCAGCCTGGCAGGCCGTGTTTCAGCCTGTGGTGGTGTGTTTTCTTATTGTCAGGCTGCCCCCTGGTCAGTGGTGTGCTGTTCTCACTGAGACGCCAATCCATCCTGCAGAGTCCCCGGGGAACTGCCCTGGCCTTGTCGCCTGGCCGCCTGAGTGCATGCTGAGTCTGCACACGATGGGGTGCTAGCCCTAGCGCCCATTTGCACATGTGCTCATGTGTGCGGGCATGAGATTGCACATGTGCCCGGGGAGCAGTTGGGTGAGCACAGCACAGGCCACCTGTCACTCCGGGGAGGCAATGCATACAGACAGCGTCAGTGTCTAAGGTAGGTGCTGGGATGGGTGAGCTTGGGCGAGGCTCCTAGTTGCCCCTTGGGGGGTGCTAAGGAAGTGCCCTCGGCCTGCTTCCCCAGCCCCAACCCCAACCAGGCTCAGCCCTCCGCCAGAGCCCCACCGGGAGAGCAGTCACCTGTCTGTGTGTGTGTGTATAAGGAGGTGACTGTACACCTGTGTTCGCAAGCCTACGAGAGGGATCTTGTGAGGAAGTACCTGACATTCACGCCTCAGACTTGTCTTGGAATGCCATCATTTTGAATTTGCTGCCCCCGTTCCAGGTGTGTCTTGTACTTTTTGTCCTTTACACTGTTGTGTATGTGTTTTGACCTTTGCACTCTGAGGCAACTGTAGACCCACAGGCAGTTGCAGGAACAATATAGAAAGACCTTCTGCCCTTCGCCTGGTCTCCGCAAAGTATTGCATGACCACTCTTCAGTCACCACCCGGGATTTGGCATTGATGCAGCCTGCTGATGACTTACTCAGCATTTAGTGTCCCCTTACACTTGTGTGTGCATGATGGGTTCCATGCCATTTGTCACGTGTCTGAGTAGCCGCCACTATAGTCACGGTACAGAGTCAGGGTCTCTCGTGCTGCCTTGTTAGAGCCACAGCCTGCTCCCCCCATGCCTGCCCTTGAGCTCTGTTCCTGGTCTGTGCTCCATCCTCGAAACCTGCTGTTTCAAGAATGTTCTGTACATGGAATCACATGCTGTGGAGCCTGGGATGGTGGCTTTTTGCATAAGTCATAGTTCGCTGGGCTCGCCCTTGTTGTGTATGTGGATCAAGGCACCTCCCTTTTTATTCTGAGTGGTGCTCTGCAGTAGGGTGGACTGCGCTTGTGTGACCAGTCCCCCAGGGACATTAGAGTTTCCCCGTTTTTGGCTGTTAAAAATAGAACTGCTCTGAACATTGATGCACAGCTTATTACATGCACACAAGTTGTTCTCTGGCCAGACACCCCAGAGTGCAGCTGCTGGGTCATCTGATATGTGAGCTTTGTTCTGGAGAAACTGCCTCTCCTCTCCAGAGTGGCTGCACGTTGGAGGTGCCACCAGTGCTGTACCAGGACCCCGTCTCTGCACCCTCACCCCATTGACCTTGTTATGTGTGTTTTTCTAAGTATCTTCAGTGGTGTCGGTTTTATTAGTAGACAGGGAATCTGAGTCTCAGAAATGTAAGTCTGGTGACTATGTGGAAGTGCGGGATGCTGTTTGGGGTCAAACACCAGGAAACCAGTGATTTTTGTTTGCTTGCTTGCATTCCCGTTTGGCTTATAAGTTGGTGCTGAGAGCAACTCTAGGAGGGAGGCTCCCAGACGTGTCCTGAAGAGGGGCCTGGCTGCTGGCCACAGGGGAGCCTAATGCTGCATGACTCCTGGTGCGCCAGAGGGATTGCAGCCTCTAGGCACAGGTGTGGGGATCCTGTCCCTGGGCCACCCAGCTTCTGTTCATTCTGGAGCAGCATGGGGTCCTCATGTGGAGGTCCTGTATCTCCGTAAGAGCCCTCTGGCACACAGGGCTGTGCAATGCACGTGGGCCAGCACTCTACCATCCTTAGCTCAATTATGGACCAGTGAAGGTGGAGGAAGAAGAATCTAAGAGCCTGTGATGGTGCTTGGTTTGAGCGCTGATCAGGTGCACTCCAGAGCCCCGCCTATGGGGGTGCTGTGTGGAGGCCCCGACGCCCCTCTTGTGCGCACCTGCCTTGAGGTGGCCGGGGCGGCATGGGAAGCCCCCCATTCCTTTGGATCGTGTCTCATTCCTGAAAAAGCGGCAGAACGCCAGGGTCACCGTGATGGATCTCCAGCAGGCGGTGTGTGGAAATGTGGCGCCTACTGAATCTGAGAGGATGCATCGTACAGAAAGGCCTCCAAGGGAGTGGTGGGAAGTGCCCCTCGGATCCTTTCTTGGCCAGGTTTTCTCAGTGATTCTCTGTGGGATGCGGGCCCTAGCTGAGCTTGGAGGGGTTGCCTCCTCACATGCAGCATGTAGTGTGTTAATGGGCGGCAGCTCCTTGGCTCTGTATCAACTCTTCCCGGAGACCCTTCTTAGTGTCTCTCGCAGACGTCACTGCTGCAGCCCACCCTGCCCTCTGCCAGCCCACACATGCTTCCCTGATAGCCGCTCTCCCCCCCCCGCCCGGCCCCCCCCCCCCCGCGACGCCTACTGTCTGCATTCAGCCCCCTGTCCTCCTCTGTAGATGGAGATGCCTCTGCAGGGGTCTCGGCCGACTGCAGGCTGTAGCTTCAGCACCCAGGACAGCGCCGGCCCCCCTCGCCCTCCAGACGTGAGCAAGGAAAGGGATTGTGGGCCCAGCCTGTCAACGGGCCACTTGGAGGGCTTGCAAGCATCGCCTCGTTTACTTCCCACAGCCCCCCTTAAAGTGGGGACCATTGCAGATAGGGGGGCTGCCAGTGGGGAGAGTGCCTTCCTCACAGCCAGGTGGTGACCCCACAGCCGCCTTCCTGCTATTTGCGGCCACACACTGATTTGGAAATTGTTCCACTTACTGGGAGTACAAGCACATCATCATCCGAATCTTCTAGTCTTTCCCAGATGATAAATGTAATGTGCTTCACAGGGGAGCCCTCACTCTGCAAATAATAAAACCCCCTTCTCCTTTTCCCTCTCGGTTTGCCCCTGTGGTCAGCACACAGAGATTGTGGAAGCAACACTGGGCCTCGGGTGAGCAGCCTGGGTCAGTGGCTTGGGGTCAGTGGGCCTGGGGTGAGCGGCCTGGGGTGAGCGGGCCTGGGGTGAGCGGCCTGGGGTGAGCGGCCTGGGGTGAGCGGGCCTGGGGTGAGTGGGCCTGGGGTGAGCGGGCCTGGGGTGAGCGGGCCTGGGGTCAGTGGGCCTGGGGTGAGCGGCCTGGGGTGAGCGGGCCTGGGGTGAGCGGGCCTGGGGTGAGCGGCCTGGAGTGAGCGGGCCTGGGGTGAGTGGGCCTGGGGTGAGCAGGCCTGGGGTGAGCCTTTAGATCTGCAGCCAGTCTGTGCCATCGCCCAGGTGAGTGCCTGTGACCTGTCCCCTTGTGTGAGTGTGGGGTAGTGGGGTCTCTGACATGTCTTCCAGCTCTAACACCATTAGATGGCTGTGGCCTCTCATGTGGGTTCAGTGCCGCCTACCTGTTTTCCTAGTGAACCAAATAACTCCTGAGCTTCTTTCCACTCTGCCTGTCCCACTGAAACAAGCCCACCTCACCTAAGACACAGCCTTGTGATAGCACTCCGAGTCCCTCCTGGGACGAAGTCCACTCGGTGACAGCGGGCTGCCTGGGGGTTGGACTGAGCTACTGGGGACAGTTTTACCAAACTGTGATGTTTTAACCATTTTCAGTGTATCTCATCCCATCACATTTCAGGTTATGTGTGTTAGCTGCCTTAAATTCTTTCTGGAACACTATGGAATCTGCATAAGTAAGTAAAGCTAGTAGAATTCTACCTTATGGTAAAGAAATGAGGTAAAGTGTCCAGTGTCGGGTGTAGCTGATGCGCTTTCCCTTTTCAGGAGCAGGTGAAGGAGAGCACCTTTAGCGTCTCCCTTCAGTGTGCACGGCTGGTCCCTGCGAGCAAAGACGTCAGGCTTCTTCCTGCGTCTGTGGCCAGCCCGACAGCTCAGTGCGCTGGCCGGTGCAGGCGGCGTGCACACCGTGGGGGTGCTGGGCAGTGGGCCGCAGACCCCAGCTTCTTTGGGGCCTCCCGGCACCACAGTCACTGGGCCCCTGCTCCCCCCAGTGGCGTTTGCTGCCCTGACAAAGGAGAGGCCTCCAGGGGCCCGGCGGGCGAGAGCAGAAAGGAGGTGATGGCTCTCTGGGAGTGCTGTTCTCCTGCGTGGCTTGTGCGAACTTGTCTGCTTGATGCATCAGCATCACTGTTGGCTCGAGGTCTGATTAGCCACAACAGGGTAATTTTACGGTTCTCCATCTCCTTTTGATGGTGGAGAGGCTCCCCAGCTGTTAAAGAGTTATGCACCTTAGCTGTAGATTAATGCTCCCTGCTGGCAAGGGGAAGCAAAGCCAAAGTAATAGAGGCTCCAGGGTATTCTTGGTGCACTGTATTCCCCAATGTGTGTCAGTAATCCTACAAATCACCTTGTTTCATGGACAGTGAACAGCTCCTTTAAAGGAGAAGTTACTACAGTCAGTAACCAGAAGCTTTCCAGTGACGGAAGCAAAGTTAATGAGAGTCAGCCACAGCCTCCTCCCCACTGGCACTGTGTGACCGAGACCGGAGGTTTCTCTGTGCCATCCTGCATGCCCGTGGTACTTGCACACAGTGACTGCTGACCTCTGCTTCCTGGGCCAACTTGGGGTTGGGAGGAATACCTCCTCAGTGGTGTAGGAAGAGGTTGATGTGACACCTAGATGTTGGCAGGCTGAGGGTTTCTGGGAATAGCTGGGAAGGTGGGGACACATAGGACTCTTTTTTTAAAATTTTTTATTAAGGTATTATTGATATACACTCTTATGAAGGTTTCACATGAAAAAACAATGTGGTGACTACTTTTACCCATAATATCAAGTCCCCACTCATACCCCAATGAAGTCACTGTCCATCATGTAGTAAGATGCCACAGATTCACTGTTTGCCTTCTCTGAGCTACACTGTCTTCCCCCTGATCCCCCCCACACCATATGTACCAATCATAATGCCCTTCAATCCCCTTCTCCCTCCCTTCCCACCTGCCCTCCCACACCCCTCCCCTTTGGTAACCACTAGTTCCTTCTTGGAGTCTGTGAGTCTGCTGCTATTTTGTTCCTTCAGTTTTGCTTCGTTGTTATACTCCACAAATGAGGGAAATCATTTGGCATTTGTCTTTCTCCACCTGGCTTATTTCACTGAGCATAATATCCTCCAGCTCCATCCATGTTGTTGCAAATGGTAGGATTTGTTTCTTTTTTATGACTGAATAGTATTCCCATTGTGTATATGTACCACCTCTTCTTTATCCATTCATCTACTGATGGACACTTAGGTTGCTTCAGTATCTTGGCTGTTGTAAATAGTGCTGTGATAAACATAGGGGTACATATGCCCTTTTGAATCTGAGAACTTGTACACATAGGACTCTTATTAGAAGGAAGAACAAGGACCCAAGCAGCTGCGCTGGGGTCGGGGGAGGCAGAGGAAGAGCGCTTGTGCGAGGTTGCGGCCAGAAAGAAGGGCTTTGGTCTGTGTCCTTTGTGGTTCTGCTTGTTTGGTTCAATATGGTAGAACAGTGGGAATCGGCTTAGGGGAATGCTACATGACGTGAATTCAGAGTTACCCTTAACACTGCAAAGGATGTCTTTGAGGGTAAGTGAGAAAATATGTTTGAAGTTTCCAGAGATCCTGTGTTAATGATGGTAGAGGGTTCTCGGTGATTCGGGCAATATCATCACTGAAGATTCACCAGATTTTATACAGTTCATGGTGGTGCTTTTTGTTTGACCCAACCTAGATGTATTTAAGTGTAAGATTTTTAAAACCAGCACCTAGAAGTTGCTTCCCTGGTTACCAGCTTGCTTCTAAAGTTGTCTTCTAAAGAACTTTTCTTTTAAAAGGCCCAGAATGGTGCCATCCCTTACTTTGTGCAGGGAAAGACCCATCTTCTGTCGTTATAGGGCACTATACAAATGTCTTCCTCTTTCAAGTTTGTTTGAGGTCTCCATTGTAAAATGGAAACTGTGGTCAGTCTCCCTTGCCACATATAATGTTATGAAAATTAAGTATCAGAAGGGATGATGATTAAAAAACAGTAAGATGCAATATACAGGTTCAATTTACTCTAGGAAGATTCAGAATGCAAAAATCTAAACATACAGTATGGAAAGCATCATTATATATATTTCAGAGGAAATTCATACCTTTCTAAGATTTTAGTTCAGGTTTCCACTAAATATGGTTCAAAGTGTGTTTCCTTTGATCATGCTATGAACTAAATGGTGTTTCGCAGCACAAGTTAGGCAGAACCTGCCACTATATCCAGAGGGAAGGTTTAGAAGAATGTGTTTTTTAGTTCTAGTTGTGGTATTTAAACGCGAGGTTTAAATAATGTTAACATTTTAAACCTGAAGGTGTACTAACTCTGTGCATGAGAATTTTAAACTAGCCCATCCTTGTTCTGTCTGAAAAATGGGGTCAGGGGACGAAAGAAGAGAAGCAGCAGAAAAAGGAGAGGGAGGGCCCAGGCTGCTGCTCTGAGCTTGGATGGAATGTTTTATTTCTAAGAACGTTGTACTTCAAAGCTAACTTTGGCCTTTCCGGGAAGGCCTGGGAGCAGAAGGTGTAGGTTTCAGCACCTGCCCTTAGCCCAGGCTGTTCTGGCGTGCCTGCTCCCCCAAGTCTGAGGGACTCAGCAGCGACTGCATGGCCAGCAGGTGAGGGCCTATGCGTGCTGAGCGGTGCCCAGGGGCTGCAGGGCTGGTGCGTGCTGTCATCCAGAGGACGTTCTGAGCCCCAGCTCTCTCTGGGATGGGAGAGGACAGGACAGTGGGACTCTGGCGCAGAGCCAGGCTCTGGGGGACCAGTCCATTTGTGCCTGTCGTCACCCACATGTGCGCCAGGGATGGGCATGCTGGGCCTCAGCCATCCCCACCAGGGGGTGGCTTTGCAGGGAGCAGGTCCAGATGATCAGCGCCAGTGTCTTTCTGCCCACACCTTCACAATGGGCCCCGCTCCACTTCTGAGTTCTTAGTGCCAGAGCGCCTGTTTCTGCTGAGATGTGCACAGAGGCCAAGCAGTGTCTACTCAGCAACCACAAAAAGACAAAAACCTGAAAACAGGACCTTTCCCTCACGTCCAGCCTGTGTTTGTCCTTTGCTTTTGTCTGCCCCAAAGTGGAGTTATTTAGTTGATGAAACTACGTCCAGGCAAGATGGCAGAAAAAAGAGCCTTAGTAGTGGAGTCACCCCATGCCAAAACTTAGAAACTTGTCGGTCGGGGCACCAGGCAGTGCATAGGCATGAATCTGTCACTGCAGCATTGTGTGTGTCACAGCCATGGGGAACTGGTGTGTGCGCAGATTTGATAAAAGCATGCCTCTTTAAAGAAATTTTTTTATTAAGGTATTATTGATATACACTCTTATGAAGGTTTCACATAAAAAAAAACAATGTGGTTACTACATTTACCCATATTATCAAGTCCCCACCCATACCCCAATGCAGTCACTGTCCTTCAGTGTAGTAAGATGCCACAGATTCACTGTTTGCCTTCTCTGTCAAAGCATGCTTCTTGACTTAATGGTGTGATCCTTAAAGTCTTTTCTTTTAAATCCTTGTAGCACCTGTGAAAAACTATTTTGTACTCTTTTGTAAACTTTGGAGCAGGAAGAAATTATTGCCCAGTCTGCATTTTTAAGAGAGCGATGTGTAAGCTGGGGAACTGATCTATTATATGTTTTAAAGGGTTTCTCAAAATCTGGTAACCAGTGACTTAATAGATACGTTTCCTTCTTAAGGATTTCCCATTTTCAGCGAGGGAACAAGCTTGGCGAGTCTGGGGTGCAGCCTGCCTTGGTTTCCCAAGGTTTGTGGCTGCCTCATGCAGGGCATGTGCGCCAGCCCCCGTCCTGGTGGTGGCCGCCACGGAGACCCCGCTCCCCCCTCGATGGTGGAGGGGAACACATAAGGTATGTAGGTGATGTGGACTTAAATTAGTTGTATATTGAGGTGGTTTTAAAAATTTTGAGCAGCCTTTGAGCTGTCCGCACCCCAGGTGCCAACATCCCGAGTGAACCATTCATTTAGCACTATGAGTCTGAGGGAAAGTATGTATTTTGTTTGTTCAGCGTGAAACCTGCCTAATTAAAACGATCATTTCTGCTGTTATGGTCCTTGCTAACTGCCTAAAAGGAGTTTGGATGTTTTTATTTGGGTTTATTTACAAAAACAGCCCTTTCTGTGGTTCTCTCAGTGATCATGACAGGGACATAGCGTACTTACGTTAGGTGTGTGCAGCTTTGTTCTTGACTTGTTAATATAATTTTACGTCCTCTCAAATTCACTGGTAGAGTGTCATGAAGCAGAAAAATGGATGACTTATGAACAGAGAAATACCTTCTTAGTTTGGAGTGGCAAGGGTGGCAGATGTTCTGGACTGTTTTCTTCTGTTTGTAGCGCTCGTCCCTGGCGATGATCCTCGATGAGACGGAGTTCCTCTTCTCCCTGTGCCGTGCACACTCCAGTCACTCCACGGTCTGCCGCCAGCACTAGGGATTTTAGGGGTTGCTACGTATGAGATGAAACAACAGCTATTTTCTGCTGCATCGTCCATGACAGATAGTGGAATACGGGGTCTGGGTCGGCTCTCCTCAGCAGTCAGGCCCACACACAGTGTCTAGCTCCCCTTCACTCTCAGTCCTGTGGAAGTGCCTTAGAAATGCTTTTCTTCAGGGGATCCGGTATCACCCCACCCTGGAGAAGAACAGAGAGGCTTTGTTTATTGAAGCTTCTTCACATGACTGTAAGTTCTGGGATAAAGGCAGATACACAAGAGGCATGAAGTGGACGGGACTAAACCCAGGGAGGCCAAGAACCTGGCAGGGGTCATTCTCCGCCCTGCCCTGGGCTCTCACCATGCCGGGGTTCTGGTACCAGGGGTTTGAGTGGAAGGAGACCCATTGTAGTCATGCTGGACTGTCCAAATCACATGGGGTCACCCCACTTAATGGCCTAGAAAGTGAACTCAGCTTTTCTGTTTTTACTTGTAGATCCTCTGATCCTGTTTCTTGTGATGGGAGCTTTTACTGACTCCCTGTTTTGTTGTATGCATGGGTTTTGTTTTTTCTTAGGCTTTAATGGTGAGCCAGCCCAAACTCACCTGTGATGTTGGCTTCAGAAGACGCACATCCTGAGCAGATCCTGGGCATGCCCAGGTGCCAGGCCCCATTTCTTGTCTTCTTAAATCATCCCTCACAGCTCGTTATTGGGAACTGAGGGTGTGTGGCAGTGGTGACAAACTAGAGTGTGTCCCTTCCTGGCAAAGTTGTATTCCCAGCCCTGTGCTGATTTTGTCTTTCCCTTTCAGAATGTCCACCCACAAGCTCTCCTTGGGCACTCTACCTGAGTCCTCAAGTCCAGTTCAGACGCTCCCCTGAAGGGTAATCCACGGGTCTTCTCACCCACCCAACGTGGCTGGTGCCTTTCTCCTAAATCTTGATTTTTTTCAAGGCAACTTAGTGATCTATTAGTGACACAATACAAGTTTCCTAAAGTACCTATTTTTTCCTTCCTTTTTTGCTTTGGGAATCTCTGGGTCATGGTACGTATGGCATGATTAAGTTACAGCCTGGAAAAGGCAGACTGGTTCCCCTTCTCTCTAACTCATGTATTTCAGAGGTTACTCATTTAAATCCCCTCAGAAATAAAGGGCAAGTACTCAGATGCTTTAACTTGTGTCCTGCAGCTGTTCAGAATCAGTTCTCCAAATGGGGCATCCCTCTGTGAAACCAGGACTCCTCACTGAGGGCATACCTTCCTGAGGACGTCAGGGACGCTGGGCATCGTGGTGGAGCCGATGGGCGTGGACACCTTGCACTCCACATAAGGGCTCCAGCTTACCTGACATGATGTGTGCGTGTGTGTGGGGGGTGTGTCCCCCTCCCATGGTGAAGCGAGCTTCAGAATAGACTTGGCATCTTTCCCACTTATCCTCGTCTTTCCTGTGTCAGCTTATTCTGAAGCCTGGAGGAAAGCCCCTCCTTTAGGGTCTGCCGTGGTCTCTGGTGCTCACCCCTGTGAGTGCCTGGGGAAGCAGGCCTGGGGCCCAGAGCACAGGCTGCCCTTAGGCTGGGGACGGGCTGATGCCATCAGGCCCAGCAGCGAGATGCTTCCTCAGCTGCTAGGGACCTGGCTGTCCTTCAGGGAAGATTGCTGGGGTCTAAGATTCTGAGACAGAGCGAGTGAGAGTTTGAGGAAGGTTTCCAGTTTTGTATATTGCCTTTGAAAACAATACAGAGCGAGACACCGCCTGGGCAGGGGCCCCGGACTGGGCTCTCAGCCGGCACCTGTGCCAGACACTCCCTCTCAGCTCTGTCATTTGATGGACCCCTGGGATTCACATGAGGCCTGGCCGGCTGTTGGATGGAAGGCCACCCCAGGGAAGCCCACGTGTGGAAAGTGTTGTGGGCCACTCAGGACCCAGGCTGCTGGGCATGAGCTGGGGGCCCAGGAAGCGGCATTAAGTTTGGGCACCTTTCAGAGCAGATAGATTTGAGGGGTCTGACCTCTCCTCAAGTTTTTTTTTTTCGCCTTAAAGTAAATCCCCATGAAATTTTTTGCATGCATGTAAAGGTGGTAATTTTAATGTTCCAGCCAAATTTCAAAGTAGGTTTTGTGGTTTTCTTAAAGGGAGGCTCTTGCGTTTGGCATGGGACATCCTTGTTGAAGGCTGTTTGTGTCATGAGTCATCTAGCTCTGGCTATCCCAGTTATTGTGAAAAACAAAGATTCTGCCTGCACCCCCACTTTCCCAAATACCCCAGAGGGCAGCACAATGCCCTGTTTAGGAAGCGCAGGTCTGAGTGCGTCTGGCGCTGTCTGAGGCTTATTGAGCACCTGCTTTGTGTAGTGCTGTTCAAGACATCACCTCATTGGCTCGTCACCAGCTGGCCACACTGGCATGTGAGCGTGGCCCCCACAGGACAGAGGAGCAGAACGCCGCAAGGGGAAGGCACCATGAGCTGGGGCCCAGATGCCAGCAGGCTGGCTACACACCAGGCTGTACGTCGCTCCCTGTATCCCCTCAGATGCCCTGGGTTTTTAGTTGTACATGCTTTTTATGTGGGAGTGTGTTCAGTCTTTAAAAACCCCTTAATACTGAAAAGTTATTTGTTTCTTTGGGTTAATAATTCATTACTTTACATTTCTGGGAGGTCTTCCTTGGCCCCCTTCTCCCTGTAGACGTGCTCAGGGATCACCTCATGGAAACACTCCTCAGAGGCCTGTGTGAGCATCTTTACCAGGGGCAGCCATGGGGGCCGAGGCCTGGGAGGAGATATGACTTCCTGGCCTTAGGTTCCCGCACGTCAGCAACACAGTCTGACACCAACAAGCTTCTTGCAAATGAACTTTCAGGCCTGACCCCGACCTGAGGTTCTAAAGTCAGCCCTTGGTTTGGATCTTAGCTCTGCCATTTGCAGCATGTAGTTTTGGGCAGGTCACTCAGCTTCCCACATGTTTCCTCATCTGTAAAATGAGGAAGACACAGGATCACCTCATAGGCTCACAGTGCAGTGGAGAGGAGAGGGCCCGTGAGGAGGTGCACAGAGCCTGCACCTGGTGGGCAGCGTCCCGCACTGCCAGGATGCTGTGCTGACCCCGGGCTCCCTGGGCAGGTGGTGCCCCTTCCTCCCCGGATCCCCCCTGTTGCTCTCTTGAGGAGGGAGTCTGCAGTAAAACACCAGCTCTCGGGCTGACACGGGAGGCTGGCTCAGACTGCAGCTGCGCGCTGGCGTTTCTGTTCCATGGTAGCCTCCCTTACCCGTAGGCTGAACGCTGGCATGGGCCACCTTGCCGGAGCTCTGACTAGTAACAAGGAGTTACTGCTCAAAGAAAGGGATTTTGATTTACTTTCCAGTATTTTGTTCATTTGTACTGTTGTAAACCTTTAAAATTTTGCATTTTGTAGGAAAAACATCAAATCTTTACTCAAGATTTGTCATCATTTAGAGTTGAAACAGGTCTTTTTTGAGCTTTATTCAAAGACTTACACAAATTTATTGCAGGAGCACCAGAGGTTTTCTATTATTATCAGGTCCTTTAAAAATGAGGCAGTTGTGCGGCAGGGGCCTGACGAGTCCTGCTCGCACCTCTTGCCCGCTGCCTCCGGAAGGCAGGTGGGCGTTGGTCTTGGGCTGCGCGTGTGTGTGAAGGGATCTTTGATGAGGCAGGCTGTGCAAACCAAACGCCAGCGGCTGCCATGTAGATGCCAGCAGCTCGCCTCCGGGAACAGCTGAGCCAACGGCGGAGGAGTGGCCGGAGCGAGGCTGCCTGAGACCCGCCGTCTGGACCCCTCCAGGGCACTGCAGGAACTGGCTCGCTCCCAGGTCTGAGGGGAGAAGGTGGATGCTCATCGAAGGTCGTTATCTTTGGACTTGCAGTTCCCAAGGTGCTGTGTGATCTGCACGTCGGCCTTCAAATGTTCTCAGTTTCAACGGAGAACTTACCTGTACATTCCTGTACCTAAATTGCATAGGAATTACTTTGCTGAAATTCTGAAGTCATATTTTATGAATGAAACCATTCTTCTGAGACTTCAAGTCCCTCAGACCTGGTCACCTAACTCTGGGGTGCCAGACTTTTCTGGGCACATGGCCTTCTGGCTGCCGGAGTGACGTCTTCCTCTGGGCATCACATTTCAACACCCACAAGATGTCTTCTAAGGTGGGGAGGATTGGCAGCCACAAGCAGAGCTTGGCAAGAGGGCACAGAATCTGGGCCTTCTCAGCTTTGGCTTACAGGAAGCAGCTTGGCCTTGCGAATGTTGCCATTTTAAAATTTCTTTTCTTTATCTTCTTAACTTTTGCTTTTAATAAAGCACGCATTTCTTGAACTTTACAGTGTTGGCCAAGGTGCTGTCGGAAGTGACAGAGGGGCCCTTTCTCTCCCATACTGGGGCACTGACTGCCCCGTCCCTGCACTGGGTTACAGTCTGTCTGGCCCTTTTGTTATCTGTGAACCCTCCTGGTGAGACACCCTGCCCTGATGCAGAACATCCAGGAACATGGCCTTGGCTGATGCAGTGTGCTGCTCTGCCCCACGTGGTGTCCTTACCTGGCAGGGGACATCTGCCCACTGTGGGCACCTATGCCAGCTCTTAAAGAGAAGAGATACAAGGAAAAGGGGTCCTGAGTGGTGCTGTCGACATACTGGAGCAAATGAATCAGAGGGGAGCTAGCGTTTTGGTTTCAGGATTTAAATTTATGGTGAATTGGATGTCTTCAGTTGGCTTTCAGCCACATAAACCACAATTTATTGGTAAAAGACTCAGCAAAATGCAAGTCATTGTAAACAAGTGAAGTACCCTCCCTCCTGCTAATACTTTTTGTTCAGCAGTGATGTGGGCGGCACCTGGCCCAGCACACCGTGGCCGCAGCCACCTCTGCCTGCCTTCTGCCTGTGTGACTGAAGCGCTGTTGGTTTGCAGCCCTGCCATTGGCTTCTGGCTTGTCTGGGGCTGGTTCGTGCCCCCGGCCAGAGCAGAGCGGGTCACCCTAAAGTGGCCCACACTCTTACTATGTGGCCTTGTACAGAAGGAGCTTGCTGACAGCGGCTGCACCATGGGAGGACTGGACTGTGCCCAGGTGCCAGTGCAGAGTGCGGGGGGCCGTGTAGGCAAGGCTGTGTGTTTGGTGCACTTTAAGGGAAATTGCAGCCAAAATGCTTAAAATGACTAAAAAAGAGACCCATGTTCATGGTCTGAAGCAGTATTCCCCAAATTTCTTTTGACTCCACCCATAGACTGAGATAACTTTCCATCCTGACACCCCCCCACAGACATAAATATATATGCGCAGAACTGAAAGAAAAGCTTCACAGAGTGCTATTTACCTTGAAAACTTGCTAGCACCGTGTGGTGTGGGTGCTGGGCCCCATCCTACCCCGCTCCCTGTGGGCGGCATGGCCCTCAGTGGACGCAGCCCCTGCTGAGGAGCTCCCGAAGAGCTCCGGCTCCTGACACGGCTCCCCAAGGCAGCGAGCCCCTCTTCCAGGTGAAGGGGTTCCGGCAGGTCTGCAGTCCTGGATGCATGGCTCCCCAGGATTTGGGGCATCTGACTTTGGGGTGTTGGCTGGGGAAGCGTAGTGCCCTGACTGCAGGGAGCCGGCCGCTTGATAGGAAGATGCCCATGCTCAGCCGAGTGGAGACTGTGTGGTGGGGAGCAGTCCTGTTGCTCTGCGCCTCTGTCGCCTTTGGTAAAGGGTCGTGTGACTGCCGGCAGGGCCTGACCCTCCGGCCACTGCGGTCCAGGCCCTGGGCAGCGAGCACTCCCCAGAGGGCTAAGGAGCTGCTGGACAGCCCAGCTCAAAGCCCAGGTCTGATCTTTCTAGTTGAGCAAGCACATTCATAAAGTTGGGTCGATGTGACAGTATTCCGTGTAAACCTGGCAAACGGAGGTGCTCGCAAATGTTTGGTGTGGCTTTGCTGAAGCTAACTTCCTGTTAAAGTGGCATTTGAGCTGAAACTCAACAGCATTTCCACAAAATGAGACCTTGTAAAGTTTCTGTGCTTTAATAAGGGGAAACAGCAGAGGTGTTGGGACGAGACTGACCCTGGTTGTTGGTGGGCCTGTTCTGAGGGGCTGGAGAGAGCGTGTTTCCACACGGGCTGTAAGAAAGGCAGGAAGCCAAGGGCAGATTGTGGTCATGCTGAAGGAAAAACAGCAAACCAGAGACATTAAAAATGAAATTCAGCAAGTTTTCTTGGTTTTGTATGTGGAATCTGAGAATGATAGAGAGATGTAAAAAAATTACTCCAAAGTTTTTGTTCCTAGGAAAATTGCACAACATTGACAGAAAAGATGGGGTGCGGAGGGGAGCGCTACAGGGTTCTGTTGGGTGCATCTGGGGGTCAGGGTGCTCTTGGGGCTAAACGTGGAACTGGGGGACACGTACTGGGTGGTTCAGTTTTAGTTCCATTGGCACAGATGCTGCCGTTCATGTCGTTGCTCAGGGGGGGCGTGGGTGGGTTTTGGAGGATGAGGTGGAGAGAGGACAGGGCAGAGGGGATCCGAGCACGCCTTCAGCCGTCCTCGCTGGAGGTGGTCAGCAAGCGAGATCTCTTCGTCATGAGGTCCTTCCCGCACTGAGTAGGAAGCCCTCCCGAATGGTTTGGCGGGGACCATTCTTCACTGAGTGTACTTGAAACATAGAATCTTTTTCCACCTTTATTTTTCAGGCATTATAAAATGCACTGGACACACTAAGAGGAGCATACTTAATTCTTCATTCACTGTTTTTTTCTACACCTGCTTATCAAATGCCTCTCCTGTGCAGGTCAGATTCTGTGCTGGGTGCTTGGCATCTGCCAGTAGGTGAGTCTGTGCTTGTGGAGAATTTATGGTCTGGCCAGGCAGCCAGACACAAATGATGGCCTGGGTACAGCCTGCGCGGGCTGCAGCTGACCGGGCATGGGGGCAGTCTGACTGGTCTCCGGGATTGGACCAGCTCCCTGGAGGAAGGGCTAAGAAACAGGCTGCCTCTCTGTAGCGTAGCCTGTGAGCAATGTATTTCACTGAAGTGACTTGCTTTCCCAGCTCCAGCCCTGGTTCTTCAGAAGAATAAGCCTCCTCCCCAGCTGCAGGTCACTGGAATTCATAGGGTCCTCATGTTCTCTAGTTCAGATTTTTGTAAATTTTCTCCCTGGAAATCTCCCACCTTTGCCTTGACGTTCATGCCTCCTGAGGAACGGCATGCAGAGCCTGATGTTTTAGGGGATTGCCTGTTACCCTCTAAAAACATAATACCAAAACAAAAACAGATACAACATAATACCAAATACAAAAACAAAAAACCTTTTTGGTCAGCTAGTTTCATAGACACTAAACAAGAGTGTGTTACCAGGTCTCACCAAAGGCTGGTCTGCAGCACTGCTGTGCACCCGGCCTCCCTGGTCTCTGGTTTCAGCCTGTGTGATGACGTAGGGCTGCCCGCGGCTCAGTTCAACAGCTGCAGGTGGGGTGTTGCCCAAGAACTCACTTTCTTCCATTTTCCTGTGTTCTTGGAAGTCATTACAGCCGTGTAGTACTCATCGTGACCTTTAGAAATGGCAGGAGACTTTGTTCCCCAAGAAACGAAGCTATTCTTAAAGCCTTCACTTGTAAGAACTCGAAGCCATGTTCTTTCTAAAGCAAATGAGCATTACCTCCTACATTCCTAAAGCTTCCTCTTGCTTCCTTTTGAATGGTTATATCTTTTTCCTTTTTAGATATAAAAGGTGCTTCTATGGCCACTTGAAGTTCATTTGATTGTTTCCTCTGATAATATTACAGAGAAACACAAGCTTTCTCTCAAAAACATGTCCCTTAGCCCATGGGCAGACAGCAGACCTGTTGGGTGAGGAGAAAACGGGAGGAACAGGGAGCCAGTTTCCTGAAGAAAACCCCTTTCTGGTGCTCATTTCTTTCCTCCACTCCTGGAACAACACGAGACCGAGGTGACCCGTTTTCCTTCAGCCAGAGAAGAGGTGCAATTGCTGTGGTTGGTCCTGGGGAGGCACGCTGCCTCCTCATGACGTCCTCTTGCTGTTCGATGTGGTTTCTAGAGTGCACATGTGACTCAGTTTGGATTCCCTACAGCTTTGGAACTGATGCTTATGCAAATGTGTATGAATGTGTTTTGCTAAACAAAAAGAAATGAGGGCCACTAGGAAATGAGTTTTCACGGGCTCTTGGCATTGACCTGCAACTACCCAACCCGCATCATAGATGCTCTGGAGCGCCCAGGCCTGTCCTGTGTGTGCATGGACCTGTCCCCGTAGATGCCCCAGAGAGTGCGCACGGGGCCATCCTGTGTGTGC
>JAQQAC010020896.1:1552303-1612870 GCA_029783875.1 Phataginus tricuspis | reverse complement strand
CATCCTGTGTGTGCATGGACCTGTCCCCGTAGATGCCCCAGAGAGTGCGCATGGGGCCACCCTGTGTGTGCGTGGACCTGTCCCTGTAGATGCCCCGGAGAGTGCGCATGGGGCCATCCTGTGTGTGTGTGGACCTGTCCCTGTAGATGCCCCAGAGAGTGTGCATGGGGCCATCCTGTGTGTGTGTGGACCTGTCCCTGTAGATGCCCTGGAGAGTGCGCACGGGGCCATCCTGTGTGTGTGTGGACCTGTCCCTGTAGATGCCCTGGAGAGTGCGCATGGGGCCACCCTGTGTGTGCGTGGACCTGTCCCTGTAGATGCTGTGGAGTGCATGGGGGGCTGTCCGCTGCTCCTAATGCCCCAGAGTCTCCGGTATTGCTCAGAAGTACAAGCTGCCCACTGCCTAGGGGTGGAAAGAGGGAACATCTCCTCTCCCTGGGGGTGTAGTGTTGTGTTGGGTGGCAGCCTGGGAGGGTTTGGGGGTGGCCTGGTGGGGGCTGTCCCGCTGCTTGTGTGTGGGGTTTTGCCTCTGGAGGCCTTTCTGTGACGCTTAGTGTTGGGGTATCTGCCACAAAACACTGTAGCTCACGGTGCTAGAAGCATCTGAGTCGTGTTCCATGGAGGGTGCTTGGACCCCTTGCATCTTTGGATGTAATGTAGATTGATATTCAGTTTTTTAATGAGGCTAACTTGATTTTGTTTTTGAAATTTTGACTGTATTTAAAACTTAGCTAACTGAAATCCTGAGGGCTGCCCTTTTCAATAATTCGAGTTTTCTGTGTCATTGAGGTGTGCTGAAGTTAAATGTCAAAAACTTTTAAAGATAGCCATATTGGGCAGAATTTTCTAAAACATTTCTCCCTTTTAATTAGTGCACACTGAGCATATGCCAGTGTTTGCTGGCCATGATCAGAAGCGGAGCTGCTCACTCAGCGGCAGTGCCCAGGTTTCTGGCGTGCCAGGTGAAGTGCGCAGCTCCCCAGGCCTTCCTGCTGTCCCGGCCCTCCGCCCTTATCCTCCTGTCCGCTGCAGCCTGCCTGCTTCCGGCACCCCTCCCCTGCCCTGCCCTGGTCCCCGGTGCTGTTCCTGTCGACACAGGGCCCAGAGGGTGGGGTATGTCAGCACTCTGGCGATGGAAGCTGTAAGGGGACTCGGAGGAAGAGCTAGAGGGACACTGGGATGCGGAGCAGATGTCAGCCCATTGAGCTCCCCTGGGCATCTGGCTGTGGAGGCCTTTGCAGCTGTCTCTCATTTTAGATTTTTGGCTTTTTTCTGACTGTAAGGTACTTGTGGTAACTAAACGGACTTAAAATGGTTTCACTTTTTAATGCAGCATCTCCTCTCTTACCTGGAGGTCTTCACCCTTCCTTAGAACTTATGAACCAGTGTTAATTAACTGCTCTTGTTAATAAAGTGCACCTACTAATTGAGGGCCACGTACCCCACGTGGATGGTTACTTGTTGGGGATATGAGAGACTGTAAATTGGGTCTGCCCTCCAGAAGCCTTTCCTCTGGCTGGGGAAGCCATCGCTAAATATTCCAGGCCAAAGAAGGGGTCCTGGACTGGTCTTCGTGTGCCATAAAAGTGGTCTGTGGGGGAGAGGTGGTGACTTGCAAGCTGCCAACTTTGCTTCATAATTAGGTAGCCAATCTTGGCATCGAACCTGCTAATTCTCTCCGTGATTTGTCAGCTACCTTGGAATCTCTGGCTTTCCGGAGTTTTTGTTGAAAATGCCTGGTACCTGTGTAATGATGTTCAGACTGTGGTCTTGATAACATGCTGACAGCTACTGTCAGTACTTATCTCCATGGCCACACAGTGTCCCCATCCCAGTGCGTGTGTGTGTGTGTTGGGACGTGGTGTACTGGTTAAACAAGATCTCGTCAAGAGCTTATGAATTCAGTCTAAATGCAATGCCACTAACGTCTAGTGTGTGGACTGTGTTTTGTGTCCCCGCTGTGGGTAAAATTGCAACATTCTAGATTATCTAGCCTGGCTTTAGTGCATTTGCTTATCCTCAGGAGTGGAGAGAAGTTCATTTCCATGTCAGTAGGTAATTACCTGGGCAACTGAGGGCGTCTGAACCTGAGAGTTTAAGGGAGGGGCTGGCTTGCTTGCTTCTTCCAGAGCAAGGGAGAGAGACGGCACTAGACTGCAGTTTGTAAGCAAATGGGTTTTAAGCTTTATTTCTCCCTTTGACTGATTTTGGTTTTTAGAGGTATTTTGCCCCGGGATTTCCTCTCCCTGGACATACACCACCCAATTCATATGTTGAAACCCTGATCCCCAGTTGATGGTGCTTAGATCTGAGAAAGGAGCCCCCATGGTGGGATTAGTGCCCTGATTTAGGGGACCCACAAGCTCTCTGTTCCCTCCCCACGTAAGCACACAGCGAGGAGACACTGACTGTGAGCCAGCCTGGGCCCCCCACCTCTAGCTGTTCAAGCCCAGGTGTGGTGGTAGGCAGCCCACGTGGACTCAGACAGAGCATGTTGGGCGTGGTAAGTGGGCTGCTCCTTCCAGCATGAGCCCGCGGATGCCACCCCCTTTCCCAGGCGCATCCCCTGCATTATCATCCCAAGTTTGCCTGTGGAAACAGCAGCCGAGGGGGCTGTCCCCTTGCTCAGGATGTGTCTTCAGAGTTAGCATCAGCTGGTATCACAACAAGATGGGAGCCGTGGGCTTCAGCCCTCAAGTCTCGGCTCTCTTTCAGCTATTGTGTTGTATTTTATTTATTGGATGTTGGGAGTTTTTTATTGTTATTATTAGAAAAGCCACAGGAGGCGCTCTGCCTGCTACAGGAGTGATGCACCTGTGAGCTGTGAACTTTGTGTGCAGCCCATGAACTATATAAATGAGATGACACTGGTTTGGGTTGTATTAATGTTGAGATTCAAAGTAGTCGTGGCTCTCCTGACAGCTGTGGATGGTGGCGTGAGGAGGACGCCGAGGCAGCCCTGTGCTCGGAATGGGGGCTTTGGTCTCTGTGGGCAGCTGCGGGACCCCCACGTGGACTGCTGGTAGTGAGATACTCCTCCGTAGCACCTTAAGGGTTTCATCAGGGAAGACAAATCCATTTGTGACCAAACTGGGAGTCTTGGATTCCCCCATGGCTTCTCTGCACGTGGTGTGATTCAGGGTCCCCTGTTGGTCACTCAGACATGTGTAGTACCAGCTGGGATGGCTTTGGCTTCAAGTATCGGGGCTCCGGGGCTCAGTGGCTGGAACATAAGTGACCCAGGCCAGCTCAGCGGGTCCATCAGGACCATGCACCCTTTCTCTGCCTGCTCACAGCCCTGCCCTGGTCCGTGGGCAGGATGGGAGGTGCTGCAGTGGACGTGGGCCTCCTGTCATGGTGCGGCGCCCACTCTGTGCCTCCTGGGGCCCCAGCCCGCAGGCCCTCCCTGGCCACAGCCAGTCAGCTCTCTGTCCGCAGTCACTGTGACCATGTGGCCTGGGTCTCAGTCACCTCGGCCACCACCACAGAACACCCCAACCAGGGGCCCGCATGACACCAATGCTGGATTCTCGCAGTTCTGGAGGCTGGGAGCCTGGATCGGGGGTCAGGCATCGTCGGCCTCTGATGAGCCTCTCTTCCTGGTTTACAGATGGCCACCTTCTCGCTGTGTGCTCACATGGTGGGGGTGGGGGAGGAGAAAAAGACAGAGGTGCAGGTGAGGGAAAGACAGAGACAGAGATGAGACACGCATGAGAGAAAGCCAGAAACAGAGAGAGACAGAGACACAGACACACGTGAGGGAAAAACAGACAGAGACAGAGAAACACGAGAGAGAGACAGAGACATGACAGAGAGACAGACAGAGACACGTGAGAGAGCACATGTGTGCTCTCCTGCTCGCTCTGGTGCCAGTCCTTACAGGGGTGCCACTCCCATCAGGGGCCCCACCCTCCTGATCTCATCTCACCCTAATCACCTCCCAGAGGCCACAGCCCTGCACACCGAGCATTTGGGGGAAGGATGCACCCAGTCCATGGCCAGAAGCCGACATGGTGCCGGGCAGTGTCGTCAGCTGCTGTGATGTGCACTACCTGACAGGCCGCGGGCTTAGGGAGGGTGGCCTCATGTGGACCCCTGGCCACCTGTGTTAATGTTGCACGTACCCTTCTTTCAGTGTCACTTGGGAGCCCACAGGAGATGGCACCAAAGTCATCTCGTTGGCTGACAACCACATCCTGCTGTGGGATTTGCAGGAAAGCTCCAGCCAGGCCGTGGTAAGTAACCAGGGCTACACTCGTAGTTTTTGTATTTTTTAATTGGGTATTTCTGCTGAACTCAGAATGCATTTGATTTATATGTGTTTAGTATTTTGACATTAATCATGAAATAACCAATGAACAGACAACCATTAGTCAAAGAATTGAGTGGTCAGCTCTTTCTGGTGAAAGGTTCAGGTTTCGGGCTGTGTACAGGTGGGACACAGAATCCTGGAAGTTGACAAAGCTCCCTTTTGTGCCATAATTCATCCAAAGGAGGCAATGAGATATTCAAAAGCATATTCTTCTGTTTCAGACATACTGTCTTTTTAATGAATGGATTCTTAAAGTCTGTTTGCTTAAAATCACCTTTTAGGTAGGAGAAGTCATGAAATGCCAGTTTCGTGTGTAGACTAGTGCTTCTCAGGTCTGCATGGTCGTGGGCACAAGGGTGTGGGAGTGACCTCGCGGCCTTCCCGCAAGCCCTCCCTCACGCACATGCGTGCTCTGCCCTAGGGATCCAGCTGCCCCTGTGCATGTGGTGGTAGGGGTGGTGGGGGTGGTGGCCTGTCTCCAGCCCCACCTGGCGCTGTCCCCCGACCCCCGCCACCTCCGGGGCTCTCGGCTGCCAATGACAGGGAATGGCTGGGGCCCCCGATCCCCGCGGAGGTCGGCCTCTCAGCAGGGTCTGCTTGTTCGCAGATGGTTTAATGTTCAGACGGACTTTTTTGGAACCAGTTTTGCTTTCGAATACCCATGGCTTTGAATTCGGTATTTCATAGAGTTCAGTGTTCTGATTGGTTATATTCTTTTTCATATTTGATTCCTTAAAATTTTCTTAAAATGTGACTTTTACATGCATTTATAACTTAATTGCATTTGTTTATATCAAAGCAACGACTTTAGAGAGAAACGAGGAGTTGGGAGCAATAAAGTCAGGGGCCGCGCAGCTGCGGTTGGGGAGGGGTTGAGAACCAGGCCGCCTGTGGGTACATTTCCTTGGTGATGTCCGTGTTCTTGTATTTATTTGTTCCTGTGATGCTCTTTTAGCTTTTTCCCCGCATGGCACTTTCCAATATTAAAGAATCCTTTCTTCAGCCCACTGGCTTGGAGGGATGGCACAAAGAGTGACTTAGCGTTTTCAGTACGTGGCAGAGATGTCAGGCTGTGATGTGTCTCCCTGGCCACAGTCTCACAACTCTCGTCAGAAGGGTATCTTGTAGTCTTTGATGTAAAGGTAAGAGGTGGCCTGTTTTGGTGACATTCATCTAATATTTAAGGGAAAAGATCACTATTTTCATTAAAATTAAAAAAAAAAGACATCTCTCTCTTATCATGGGGTAGAATGCAAATTTCACCCAAACTTTCAGCATTAAACAGGAAACCTGAAGGAACTGCATGCCTGAGGTTGTCCCCTGGGGCCCTGCTGGTCCCGCCTTCTGTGGGGCTTGCTGGGCAGTCCAGGTCCGGCCCAGGGTGAGCCCTCTGCTGTCCCCTTCTCCAGCGTGACTTCAACAGGGTGTTCCTGTGCAGCCGGAAAGGGAAAGTACTTCCCTGTTGAGATGCCAGGCCTCGAGGCAGGCCTGCGGGTGTTGGGCCGTGGCGGGAGCAGGGGCCGCACTCCTCTGCTCAGCAGGAGAAGGCCAGCCGGGAGGCCTCCTCTGAGCCGCAGGCATCGGAATTCAGTGGCTGTCGCTGCCCCACCTGGCGTCCTTCCTGTGATCAAAGTGTGCACACTTCCCAGGCCTTAGCCATCTCCAAGTGCTTTTATGCTGGGTGATTAATCTGTGACTTACTTTCTGCAGAGACCAATTTTGTTTTCTATCCCCCCTTTTTATGTACTGTCAGCAGTTCTGTCAATATCCTGGTGCAACCCTCTGCTGTAGGCTCTCATACCGACACCTCCCTATCGATTCTGGCCACCTTCACTCCCAGCTCCTCAATTTTTTTTTTTTATTGTTTGAGGATATTGCCTTCTGTGGTGAATCTAATCTTATGCTCACTGCATCATTACCTTTTGCAATTAAATTGGAGGTTCTCTGCCATTTATAATCATTAGCAGAGCCCAGGGGACATTTAGAGGGGGAGGTTCTGGGGGGTCGTGGACCCCGATGGAGGCAGAGGGGCTACCCCCCTGTTCCGATTTGTGCTCACTCATCTCTAGGTTCTGGCAGCTTTCACTAGCTGTGGAAATAAATAGCTCCTTTCAAGGTGCATGAGCTACAGCAGAGGAGGAAGGAAGGTTGCCCGAGAGCTGGCACCGGCAGTCTTCAGTCCCTGCGCCTGCTGAGGGGCTCGAGGTGTGTGCAGGGTGGGCCTGAAGGTGCCCACAGACCGTGCACCACTCTGTGGGAGGAGAGTAGGCACCAAGGACACGGTGCTTTTCAGCAATTTTCTAATCCAAGGATAAAATGTGCCCAGGAGTATCAAATACATGTGGCTGGGGGAGGATCCAGCAGCAACAGGGAAATCATTAAATGCCACTGAAGCTGTGTCTGCTGTACGCAAAAGTATAAAACACGTGTTTGTTGTCTGCGGGCAAAGAGAGCACCAGGCCAGAGCTGGCCACCCTTAGGACGTGGGCCGAGTTGAGGCCTGGCCTGCACCCTGCTTGGCCTGTGGTCCCCGTGCTGCCCCCTTCCTCGTGTGCAGGCTGGCCGCCACCCCTTGCCAGCTCACTGTGGCCCCACCTGGCTCTCTGCCTCCTTGTTCTGTCAGCGTGGCTCAGGAAAGAAGGCTGCCTGCTAGCTCATCTCCTCAGTTAGTCTTAGAGCTCAGACCCTGGAGTCCAGAGGCAGAGAGGCTGGGTTCACACATCAGCCTTGGTCTGCCTGCAGCCTGACCATGGGCCCGTGAGCTCGCCTGAGAGCACCTTCCCACATCTGGGTCCAGAACACCAGGGCCTGCTGGGTCAGACTGTCGTGGGGCCGGGCCCCGTGTTTGTCCTCTTCCTTACCTCCTTGCAGCAGTGCATCTGGACGGATGCTCCTGGGCGGAAGGGTCAGCATCCGGGCAACGGCCCTGAAGGAGGGGGCACCTCCTTCCCCACGGCCCCTGCCCCTGGGCTGTGGAAGCGCTGGGCTGGCATTCCCTCTCATCTCTCACTGTGTTTCCAATGACTTAACAGAGTCTTCCACAGAGCAGACATTTTTTCATTTGTTTTAAAAGGCTTTAGTTTTTAGAGCAGTTTTAGGTTCACAGCAAAACTAAGGGGAAGTCAGAGAGCTCCCATCCGCCCTCCCCAATACACGGCCTCCCCCTTGCTCATCACCTACTGCAGGGCACGCTTGCCGGTCAGTAGGCCTGCCTCCACCCCTTCCATGGTACGATGACTGGAGACCTTTGGTAACCTGGCAGCTCTTTCATGCCGGTCAGGAAAGTCCTACCATGCCAGATGCTGGGCCTGTGTGTCGTCCCTCAGCAGGTGACTGCAGCCAGTTCTCGAGGAGTGCCAGAGGCTCCTCCAGGCTTCCCTGCAACCCTGCGGCATGCTGCGCCACGTAACAACGGCACACAAGTGTTCCAGCCAGTTGCCACCCTGCTAATTTTAAAGTAGTCTGTTTAAACAAAGACACAGACCTCGGGACCAGGATGTGACTCCCTCACCTGACAGATGAGCAGCACCAGCCTCAAGGAGCCAGCGGCCTGGGTGAGATGGGGACCGCGGTCAGGCCTGGTTCCGCCTGTGGTCCCCAGAGGCGCTTCCTGAGGGCCTTCCGTGCACCGTGCACCCTGCTTGCCCTTCTCCTGACCTTGTGGTCCAGGATCTGAGCATCTTGGATGGTCAGTAACATTTTGCCATGTGAGAGCAGATCTGATTTCTGGGCATAGTCAAAAGTTATTTGGAACAAATCTAGTAAGTCAGATAGTTAACTAACCCTCACAAAACTCATTAGCGGAAAACATGTTAAAGCTCTAAGAAAACCGATTTTCTTGTGAGACTCGTAAAAAGGCATTCCAAAATATTTTGAGCATTGTCTGCATCATTAAAATAAGTAGAACCTTTAGACACACTTTCACACAACAGTCATTTGAACTTAGTTTTAGGATATCTTTTTTTTTAAGCCATGATCTTTAAGAAAACATGGAGTTTAGTAATTTACTGAGTTGCACATCTTAAAACCTAATAATCACATACATCTTTTTATTTTGTAAATATTGACGACAACTAGTATTTCCTAATCTTCCAATTATATCTTGGAAAAAATCACTAGATACAAAATGGATGAGTTGCTGGGGTCTGGAAGTAAGTGTTTGTTTCCCAAGCTCTTAAAAGACTTCCTTCTGGTAATGAAGAGTAAGCAATACATGAGATAACTAAGAATATTTAAGAAAAAGCAGCCAGTAAACCTGGCGCCCCAGGGTGATGGGTGCTGGCCGTCAGCACCAAGTCTTGATGCCCGCTGTGTCCAGGGGCTGCTTGAAGCATGACACGTGGCTGCAGCTTTGAACAGAGACACAGCCTCTACATTGTGGTTTGCTGTCCGGTTATAGTAGTAGTGTAGGGATGATGCCTTCGGTTTAAATTTTCAGGTTTTGCTGAAATGGACTGGGACAGACGTGGCCAGTGGCTTAGGGGAAGGCTGTGGGGGGTGCCTGCGGGGGAGATGCTGGGGGCTGGCAGTCCTCTGGGGCTGAGGCAGCATTCCGAGCTTCAGAATCAAGCCCTGCTCCTGCCACTCACTCACAGTGTGACTTTGGGCAAGTTTCTGGGCCTATCCAAGCCTCAGTGTCCACATCTGTAAAGTGGACAATTTAACAGTGGCCATTATGTGAGGACAGCAGGTCCCATGGTGCCCCGTGCAAGGCAAGCGGGCAGACATACCTGTTGGCTCACTGGGTGGATGGAGGGAAGGAAGGAAAGAGGGAGGGAGGGGGCGGCTGGAACACATGGTCCCCAAACGGTGGTGAATGAGGGCCGGGTCCAGCTAGGCTCCTCGTGCAGTGGCGGGGGTGCAGGCAGAGACACTGAGATCCAAAAATCTGTCTGTTCACTTCATGATTAAATTACTTTCCTCAAAGTCAGCCAGTGATCATCGCAGTTCAACAGGAAGCCCCCGGTGTGCTCTGGTGGTCGCGGTGCCCCCAGGCTCCAGGCTCATTCTTCCTAAAAGGCCGGCTCTCCCTCTGCGAGGAGCCAGCCGTCAGATCTCTCTCTCCAGCCGGTCACCAGTGTCTAACTGGTGACAGAGTATGTAGTATATTCCAGTCCAGCCTGATCAGAAAATTTAAATGTGCCCCCACGACCTTTCCCATTTCAAGTGTGGAGCCACCTAAGTCCAAATTATGGATGCAGGACACTCGTTTTTTTCCACAGAGAGCATTTGCGTTTGGGGGCAGTGAAGGGGGAAAACCTTTTAGTTCTGTTCTTCCTACAAATAGAGGAAGAAATAAACTGGTTGAAATAAACTAAAAATAAATTTTAAACAACCTCAAATTCCCTTGCTGGTGCTGGTGCTTAATGCCCCATGTGCATTTTCTGAACTCAGGAAGACTAGTTTCCAGGAGGCTGTTCTCCAAACCTTCCTGTGTCATCTTGTGGAGCCTGGAATGCCCCTGCCAGAGACAGATCCTGGGCAGACAGGGTGGCAGGGCCTGCCCACCCTGTGACCCTGGGCAGACAGCACGGGGCTTGCCTCTGCCCTCCTTCCAGCCCCTGCGCCCCACTCCCGCCACCCAGGTGCGTGCCGGCAGCCAGGTGCCCTGCCAGGCGAGCCTCCAGACCCCTTCTCCTCCTCCTTTGCTCCCATGGCCGAAGGCGGCGATGGGCCGAATCCGCCACTGCCCCATCAGTCCTGACAGACCTGCCCAGCCTCCAGGTGACCACAGCGGCCTTTCCCTCCATCCTCCAAGTGTGTGCTGGGAGAGACACTGGGTTATAAGTGACCAAGAGGTCACTCACTAGGAAGCAGACCTGGGATTCTAGCTCAGGGCTTCATGCTCAAAGCTGGGGCTGGAATTTGCAACCAGAGAGAGGCAAGGGGTGTTCTCACAGCTGTTGGGACCCCCTGTTCGTGTCACATCTTAAACAGGCATGATAGGTCTGTTGGGCAGATGCGTTTGCCTGCAGGGATGAGAAGTGACTTAGGGAACAAGAAATGTGGAAATGAAGTAACTCCAGGGTTGGTTAATTCAGAGTCTCGACAGCATCAGGAACCCAGCTACTTAGCCTGCTTCTGCTCTGCCGTGTCCACATGTCACTGCCATGGCCCATCATGACTGCAGGATGACTGCAGTGGTGCCAGCCATTGCATCCAGACCCCCACAGATATCAACAAAGAGAAAGCAGTTTTCTTCCCTGCATCTCCCTTTGTTTGTCAAGGAAGTCTTTCTTGTGAATCTCTCTGTCCCTTTTTCAGACACAACTTCATGCCCATGCCTAAGCCAGTCACTGGCAAGGGAAACAAGCTGCATAAAAGGCTTCTTTGGCCTGGCAGTCAGGGGCTCAGACAGACCCGGGCCTTGCGTATGTGGGGTGCGCATACCTCCTGCCCGGAGAGCCACAGAGCCCCTGTGGCTTTGCTTCATTCACCCCCAGAAAGGCGGAGAGGCAGTGCCCGCTGTTCTAAGCTGGCCTATTCCCTCGGTGGTCCCCGCACGTATATCTCGCATCCTGTGTTCTGCCCACCATCCAGGCCCCAGCAGTTCCACGGGTCTTGTTTGCAGCCAGTGCAGCTTTGGTCTTTGGAGATGCTACGGGGAGACTCTTCCTGAAGAGCTGTGCACACCGCGATGGTGGTGCGTCCCAGCGTTTTGCTCACGTTCTGGCATTAGTTACGTGCCCTTAGAGACACCTCGTGGGAGTGCCGTTAGTCATCCCTTCTGGGCTGGGAAGCACCGACTGTTTCTCTTTAATGTTGAAAAACACATGACTGTGTGCACTGCACTCCCTGGAGCTCTGTCTCCGTGTCACCAGGAGCCTGGAAGCCTGTGACTGACCAGCCTTAGAACTTACACCACACTGGCTGCCATGAGTAGACCCTCAGAAGTTGATGGTGAAGCCTCTTTCAGGTTTCTACTTGAAGTTCCCTTGCTGGCCTCTCTGAGCCCGTGGGCATGGGGTTTTTCCTTCCTTGGCCACTCCTGCAGAGGGGCAGAGGTGTCAGAGCTGGAGGTAGGTCCATTTCTGCTCCCCAGCTGTGTGATCCACCCTCCCTGGGCTTTAGTTTTCCCGGTTGTGAATGAGGGGCTGGCCTGGCCCATCTCTCAGCTGCTGGGCCCCCTCAGGGTCTCCTCCTCCCTCTGATGACTGCACGCACCAGCTGCCTGTTGCTATCTAACAAATGACCTCAAAGGGAGCTGCTCACACAGCCCATGTTTGCTGCCACACTGTTTCCGCATGGATAATCAGGAATCTGCAGCTGGGCGCAGGTCACGTCCCTCACAGGGCTGCAGCCTGGGTGTTGACAGGGCTGGGGTCCATCCAAGGGCTTGCTGGAGAGGGTCTGCTCCCAAGTCCACAGGTGAGGCTGTGGCAGGCTGGAGCTGGACTGAGGGCCTGGGCTCCTGGGCTGGTGGCCAGAGGCCACCCTCAGTCCCCGGTCGCATGGGCCTCTGCAGTGCACTGACCTGCTTCATCAAAGCCAGCGAGACAGATGGCCGACCTCATAGTCCGATCACGGGATGCCCCTTAGCACTGAGGAAATCTGTTGGTCCAGAAGCCTTTTACCCAGGGGTGGGCGTCACGCAGGCAGTGGAGACCAGGGTGCCCCTGCCCCGGGCCCTCCCGCCGCCTGTGCTCACAGGTTGACGGTCACAAGCTCCGCCTTCTCCGTGCTGTTCCCCAGCTCAGGGACCCTGAGCGCTGATGCCTCTGCCACTCTCCCGTTTCGTTCGTCGGCTCCCAGCGTGCACCCTGTCCAGGCAGCGTTTCCCGTCGCTGCCCAGCTCCTGTGGTGCCCAATTCAAGTTCCCTTGGCCTTAAAGCCCAGCTTGAGTCCCAAAAGTTGCTCAGCTGCATCAGTCCTCCCTTCTGGAATCTCTAAACCTGCAGGGTTGTCTTGTACCCTGGCCTTGCCACATGCTGGCTGGCATTTTTACTGTGCAGCTATTTAATCTCTGCCTCCGTGTCCTTGCCTTGTAAAGTGGAGATGTAATCGTGTAGCGCACGAACATGGTGATTCAGCTGGGACGTGAGTGTGCGGGCGTAGTGGCCAGTCTGGCGGTGCTGCCACCTAAGTGAAGTGTCCCCGTGGTTGAGGGCACGTGTGTCTGCAGCTGGTGGCAGGCGTGAAGCAGGCCTGTCTCCCTCGCCTCATCCCCGTCCCACAGCATCAGTGTGGCCGGGGCCACTTAGGATGCTGTGGCTGCATCACTGTTGCTGGTTGGCTTGGGGGTTAATGAACTAACTAACTGGGTTCAGAAATCTGGACTAGGAATAAGCTAGAGCCCAGAATACCTTTTTTTTTTTCTATGTGGGATTTAGAAACAGGCTTCTTAGTCTTGCTGACCTGACCTGCCCACGGAGTCCCGACGGGGCCAGAAGTGGATGTAAACGCAGAGCACCCTGGGGACCGCATCCTTCTGTGCGAGGCGGTGATGTGCCCGGGCAGAGGGCCTCGTGGGGCTCCCCATCCAGCCCCTCCGGGAATTTGCTCCACTGAACTTACATTGCCTGCCTTCTAGAGATATGACCTGACGTTGTTATCTTTCTGAAGAATTTGATAATGAATCAATTTGTGTAATAGAAAATTAATTAGAACACTGACTGTTGATTAGAAAATATTTCCAGCCCTTTTGTATGCCTGCTTGTTTATCTTACTTAACTAGGTCTTCAAAAAACTGAAATAATAGCACCTGTAAAAAATTGCTTGACTGGTTTTTTTCATAAAAAAAAAATCACAAAAATACTTTTTAGTTCACATTGTCATGTGGGGTTGAAACAGAGAACCCAAAGGCTGAAGCCGCCAGTGAGCTCGCCGTGTGCCCAGCGACATGGACTCTAGAACCGTTTTCAGGGTGTGCGGTGCTGTTGCCTCTGCTCTTCCTCTCCAGGGAGCCATGTTCTGTCGTTGCTGTTGGAAACGGTCCTTTGGTCTCCTCCCAGATGGGCTCCCGCCAGCCACTTCCAGTGGCCCAGCATCTGGGTCCCCGTCATGAAGCTCCCACCACGTTTCCTTCTTGCCTGTGGCTTTGTGGTGGCAATGGGGTGGCGGCCCCGTCCCTGCAGCGCCCCCTCTGAGTTCTGCGCAGCAGCCAAGCCTTCCTCCGCCAGAGCTGCCTGTGCTCGGGTTCCCTGCGACCATCGCGGTCACGTGTGGGCGTCGTCCCCCGTGTGCCGACTGACAGTAATCACACCCTGTGCCTGGACTGAATTTCTTAGGCTGCAGAGACAGTGAGACAGGGCAGAGCCCCCGCCCTAGCGCTGAGCCCTCCCCTCGTTACTGCCCACCCCACAGCCCCTGTTCTTTATCACCCCCACTCGGCCGCTGCTGACAGGTCCTGGTGGGCGTCTGACATCCTCCAGGAATTTTGGGGTATATCGGGGGTCCACTTAGTCTTCTGTGGCTGCCTGCTTAGGGGTGGTTGAGCGGGTGCTCTGGGCACACTGCCCCACCCATGGGTGGCTGTGAAGATGCCGTGCAGCGGGTAACAGGGCAGTGTGAGGAGCCTGGGTCCCTGGTGCATGCTGCTCCTGGGGGGCCCTGGGACACCCCAGGTTTCTCTCGTCCAGTTGTGCTGTTAGCTCAGGTCTGGCTCTGCACCAAGGGCTCTGGGCTGCCGCCTCCTTTCTGTTCCTGTGGGTGTTCTGTCCTTCCTCACGTCCCACCTGGCCTCTGGTACCTCTCACCCTGAAGAGCTGGGCTCTCGCCGTCCTCCGTTCCACCCCCACTACTGTTTCTACCTTCCCGGATTCTAGGCACACCCGCGCCCGGCCTGTCCCAGATGATGGCTGTGCCTTGGGAGCCTCCAGGCCTCCAGCGGCTTGGGTATGACCCCCTCTGGGGCCCCTGAGCTCCGGGCCTCTGCTTTCCTTCCAGCTCTGTATTCTAGTGATTATTCCTGTTTCGCCTCTTACCACCATGCCTGGCACAGTGTCCCCAACAAGGAGGACTGTGACGTGTGCTTTTTGCATGGAATAGGAATGGCCCTTCATCTGTGCAGGGGGGTTAGCAAGTTGCACTTACTCTAGATAAGGGCAGAGTGGATGTTGTAGCTGGGATGTGATGAAACAAAAGCCCAGTGTTTCCTAGGAGGTAAGCTGTGGCCTCCTCTGACTTCCTGTGGGGATGAAGGTGTAGGGTGGGGGTGGGCAGAGGGCTATGCCCAGAGGAGCTGGGTGGGGCACTCAGGAGGGCTCCCCAGAAACCCGGGAAGGTGGGAGGTAGCAGTGTCCACGTGGAGGCCTGCAGGGAGCATCAGCTTTGACTGCCTGGGTACACCCTGTCCTTGGCGACGCCGGCATCACCCTGCTCTGGACACACAGGGTGCTGCCATCCCTGCGCCCAGGACTCCCTGTGCAGACACCCCTGCCACCCTTCCTGCCTTCTCAGCCTCAGCCCTTGGTCCTATGGGGGTCCCGTGCAGGCAGGGAGGGGCTTCACAAGGCCATGCTGTGCTGGGACTAGAGACTCACCATCCATGTGATAGGTTAAATCAAGGCAGGAAAATTGAATTTTTTGGAGAAAGATTTCCTGGGACAAGTTGAGCACCCATCCAGAGGAAAGGTGAAGTGCTTCTTCTCCTGCTCAGCTGGCCAGTGTGTCCTAGGTGGGCGACTTTACTTCAGTAGTTACTAGAATAAAGGGGATTCACGTGGAGAAGTTGTTTTTAAAAACGTTGCCAATGTCATAGTTACCTGGGCCAGTCTCCCTGGGGAGGACGTGGGTGTTCTCCCCAAGTTCTAGCCAGATCCCCCACGCTGATTGCCTCCGTCTTGAGTCTGGGTGCTCACACTGACCCACCATGGTGTCCCATAAAGCACTGATATGGGGCCCTAGGACCCAGGACAGTCACGGGATAGTCACTGCCCCTAGCGACGCCTTTAAATGTCTCTCAGGCTCTAGTCCTGAGCTGTGGAGGCCTGTCTCTGGGTCCCCGCTCCAAGGGCTCCACAAAGTGGGGCTGGTGTTCATGCTAAAATGAGTTAACTGATGGTGGCTTTTGTACCCTGGGGAAATGTGCGGCAGAGAGTGTGGACCAGGCTTAGAGCCCTCTCCCTGCTTTAGAGGTCACTGTGGGGATAGGTGTTCAATTCCGAAATGGAACTAACAATGCAGCCAGTGTGATGTGTTTTTGTGCATAAAACCCCAGGCAGGCTAGTGGGTGGGCAGGTGGCGAGGACGCTCCCCTAGGCTCTCTCTGCTGGTACCCACCTGTCTTACAGAAGATGGAGGTTTCAGCCCCACAGACAGTCTCTGTGGACTTTCAAGGCCTCAGTCATTAGCTGTTGTAAAGGGTTTAGTGACCTTCAGTGCAGAGATGGGGGGGGATGTGCATGGAGAACAGTGCCTGATTGGGCCGTAGATTTGTGTCCTCTTGTTGTCTGGAATTGGCTGTGTGGACCTCACTCGCCTCGTCTCTCTGTGGGAAGCAGATGTCGGAGTTATTTTGTATTGTTGACTTTGAGTTTCAGCAGATTATCTCTAATCACACACTTAGAAGTCCTGTTTAATAGAGTCTATTAATATGCTGTCTATTTCTTGCTGCACTCAGTTTTCAGGTTTTTTCCAAATAAGGTTCAAACATTCTTGCCTTTTAAGGGAAGGAAAAGGTAGAGCTTCCTAATTATTTTCAACGATTATTTTCAAGAGTGTTCTGTGAGCACAGGATATCCTCTTAAATTTTCTGAGAAGAGTTCAAATTACTTTTCTTTTCTTGTTCCTTTGAAAACCACCAAATTCCCAGCTGGCCAGTTCGGCATCCCTGGAAGGGAAGGGACAGCTGAAGTTCACTTCGGGACGGTGGAGCCCTCACCACAACTGCACTCAGGTGGCCACGGCGAACGACACAGCCGTGCGCGGGTGGGACACTCGGAGCATGAGGTCAGTGACTGGCGCGGAGCTGTGGGCAGGGCGAGCGCCTCCTCCTTCTGTCCCTGCTGCACCCGTGAGGGGCGTGAGTCTGGATCAGACGTATCCGGGGGCCTGTGGCTGCCTAAGTCCTAAACCTCCCCTCCATGAGAGCGGGCACAGCTGTGAACGGGGTCATGCCCCTCCTCGGCCAACAGGCACTGTCCCATGTGCACATCCCTTCAGTGTGGTGGTTTATAGTGAAAGTAAATCAGGCATTTGTGCACCTCACGAATGACATGGTGACTGCTGGGTCTCAGTCTCCATGATCAGGAACGGCAAGCTGACACTTGTGGTCCCCAGGTTAAGTTTATGGTGTTGTCTGTGGCCACTTATGTGCCTTCAAGATACACACCTCTCGGCAACTATAGTTTGTCATTTAAGTCATTGTGTGCGACAGCACCTGCTCTGCTGGAACAAATAAGAGCGTTTTTTCTGTTCAGGTGTGGCTTTGATAGGCTAAGGCTAAGGAGGATGGTGCACACATTTGTTGTCATGGCAACGGGAACCTGTGCGATCTTTTTTAAGATACAGTTTATCCCCTCAGCACACTGTAATTTATCACTAAGCTGCAAAGATGGATGTCACAAAGCTACCTGTGCTGCCTTCAAGGGTGAGGGCACGACTTCAAGCTCAGTTCTCGGTCCCTCTGAACACTCAGTTGCTGCTTTGTCAGTGTGTGCATGTCTGTACGGAGGGTTCGTGGTTCCATAATCAGATGCATGTCCTGACTGGAGTCCATCCTCCGGGTCCTGTGGCCATCTTTCCTCTGTTTCCATTGTTCTGTGAAGGATGTGAGGAATTTCTGTATGTAAAGACAGGAAACTCCAAGATCCACATTACAGACCCCAAAACAAAGCTAAGAGCGGTGGGTTCAGGTGCTGACATCCTGTACTGAACTCCTCCTCGGGTCGCCTCTCTGGGTGCCGAGCAGCCAGGGGATCCACGGCTCCCTTCTCACTTGACTGTCACTTCTCCTTTTGCAGGCAGCTCTGGTTGTTATTTACCCAGAGTGCTTATGTTTCTTCTGGAGTGCTTCTGCTTTTGTATTAAAATCACACACCCAGACTGTGCAGTAAAGCCCTGATTCATCCCTGTGCACACTGACTGTCTGCCCAGTGCCTTAGGACCCAGCCGGATTTTTAATTCTATACATTTGCCTGTTTCACTTAGAAGACCTTAAGGTTTGGGGTTATCTTATTTTAGGGAAAAATGTTAAGATACTGGAAAGACGCAGGATATAAAAACGGGCTCAAGATTTAAAAGTAGTTGAGAGCTAGAAAATCTAACATGGGAGAAAGAGATGAGAGGGGAGAGAGCTTAGCTGCTTCGGAGAGCAGAGAAACACAGAGTCCCTTGGCAGTGGTCCTGAGGTCCATGGAGACAGCCACAGGATGCAGAAGCCCCCGGGACGCCATGCGGAGCGAAGTGGGCAAGAGTGTGGGCGAGAGCCAGTCCACCAGGGGCCTGGCTACTGTGACCGGGAGGCAGGCCTCTTGCCTCCAGCCACTGTGCAGCATCTCCAGTGGCTGCTCCTCTGTTTTGGGTTTGTGACGTCAGAGGAGTCGTAACAGACAGGATACCTGATTTCACACCCTGGAGGGCAGTCTGGAGCAGTGGGTGGGCATCTGTGTGTGCGTGTGCACCCTAAGCAGTGTGGGACTGATTGCGGCCCCACCTGTGTTGCTCTGGGCCATGGCTCGGGTGCCTGTGGCCTGGGCCTCTGGGTGGCGTGGGTGGGCGGGGGCTGGCCCAGCCCAGCTGTGGCACATGCTGCCCTTCCTCATTCCTGTGGCTTCTCCCTTTTCCCCCCTTTTCTGTATCTCCCAACACCAGCTCCTTGGCATCCTATCCTGCCCGTCCTTTCCTTTTCGTCCTCACCGCCTCCTGCAGACATCCGTTGGGTGTTCTGTCCAAACGTCTGTCTCTGCCTCCCCAGTCATGGCTGCTCTGGCTTGCTCTCCTTCTCAGGGTACAGGATCACATTCCTGACAAGCCAGCGTTGCTTTCACAGTACGCGGAGGCTCCGACGCACCCCCGAGAACTGGCAGACTGCGTCAGTATGAGAGGCATGGGGGCGGGTGCCAGGCTCCCGGGCGTCAGCAGCCCCTCCTGGTGCCCAAGCCCAGCCCTGTTGAGGAGATGCCAGCCTGGACGCCGGGGGGCTGCGAGGTCCCCAGGGCCGGGCTTCCGTGGGTTCCGGGAAGCTGGCTTGTCATGACCCCTTCATTCTGTGTGCCTGGTCTTCTCCTCAGCCAGGTGTTCTGCATAGAGAACGCCCACGGGCAGCTGGTGCGGGACCTGGACATCAACCCCAACAAGCAGTACTACCTCGCTAGCTGCGGCGACGACTGCAAGGTGAAGTTCTGGGACACCCGAAATGCCACCGAGCCTGTGAAGACCCTTGAGGAGCACTCCCACTGGTAGCGGCTTCTTCGCGCGCTGGTTTGGGCGGGCCCGTCTGTTGCGCTGATTACCGTGCTGTTTGGAGAGGCACAGACCAGCTTGGCTTATGCTGCCATGAATCGTTCAATCAGCCCAGCTTCATTGCTCCTAAAGAAACATTAATTCCAAGTCTAAATGTTTGTGACTTATAACATAGAAAAAGATGAAAAACATGAGATTCTGTTTTCTCTTAAAATAGTGCCAATTCAAATACGCAAAAATATATGTACACAGATGCTTCCCTGGCATTGTTTGCAAGGCAGGGAAGCTGGCAACGGCCCAGGTGCCCTTCAGGAAGGGATTAGTCAGGTCACTCCGTGGCCTCCATGCAGTGGGATCATGCTGCTGTGGACGGGAAGGAGGTGTATGGACATGGAGAGTACCCAGGGTCAGCCCTTCTTCCTAAAATATTTGAATTTTTACCACATGGTGGGTGCTCTTTGCTAAGTAAGTGGAAGAGATCAACTCATAGAACAGGGTGCATGGTATGAGCCAGTTTTTATTCAAGTAACGTGTGTCCATTGTGTGCACACATGTGTGTATGTGCTTATACACATGTGCCTGTGCTCATGCGTGTCCTCTGTATGCACATGCGTGTGTTTGCACATGCTCGCATGTGTGTGCATTCAAAGGAGACATTAAGAAGAGTAAGAAGCCAGCTGCTCTCTGGTGTCCTCCCTCAGGTGGGGGGGTAGCTGACTTTCTGTGCTCTGCGTCTCTGGGCTCTTAAAGTTACTTGTCAGAGGCAATGTTATCCCTGTGTCAGAAAGCTTTAAGAGCTGGAATGCTAGTGTACAATTTCAACAAGTACGGTTAGTAGCTGTCATTTATGCAGTCCAAGGAGAAAGGCCTGTCCTCCCTGGCCTTTGTGCCTTTGTATGTGGGCTGTCCTGGCCTCTCCGCTGCCCGGGGCCTGCAGACGCCTCACATGGTGGGACAGCTCAGCTCACCAAGCACCCTGTAGGGTTGTGTATCAGAAGGAAATGGCCTAGGGGCCCAGACTCAGAGCACTATTCCTGGGCCGCGTGGCCCCTGTTCCTGGGATGCTGCCCTGGGGCTGGGCTTCCTGTCACAGGTGATCTCTGGGCCGTCTTGCCTCTGGGGCAGCTTTTGGCGTCAGCATCTTGGGAAGCCTGTCTGGGATGCTGGGCAGTATGCCCGCCTCTCCCTGTGGGCCGGGTGCCACAGCCCTGGTCTCTGTCGGGATCTCAGAGAGGGTTTGGGGAAGTGCGCGGTCAGCCAGCCGCCCACTGGAGACTGTCCACCATCAGGGCCCGCACTTTGGGATCGCCTGCGGGCAGTCTTCACGTCCCCCACCGCCCATCCTGGGCTGAGTGGCGTTAGAATCGTCTCTTGCCCCCCAGGGTGTGGAATGTGCGGTACAACCACTCGCATGACCAGCTTGTCCTCACTGGCAGCAGCGACAGCAGGGTCATCCTGTCCAACATGGTGTCCATCTCCTCGGAGCCCCTCGGCCACCTGGTGGACGACGACGACCTCAGTGACCAGGAGGAGCGCCGCCCGGAGGAGAAGTGAGCACGCTCCGCTCGCTGGCACCCTTCCCGTGGCGCCGGCACCTGCTCTGCGGTGTTTCTGGTTCTGCACAGGCGCGGGGCCGCGGCTCCGGAGTCATGAGCGCCCAAGGTGGGGGGTTGGTGCTGCTTAGGGTCAGCTGACGCCCAAGATATGTATGTGTCCTGCACCTCTCCATTTCTAGCTGAATGCTGTCCATAAGGTTTCACAGACGGCTGTGGCCCTTAAAGCGCAGTGGTAGCAGGAGCTAACCCGCACGGACCCCACTCATCGCCCCTGTGAGTGGGGTCCTGGTGTCTGTGCTCACGGACTGGGGATGTGCGATGCACGGTGTGCACTGGTCCTCGCGGCCGGCCCCATCTGCCCCACACCTGGCGCTGCCCCCTGCCCTCTGTCACCCCGAGACCCTTATGGGATGTGGTAAACCCCGATGCGCATTTTACAAAGCCACCATCTCAGCTGTGTATTTTCAAAACCACTTTCCCATGGTGTTTCCCAGTCCTCACCGTGTTTGCCCAGCATCCTCTCTCTACCGAGAGGCTCACACCCCCAAGGCCCATGGGGAATCGGGACTCCTGTGGGCCGCCCTCCTAGTTAGGACAGGGCAGGGCACCCTGGCTTCTCTGTGCAGGAGAAAGGGGCCAGGAGCGACCGGTCTCTGGTCAGCAACGTGGTGTTAAAAGGAGACGCCTCATTTCCGAGTGTGGGGGTTGCCTCCTGCGTTGTGAGTGAGCTCGAGTCAGATGCTACTACAGAGTCACCCACCTGGATTCCAGCGGAAGGGGGCCGGGACAAAAAGCCCTGTGGGGTTGAATGGTTTGGGCCCTAAAGTACGATAGGGGTTTGTGGTTCTGCTTTGAGAATCTTTACACTGTTCTGTCGTCTGACTCATACCTGCTTGAGCTTAGCCTAAAATTCCTTTGTGAGAGGGCGTCTCTGCACTTGAGCCTTTTGCACAGCAGTCATCTACTCTCCGTCTCCCGAGGCTGTTTGCCCGTTCCGGTGCTCAGGAACACCCTGGGGGCGCCCCTGTGCTGGGTTCGCTCCAGTGCTCACCATTTTCAGCTGTTGGCACTCTTCGCCATCCCCTCTGCTCACAGCCAGTCCAGGAGAGTGGCGGCCGGCCTCTCTGTCGGCACCCCTGTGATTCGTGGGTGCGCCGTCTCCATGCGGGCGGCTTGGGAGCAACAGGAAAGAGGGTGCGTTGTGGCAGGCAGACACCAGGGGCGCTGACACCCACGCTGGTGGCCCATGAGTTCCTGCAATCCTGCTTCTGTGGCTTGTGCATGACTTACTAGATCCGGGAGAGGTTTTTACGTGGTGTTTGTAACAGCACCAGCTGACCCCCGGCAGGGGTGCTTCCCAGGAAGGCTGGGCTGGGTGATGCGTTAGTGCCGAGTGGGGCATGCAGGGTGGTGGCCCCCGGGGAGAGGCCAGGGGCAGTGAGAGCCCACTGTGTGAACTGAGTAGACATTCTTTGTGAAATGGGAAAAGTGCCAGCCGGCCCCCAGACCGAAAGCCTGTGTCGGCCCATCGGCCCAGACAGGGAGGCCTGTGCTCCTCAAGTTCGCACGGGTGCCGCGCGGGTGAGTGTCGTCTGGTCTGCTTCCTAGGGGGAGGAAGCCCTAGTTCAAGTCTAAAATGAGGCGGCATGGGAAAGCCCTAAACGAGGGGACTACAGAGCCCAGCACCAGGACCAGCAGGCTCCATCCTGCCTGGCCCAGCCCTCCACTCGGGCTTCCCTGGCTATCCCCAGGGTCCTTTCTGCCCAGATGTCCCTTGTCACGTGGCCCAATCACTGTCCCCTGAGCCAAGGAGGCCCTCCTTGGTCACCCCTGGTGCCCCTTGTCACAAAGCTAAAGAAGCACGGTGTTACCGGGTACTAGCATGGCTCTCGTGAGCCCCTGCAGAGCCCCCTCATGGCTGTGACATGGTGTGTGTGCTCCTGCGGGGCAACCCCACCACCCCTCGCAGGCCGCGGTGCCTCCCTCACTGCACACATGTGAAGACCACGCGGGCCCTCTGCCACCAGCCCGTGCAGGCTGCCCGCCTCGCTCACCCGTGTCTCTGGTGCCTTGCAGGAGCCAGGAGCCCCCGCAGGACAGCGTCATTGCAACCTATGAGGAGCACGAGGACAGTGTCTACGCTGTGGACTGGTCCTCGGCCGACCCCTGGCTGTTTGCCTCCCTGAGTTACGATGGGAGACTTGTTATCAACCGGGTGCCCAGGGCGCTGAAATACCACATCCTGCTCTAGCCGCGTCCTGCCTCATCCTCTGGCGGGCCCTGCAGAGCGGTAGCTCTTTGGACGCAGGCCTATGGGAACTAGCATTGCCATCCTCTAACTGCGCATTTGTAAGTGCCGACCTGAGCCCCTGCCCTCTGCACCTCGCTGGGAAGGGGCTTCATCCTCCAGACCGTGCGGTGGGGGAGTGGCCCCTGGTTTTGGGAATTGGCGTCTGCCCGGTCACTGCTGGCTTTCTGGTACTCTTTTATGGATGTTGAGAGATTCACTTTTAAAAAATCATTGTTTCCTTAATATTAACTCATCTTTCTCTTGAGATTAAAAATAAAATGACACAAGAAGACCCTTCCATATAGGCTCCCGGCTCTTTCTTTCAGGAACTCTGGCCCCGTGCAGCCTTGTCATCTCTCTGGCCTCTGTTTCTCTGTCCTGGCCCAGGACAATGTGTGTGGGCAGGGGACTCTCCATGCCGCTGCAGCCTGGCCTGACCCGCCCACACTCGGGCTGGGACGTCTGGGCCGGCGAGTCTGGGCTCCCTGACCGAGTTAGCCGTGCCTCCCAGGGTCCCCCAGCCTGGGGCCCTGTCCTTGGGTGTCGCTCCGCAGGGCACCACTCGCATTCTGCTGACAGCGCTGGGATGCAGCTCTTTGTCCCCCAGGGGTCACGTCTGTGTGTCTGGGTCACCAGCACACCTCCTCATAGGAATCCCACGTGGTGTTGACCCCACTCCTTGGCGATCCTAAACCACCAATCGTGTGACTCCTCCCATGGGTCTGAGGTCTGCCCCAGGTCTACCCCAGCAGCAAGCCCTGGCCCGACTCCATGGGGCCGCCACCTGCCCAGGCGGACTTGAGGGTGCTGCCCTCCGTCCAGACCCCTCAGTTTCCTCATCTGCAAGGAGAGGGAAGCAGTCGAGTTGCTCACGTCCCCACTCGGCTCTCAGGCTGGGCTCTTCTTTCAGTCTCAAAAGTGGGCTCCTTCTAACAGCCAAGGCCAGCGGTTGCCCCTGAGTGTCTGTTGTTTTCTAAAGGCAGTGGTGGAGCATGGGGGAAGGGAGGACAGGTGGGAGCTCGGGAGTGAGGTGGGCAGACAAGCAAGGGGAGCGCAGCTCGGTGGGTTTCAGGCCCTTCAGCCTTTTGTCTGCAGGTAGGAGCTGCATGTTTGAGGAGTCAGCCCTAGGACAGCCGTCCCTCGGGCGTGTGGTCAGAAGGCCGTGTGCTGAGCTGTGTGTGTGGTGGGTGCCCACCCGGGCGCTGTGCTAGATGCTGCTGGTGAGCTATGCCAGGATCTGGGTGCCAGGGGTGCAGAGTAGGGCACATGAGAAAGTCAGGGAGCAGCTCATAGGGGGAGAGCATGAAGTCTTTTCACCCAGTCCTGCTCCTGACATCAGCTTTGGCCCAGTGTGCACACCAGGGTGGCCTCCGAGGCCTCCTGGCAAACTGGTCCCCACTTCACAGTGTGACCCCGACCAGCCGCACACCTTGCTTGGGGATGCTTAGCCATGGGCTCCGTGCTCCTCCTACAGGACAGCACAGCCCTCCTGTCCTCTCTCCTCCACTCGGGGCCTGGGTTCCAACTCCAGCACCCCAGGCCTCCTTTGTTTACATGGCGGCAGCGAGGACGTGAATCCCGGCCACAGTCCACCTTTCATGGGGCACCTGGCTGGGGGTCCGGGACCGCGGCTCACAGCACCATGCCCGTAGTGCAGGGGCCTCCCCAGACACATGCTGGTCCTGGGACTGGAGACAGCCTCCCTGCAGGGCATCCCACTTCCCATGGTAACAGTGCCCACAACATCTGTGTGTGCGGTGGGGTTCTGGTGGAGCTGCTTCCTGGTGGGCAGATGGCACCCTCTCGCTGTGTCCTCACAGGGCAGAGGGGAGGCAAGCTCTCTGGGGCCCCAGCCGCAAGGGCACCAATCTCACTTCAGGGCTCCTCCCCGCCTCCTCGCCTCCCAAAGGCCCCCTCCTCCCCGTCTCCTGGGGGAGGCCTCACACGCAGGGTTGGTGAGGGGACACAGGGAATGCCCAGCACTCAGGAAGGGTGGTGTTTGGAAAAGAGGGCTGAGAGCCGAAACCTGAGCAATACTGACTCCTGAACTCCATTTCCTCAAAAAGAGCTCCTCTGACCAGAATTAACCTAAAAGCCCAGAGATTCTGATTCGGCAGCTTGTTGACGGAGGCTGGAACCTGTCTTTTAAACAAGCCTGGGTGTGGCTTGGAAGATTCCCAGCTCCTCATCTGAGAAGTGGAACCCTGACCCCCGTCGCAGCTCACGGGGTTTGCCGGGTCAGAAGGAGGAAACTACTGAGTGATGGCGACAGCTGGGGGTGCGCCGCTCTAGCCAGGGCAGGGTGGGACTTGCGGCCGCCCCAAACTCCTGGTTCCGGGTGGGGCCCTCAGGCAGGTGTATGGGGAGGAGGGGAGCTGAGCAGTCCGACCGGCCAGTACCCCCGTGCCTGCCAGGGGCTGCCCGCGACTCTGAAGGTCCGCTGTAACCTGTCGCGGAGTGTCATCACTGGGAGGGCCCTGGTGGTTCTGAGCTTCTTCCCCGGGGGGAGGGAGGCGACAGGACACGCAGGCGGACAGGCATTCGCCAGCAGGTCTCCTTAGGTCTGGGCAGCACAGGGCTGAGGCAGAGCCTGGGCTCACATGGGGTTCACTGCGGGCCTCCAGCTGACCTCGGCCCCCCGTGTGCGGGCGGCCTGGCACCGGCGCACTGACCGAAGACCAGCACAGCGGCTCCTCCTGGCAGAACCTGGTGAGGGACAGGACCTTTGCGGAGAACCCCCGACTTCTTGCCCCGTCAGCCAGGTTCCCCGGGCCGGGGCAGGGTCTGCTTCCTGGCTGTTAGAAGGCTGCATGCTGGCCCCTCCCTGGTTCTGTGCCTCTGGACACACGATGGTTTTGATGCAGGTCGTTTTGGGGATGGTGGCAGTGGGTGTCAGCACCCGCTGACCCCCCCACAGGGAGGGGAGGGCTTGCTGCGAGCTGGGCGGCGCGGGTCTGGCTTTGGGACTGCTTCGATGCTTAATTCAGAGCATAACCAGGACATGTTTGAGGCTTGTAGCCATCAGCTGTTGTTAAAAGTTTTCAAGACCAATTACCTGGAGAGCAGATGTGTTCCAGTCACCCGCTGCTTGGAGCATACGCCCCCTAACCTAGTGGCAAGGCGACAGACAGTTGGTTCTGCTCTGGGACAGAAATTTGGGTGGGAGGGGCAGGGAGTGGCTTGTTCTTTCCAAGGCTGGCTTCAGCTGTGCTGTCCCCAGGGCGCCCACATGGCCCTTGTGTGGCTGGGGCAGCCCCAGGGTAACCGGCTGCTCAGGGCCCTAAGGGGGGTCCCGTCCTTGGTGCCACAGTGTCACCCCTGTCACGATCCCTCGGCTGAAGCTGACCTAGCCCTGATCCAGTGGGCTGTGCCCGAAGGCCTGTGGCCCAACCCTTGTGGCTGCCTGGGCCATGCCTCTGGAGCCCTGAGCCCTGCCCAGAGCCACATGCCCACCTGTGTGGCCCGTGACAGTGCCGGCGGCCGAGTGTCCTCTGGCCCCAGGTCTGCCATGCTGACATTGCCTGTGTTTTCCATCTATAAGCCCATTGCGGACAGGACTTCCTCCACAAAGAACACAGCACAGGGACCGGCCTGGCCGAAAGCCCAGGGCCGCATCACTTCTGATTTGAGGGCTAGGCCACTGTTGGGCGAGCAGGGGTGTGGGAAGTTCTGCAGGCATTCGGAAGCAAATGCCCACACCCCCAGGCCAGGAACTCCTCTGTGTCAGCTTCACCAAGCAGTCAGCAAGGCTCTGAGGGGAAAGGTGGGCTCCTCCTCTTTGGAGGGGCTTGGAAACAGTGACTGAGCCCCTGTGTACCCTGTTTTGGAAGCAGAGAGGCTCCAGGAAAGGAGGCCCCTCCTGCCGAGATGTCACGAGGAGGCCCAGTATGGGAAGAGGCACAAGGACCCCGGCCATGGGAGCAGCCTGCACAGGCTGTACAGAGCGGGATGCCCGGGGCCAGCCTCGCGCCCACAGCTGCCCGCCGCTCCTCCTGCCTAGGGCCCGCCACGTGCCCACAGCTGCCCGCTCTTCCTGCCTGGGGCCTGCCACATGCCCACAGCTGCCCGCTCCTCCTGCCTGGGGCCGGCCTCGTGCCCACAGCTGCCCGCTCCTCCTGCCCGGGGCCGGCCTCGCGCCCACAGCTGCCCGCTGCTCCTCCTGCCCGGGGCCCGCCACGCGCCCACAGCTGCCCGCCGCTCCTCCTGCCCGGGGCCCGCCACGCGCCCACAGCTGCCCGCCGCTCCTCCTGCCCGGGGCCGGCCTGGCGCCCACAGCTGCCCGCCGCTCCTCCTGTCGGCTGTCTCTGCTCCACAGGGACAGGGTCCTGCCCCGCACTGCACTGCGCCGCTTGCAGAGCCCAGCAAGTGGGGCAGAGGGGTCACCTCCCAGGAGCCTGTGTCTCCTCAAAGGACAAAAGGACAGGTCAGAACATGGAGCCGGCCTGTGAGGTGCTTGGTGAGTGGTGGGCAGTGAGCAGTGGGCGTGCCACAGCACCAGCCATGAGGCTAAAATGCTGGTTAATTGAAAAGTTAAAGCTGTTAAAGCAGTTTTGGGTTCACAGGAAAGTTGGGTGGACGGTACAGTTCCCAAATGCCCACCGCAGACAAATGTCCCCTGTTGGTGCCATCGCCCGTTGGTGAGGTCACAGTTCCTCACAGTCGGTGAGCTGGGATTGGCACTTTATTGTTGGCTGAAGGCTGTGGTCCACATCAGGGGTCACCATGGGGATGGGTGTGGGTAGATGTGTAACGACACACCCACTGATGGGGCGTCACACCGAGGGTTTCACCACCATTCTCTGCCTGTCCACCCCTCCCTCCTCTGCTGAGAAGACCCCTGACCTTTTCGCTGTGTATTCGGCCTTTACTACAGGGTCGTGCAGGCGGCATCCAGATTGGCTTCTTCCAGTCAGCAGTGCGCCTTCAGGTTTCCCCAGGCCTCTTCATGACCTCATGGCTCGTTTCTTTTTAGTGCTGAATAATATTCCACTGTCTGAGTGGCCCTGTTTACATACCCATTACCTACTACGGGGCCTCTGGGCCGCTTCCAGGCCTTGGAATCGTGACTGAAGCTGCTGTGAGTGTCCGTGGCAGGTCTGTGTGTGGATATAGGTTTTCAGTTCCTTCGGGTAAATGCAGTGTTGTGTGGGCACCTGGCAGGTGCATTGCTGAGCGGGTGAGTGAGTGCCTCCTGCAGGCCCCCCACGCCCAGGGAGCCCAGCTCCTTCCCGCTGCTGACTGCCCTGCAGCCCCTATGGCCACATCCCATCGCCTCCATCCTCTGTCTTGCCTCCTGCTCAAAACAGTTGCAAAAATGTACATCTGACCTTGCACGGCACCCCCAGCCCCACCATCAAACTCTTTGCAGGTTAGCAAGCCCCTCACCTGAGGTGGCCCTGGACAGACATTGGTCAGGTGTGGGGAGGGCCGCGGGGTGGCCCCGGGGTGGGTGCCGAGGCTGGGGTGTCTGCACTTTGTTGGAAGAGAGGGGGGCTCCTGAGGGGCTGGAGGGTCAGCGTGGACATCGCCATATCTGAGTCATGGCTTTTTGCTGCTCAGGGTCTTCCTGCTGCATTGAGGGGTTGTCCCTGGGCCAAGTGGGGGTGGGTGCCTCTCTATAGGGTGGGGGGGTTCTGCCTCTGGCCCTGGGTGTCCAGCATGGCTGCTCTCTCTGTCCAGCCAATGAATCCCCCAGGATGTCCACGGTGATGAGCACCTCCCTCTGTCTGGGCTGGGGCCATTGTCAGCTTCTAGGAATGGTCTGTCAGGGAGAGGGCTACAGAATCCATGCTTCCTGTTGGTCCCCTTCCTGGGGATGTCCCTGCTGCGCTCAGCACTGGCTGTGTGCGGGTGGCAAGGTACCACTTCCGGGTCCACCATAGAGAAGCGGGAGCAGGACTGAGGCCTGAGCCCACCCAGCACGTGCGCAGGGAAGCCGCTGTGTTCAGGGCCCTGCATTCGGGGGAAGTGGCAGAGGCCTACCGTGGACTTGTCTCATACGTGGGGCCTGGCAGTGCGGGATGAGTGAGACTCCGAGGCGGGGGGGCAGTTTGGAGGAGTCCCTCCGAGTGAGCTGGAGCCACGGCGTTTGTGTGGCAGGTGGCCCTGTGGCGACAGGGCAGAGGTGGGAGCAGCCAGCACACCGGGCTGAGGACCCCAGGTTCAGGGAAGTCAGTGACGGCCTGAGGCCCCAGCCGGGGCAGCTGGAGGGATGGAGCCGCAGTGGTCGGTGGTGTGGATGCCGTTCCAAGGGCATGCAGACTGGGCTGCTGTCCTTCGTCTCAAATGTCAGCCCCATGGCGCAGGATGGGGGCACTTTGGCAGGTGGCTGGATCCTTAGGGCGGCAGAGTTCCAGGCACATGAACACAGCGGGAGCGTGAGAAGGACCAGCTGCATGTGTGAACCCGGCCTGTGGGCCTGGAGCTGTGTGTGCAGGGCAGTGGATGCATAGCAGCTTCCCGGCGTGGGGACAGGAGGCCTGCTCTGTGCCAGGCTGCCGGGTGCAGCGCCCTCGGCCCTCTGAGCCTGCCCTGCGGGCCTTCACTTGCCGGCACCAGTCCTGGGGGGCTCGCCCCTGGGGGGCTCGCCTGGCCCGTGTTTGGCCCGTGTGGGCCTGTGCTCTGGGCAGCTTCTTTCCTCACTGCCTTGTTTTAAGTGACTGTAGGAGGGCGTTTGTCATCCTCTCCCAGGCCCAGAGCCCAGCCTGTTCTCACAAAGAACTCATAAGAGGTTTTCCTGCTCAGCAGCTGGTTTATTCTAAACTGTCGAAGTTGATAGCCCAATCCACTTTTTGATGTAGTTATGATGGTTTTAGGAGATTTAGCATGATTTTTATAGTGTGAAAAATAAAAACAAGTGAATATATGATAATGATGAATCCTTCAACTTTTGTGTCTGAAATTGTGTCTAGGCGTGAATTACTGCGTAAAAATTCATGCCCTGTTGTGTCCTACTGCCTAGTAAGCATGTGGAGACCCGCTGTTCTGAGGTTTTGGGGTCCCCAGAAGCCTCTGGGACCCTCAGAGGGGCGGATCTTGGGTGCTGTGTCCCCGCGGCTGGAACACAGCGGCTGGGTCAGCAGGAAGGGGTTCTGCGGGCCGATGGTCTCCGGCTCCTCTCCCCGAACCTCGGCGGGCCTTCGACACAGCGTCACCGCTGCCCTCAGCACTGGCCTTGCGCGGACGGCGAGGTGGCACCTTCGGGCGGGCACCTGTTGGGTGTGGTCACAGCTGACATATCTTAGGTGACAGGAGCTGTCCCATTTGCCTGGCGGTCGGTTGATTTCACCTCTGATTGGTCCAGGGCTCCTCAGGCCAGTCGCACATGGTTCGGCCCTACTTAGACTCACCCCCACGGAGGGCGACTTGCTTTCCCTGCACTGGAAGTCAGTGTCCTGCCCACTGATGTCCCCCAGGGGCCCTTCTCTGGGATCAGTGCTTTCCTCTCTGAGTCACAGCCTCGTGCATGTGTCCTGCCTTCTGGTGCAGCTGTGAGCTCCCCTTAGGATCTGCCGTGAGCAGTGCATGTCCGGACTCAGAACCCGAGGTGCCCCGTGGACAAGAGCGCCTTGGGAATCCAAGTGGAATGAGCCCACGGCAGCAGGGCTCTGAGGGTGGTGGTACCAGTTTTGACTCTTTACTCCAGAACTTAACAGAAGTGACGCTTTCTAAGCAGCACGAGGACCTCGCCTGGCCCTTTGCCCCAACAGTGGCTGCCCAGGGGCTGGCCCAGAGCCTGGCATGTACGTGGGTATCGAGTCAATGCTGCCTGAACCCTGAGCAGACCACCTGCTGGCCATTGACATCTGGGGCTCAGTGTTCCTGATGAAGGAAGGAAAATGGGCTTAGAGGGGCAAGGGCTCACTGCCAGGCTGCAGCATGGATACCATGGCGCCATCACACAAAATCCTGCATAGCCTTCCAGGCCCTCAGTCTGTCGGCCACTTTCTGACCAGGTGACGGGTATCAAGGCCTTTCCCCTCTCTTGGCCTTTGTGGGCAGCATGGGAAACTGATCTGTGACTCTCCCAGCTCTGATGCTGGCTCCTGGGCCCATGGACACTTGCTGTCCTGGCTCAGAGTGGCCAGAGCAGCTTGGGTGCAGGGGACACCGCAACCTGGGACCTTGCATTCCCCAGCCCCCTCTGGCGCCCACCAGCACTGCTCCTGAGCAGAGACTCTGTGGACAGTTGGCCTGGAGGACCCTCCCCCTGCAGGGGCGTCTGCCTCCAGGCCGTGAACTGATGGCAGGGAGGGCCTGGTTAGCTTTGTTTTTAACTAGTGGCCTGTGTGCACGTGTCCATATGCCGGAAAAACTGCAGCTGGCTGTAGGGCGTTCACCCTGCTTAGTCTTTAATCACACAGCCTGAGACACTGCAGAGCTGCACACGGCAGAGTCGGGAGCCAAGGGGGTGGCCGTGCTGCTTGCGCCCCTAATGCTGCTCCTCGACAGAGCGCCCTGGGGTCGACGTGCTCAGCGTGCTTGTGAGCCAGGCCCCAGCCGTGACCTCCGCGATAGCATGGCCTGCTGGGGAGCACGTCCGTCAGGCTGCGCGGCTGTCGTCTTCAGTCCCCGCTTTGCAGCAAGTTCGCCAGCTGGACTGGGACTTAGAGTTGCGCAGCTGCAGGGCCCACGTGCCATCGTGTCAGGGCCCCCGAGGGACAGGAGGCTCTGGGCCGTCGCGTCCGTTATGCAAACATGATGCTCTCCTGGGCGTTCAGGTCTGCTCGTATGATTGCCATGCAGCCCCAGCAGGCCCAGACGTTCAGGGAAACGTCAGCTGCTGTCCTGCTCCTCTCTGGGCTGACCCTGGCAGCTTCGCTGGCCTGCCCGGGCAGCAGACTCGGGCCTTCGTGGGGGCTGTCCTGCCCCGGGCGCTTCTGCAGCTGGGTGCCTGGGTTGCCTTCACGGTCTGCCTCCCCTTGGGCCGATCCCATGGCATTGGGCAGGCTCTGTAGTGTGGATTAAGTGGGTGGCGTCACTCAGAGGTGTGTCCTGCGGCCTTCCTGACAGGCCAGTGTCTCATTGTCTCTGTGCTGCGTCCTGTCCCAGGTAAGCTGATGGAGTGACACTTGGGCCGGGTGGGGGTCAGCCTCTGGCATCATTAGTTTAGCAGCTGGCTGTGGGGGTCTGCCCTCTGAGCCCGAGGGGTCCCCCCAGAAGCCCGTGTGGAAGATGTGATGACATGAAGGTGGCTGGGGGCCCAGAAGCTGTGGAGTTAAGGGACAAGATGGACACCTCCTGTGCAAGGTGCCTCCAAGGCAGTGAGGCATCCTGACCCACCTGGCCCTCCCTCCCAGCCCGCCCTCCTGGCCCAGCCCCACACGAGGAGGTGCAGAGCAGGACCGAGCTCCGTGACAGGGCTCTGATCGGGTTCTGCTCCCGCCAAGCCCAGCACCTGACAGAGTCACTGAGCCTCTCTGCCTCGGTCCTCCCACCTGCTAAGTGGTTACACGAAATGAAATGAGGTTTGTCACACGCCCAAGGCTGTGAGTAGCAGAGAAGGTGATTTTCTGCTTTCAGAGAGACCCATAGGGGGGACCTGGGTCATTGCTGGCCTGTGGGGTCCCTGTCAGCCCTCCATGTTTCCTGACGAGGCTGCCCGTGTGATTCTCTGCTCACGCCTGACTGCCTGAGAGCTAGAGTATGGGTCATGGCACTACATACACAGAACATCGGCCCGGGAGGCCTGGATTGCTGGACCTGCTGTACAAGGAGGAGGCCCCCAGAACCATGAATCAGCAAGACTGGCTGGTCCTGCGCCTGCTCCTGCCTTACCTGGCCAGCGGCCGTGCCCCTGACCCTCTCTGGCTGTCCTTGGGACGGGTCCTCAGGAAAGGGCCGCTCTCAGTTGCTGCGTGGCAGCAAGCACCCGCTGCCGTGTTGCCTCCGGAGCAGACGCAGCCCTCCTGGGATGCAGTGGGGAAGGCCCCCAGCCCTCGTCCCCAGACACTCTCAAGCAGCGGCCCCGTCAGCATGCTGGGCAGGTGGACAGAGCAACGGAAAACGAGCCTCTTTGCTCCCAGTGGGAAGGGCCTCCTGGCTGTGTCCTTGAGGGGGCAGAGCACGCCCATCCAGATGGCTGTCGTCCTGAGGGCGCCCGAAAGGAGCCTCTCGCCCTTGAGAAGTATCCAGGCATGTCAGTCACAGCGACTTGAGGTGATCGCTTCTTATGTGGGGGACGTGGCCCTGGGCATGCTGCATGCATCATCTCTTTAAATCTTCTGGCAGCCTGTAGGGCAGGGATGCTTTTCTCATTTTGTAATTGAGAACATGGAGGCTGGGCCCCGAGAGGCTGATAGATTGGCCACAGTTCCAGGGCCGGTAAGGTCAAGGCATAGACTGGAATCCAGGGCGGCTGGATCCTGACCACAAACCCCTCCATCTGCTCTCATTTTCAGAACTGCCCCATTGTTTTAGCAGCAGCCCCTGTGCCACATGAACGCACACACACACACACACACACACACAAGGGTCTGTGGTCACTCCTCAAACCTGCACTGTGGCTTCACATCCAGAGCAGAGGGAGGGCAGAACCCGAAACCCAGGGACAAGCTCCGAGCAGGGAGGCCGTCCTCCCGTTTGGGGACTGCTTATGGAAGCGGAGGGGCGCTTGGTCTTTGAAGCTCAAGGTGCTGCACCGAGGGCTACAGGTCTATGATGTGGAGCCAGGAAGGGTGATGCCTCCGGCCTGGCTCTTCTTGGTCAGTATTGCTTTGCTTATTCATGGACTTCTGAGGCTCTATGTGAATTTTAGGATTGTTTTTCCTATTTTTGTGAAAAATGCCACTGCAAGTTTTTATAGGGATTTCATTGAATCTGTAGATCATTTTGGGTAGCACAGACATTTTAACAGTATTAATCCCTCCACTCCATGAACACAGGAGTTCTTGCCATTTATTTGTGTCTTCAGTTTCTTTTGTCAATATTTTAGTTTTCAGTTTACAGAGCTTTCAAGTCCTTGGTTAAATTTATTCCTAAGTATTCTGTTATTTTTGATACTATTGTAAATGGGATTATTTTCTTAACTATTTTTTTCAGATTTTTTTTAGTGAGTAGAAATACAACTGATTGTGGCATGTTAATTTTACAAAGAACTTCCCTGAATTTATTAGCTCTTAACAGTTTTTTGGTAGAGTCTTCAGAGTTCTATGTACATATGATCATGAGACAGTTTTACTTTTTCCTTTCCCACTTGGACGCCTTTTATTTCTTTTTCTTGCCCAAGTGCTGTGGCTGGGACCTCCAGTACTATGTGGAAAAGGAGTGGGGAGAGAGCACCCTTTCTTGCTCATGATCTTAGAGGAAAAGATTTCAGTCTTCCACTATTGAGCATGATGTTATCTGTGGGCTTGCCATAGATAGCCTTTATTATGTTGAAGTATGTTCCTTCTGCACCTAATTTGCTGAGTTTTATCATGAAAGGACAGGTGCTTTTTTTGTACCTGTTAACATGATCATATGATTTTTCTCTTTTATTCTATTAATGTGGGGTGTCACATTCATTCACTTGCATATGTTGAACCATACTTACATCTGGGGATAAATCCTACTTAATCATGGTGTATGATCCTTTTAATGTGTTGTAGAATTTGATTTGTTAATAATCTGTTGAGGATTTTTGCTTCTGTATATTCTTCAGGGATATCGGCCTGTATTTTTCTTTTCTTGTAGTGTCCTTGTCTGGTTTTGGAATCAGGTGATACTCGTCTCACAAAAATGAGTTTGGAAAAGTTCCTTCTTCAACTCTTTGAAGAGTTTGAGAAGGTCTGGTGTTAATTTTTTGTATGTTTGGTAGAATTCATCGATGAAGCTGCCTGGTCCTAGATTTTTTTGTGGGGAGGCTTTACATTATTTTTAATGTCTTTACTCATTATTGGTATGTTCAGATTTTCTATTTCTTCACGACTTAGTCTTGGTTAGTTGTAGGTTTCTAGGAATTGATCTGTTTCTTCGAGGTTATCAACTTTGCTGGCATATAATTGTTGGTGATAATTTTTTGATCCTTTGTATTTTCGTGGTATCAGCTGTGATATCCCCAACGTCATTTGCGATCTTACTTACTTGATCCTTCTCTCTTTTTTCTTGGTTAGTGTAGCTAAATGTTTGTCAGTTTTGCTCTGCCTTTCAAAAAACCAACTCTTAGTTTCATTGATCTTTTCTGCTGTTCCTATGGTTTCTATTTCATTTGTTTCTTCTCTAATCTTTATTACTTCCTCTTTCTGATAACTTTGCACTTAGTTTGTTCTTTTTCTGGTTCCTTGAGGTGGAAAGGTTGCTTATCTGAGATCTTTCTTTTTTTCTTAAGTAGGCATTTAAGTTCATCTCTGAATTCTCTGTACCTGGCACAGTGCATGGGCCATAGACCTCTAATACATGTTATAAGTGAATAAATAGACTTAATTGCAGACATGATCTGAGGCTCATACAAAACTATGAACATTTTAAGAGGAGAACACTGTTAAACCGTGGCCTGGCAACGATTAGACACAGTCTTAAAGCGCCATCTGTCGTGAGTGTTCAGGGCAGAGTGACATATGATCCGTCTCACAGGGTCCTGGCAAAGGAGGATCTGGGGACCCCCCTTCAGCCAAGACGCTGTGCCGGTTGCTGGGGTACAAAGCTCACGGAACACTGTCCTGCCCTGAGGAGCCTTACAGTTTAGTCTTTGTTTCAAACTAGAGGCAGAATCAGTAATGCCATCTCCATGCAGGGTACAGAGTGTGGGTGTAGGGACCCCGGAACCCAGGAGGGATGGTCCTCTGGCTGCTCTGGGAGAGGAAGCGGGAGAGTGGAACTGGGGGGCTCTTTCCTTGCAGCTGCCTTGGACCACCTGTGCCACAGGCAGTTCTGGGCCTCAGGAAGGTTGCAGGGCTGGTGCCCAGAGCCCACATGCTGGGACGGTTAAGGTAAGGCTGATAGGAATGCAGCACCTGCTAGATGCTAACGCCCCCAAGGGGAGGGCAGCGCCTGCCTCCAGGGAATAGCGGGGGCTTTGGGGTGGAGGGTTTGGGGTGTTTGCAGTGCAGGGTACTCTGTCTTCACCATAGGCCCATCCTCCACCCTGAGGAGGTCACACACGTCATTGCTTAAAAATGCCTGACTGTGCTCCTTGCGGAATATTCAAAAAGTTAGGTGTGATTGAACTGAGGAAGGATCAAGGTGAGTCAGTGCCCTGTTGCACTCTGACCCCCGGGGGCCGGGGTGTCTTGGTGAGCGGGCCGGAAGTGCTTCAGCTCCCCAGGGCAGAGGGCGCTGCCGTCCGGTGAGGCTGCAGGAGGGGTGGCCGCAGAGCAGTCGCACTGTGGCGTGTGGACGGGAGCCTGCTATTGACGTCGTGTAGAGACGGTGGCGTTCCCTGAGGGCTCCTGCGGGTACCCGGAGGAAGGCCCTCGGTGGTTAGAGTACCGGCACCTTCCTGGCGTCACCGAACAACCCTTCCCATCAAGCTCTGTTAACCTTTCCTCCTCCAGACTGTCTGCAGCCACCCAACAGACCAGCCTTTGAAGGGGCGGTGTGCCATTGATGTCCATTTGCCATTCTGCAAAATCCACATCTCTAAGCATCCCTCCGTATGTGTGAGACGCATCCCAGAGAAGAGGGAGGGAGTTCCCAATGCCACCCACCTTCAGGATCACCCATCGGAGCCCACTCCAAAAACAGTGCTCCCAGGAGAGAGACCTGGATTCAAAGATAGACATTGTTGCTTTTTAGTTAGGTTCTGCATGTCCTCGAGGTGAGACTCCTCTGAGCGCATCTCCTCACTGGCACTGGGAGGGTAGGATCTACTCTGCCTGCCTACAGGACTGCCATCCATGGCTGTGGGGTTAGACCCTGCTGGACGAGGGGGCTCTTGCCAAGCAGGGGATCCTGAGTCAGACCTGGCTGGGGTTCATCTCCAACACTCGCCGCCGGTGTCACTGGCCAGTTGGTCACCTTCTGTGGGTTCAGTTTCTCTATTTGCAAAGCTGGGATAATAATATCTATCCTCAGCGTTGTTCTCAGGCTTTACTTATACTCTGTGAGCAGAGCAGTGCCTGGCACCACTCAGAACCTCATGAAGCAATGGCTGCCTTACAAGGCACACCAGGCTGCTTTACTTGCAAGCCCACTGGTACTGTGTCACCGTGGCTCCAGCCCACAGGGCGGGCCATTGTGGGGCGCAGTGCTCATGGGATAGAGGGTCCCAACTGGGTGAAGTCTAGGCTGCCCTGATGAAGGTCTGCCAGCTCTGCTGCCTGTGACCTACTGAGCACCTGGAGCTCATCACCTGCCCCTGTAAAACACGGCGCTTGGCTTCCTGTAAGGCGTGTGACCTGCCGGCCCTTCCCGTGAGGCGTGTGCGCTGGCCTCCCATCTCGTGGGGTGTGCATCCTGTCCGCCTGCCCCATGAGGTGTGTGCCCTGCCTGCTGGTCACAGAAGCAGGATTCACTCCCAGGTGGCCCCGGGCCCTGTCCCTGATTTCTGCTGTGATGGGTCAGCTTTGGTTTGTATCGTCCCGTGTAAATGTGCCCGTTAATAACTGCCTACAGGCGTATATGCCCAGCTTCCTCTGCCTCTGGGTCGTCCTGGGGAAGTAGCTCTTACTCCTGGCGCAGCCCCAGGCCCCACCCTGCCTCAGCTGTGTCTCCCGAGTCGAGGTGTTGGCGGACCAATGAGTCACTCATTCCCTCCACCCACACTGTCCCCCTGTCTGTGCCACAGCCGTTTGACCAGCCTCTGGGAGGAGCTCTGCCTCAGGGCCTGACAGCAGAAGGCATGTGATGCCCGCTCTGTCAGGGAGGTGAAGCATAGAGCCTCTGAGCTAAGGGACACGTGCCAGGCATGTACCCAGCTCTACTTGGCATGCTGTGACCATGGCCTGGCCACGATGGACACGTGGAGGTGGCCAGTGCCAGGCTCTGGGCTAGGCTTGGGGGGGTACAAATGAATGTGGCCTAGTCCCTGTCCTTAGAAAGCTCACATTTGGTGACAGAGATCCTCTCCTTGGCCATGTGCCATGTGGCTGCCCTGGACATTTCAGCCAGGCCTTGCTTCTGTGTCTGTCCCACGTTGTCCAGTCTCAGTGAGAATCCTGCTCAGCTAGTTGGGCATAACCCCCATCTTCTGATCTGATCATTGTGTCTGATTGGGTCCTGCTTCCAGCAAGAACCCTGCTAGGCCAGCTTACCCCAAATCTCCATGACCCCTGATGTCTCCTGTTAGTGATTTTCCATCCACTGACGCCTCCGCCATTCTGCGGGGTGTGGCCAGGGGCCAGGGGAGGGTGCTACCAGGGCCTCGGACCGTGGCCGAGGGACAGGTGTATCTGCAGCAGCCCTGGAGGAGCGAGGACATGAACTGAGGAGCATCTCCTGAGCCACACTTCGGCAGCCTGGAGAGCACGAGGCTGCCCGGCTGTTACAGTGGTTTCGGTGGGTGGCTTGGCCTGTTTGCACTGATGGGTAGAATGGGAGAGGTTGTTCTGGGGAGGCAGCAGGAAGTGGGTGGTGGTGTATGTGTGGGATGAGGGCGGAGAGACCGGCGGAGCCCTCCCCTCCCAGGACGGCGGTGCCCTGCCTTCGTGCCTGTGAAGGGGCGCTCCATGCAGCCTCCTTAGTGAGCAGCTGCCCCTGCACTGCACGCCACTGATAAGTGATCTTGGTGATTATGGCCAGGACTTGGAGGAAGCAAGTAAATTGTTCGATAAAGCACCAGATTGTCATATATTCATCTGCTTCCTCATTTACTAAAATCAGGAACTTGTGCAAGGCCGCTGAGTCACTTTAAGACTATCCAGCCAGCCGGGCACACTGCCCCGGACATCTCAGTCAGCAGTTTACCACACCCAGGTCCAAAACCAGCGCCTGTGTGATGTGCACTGTTATCAGTGCCTTTCTCCTTCCCTTCTATAAGGAGACAGAAGTCGTTTATTTCTCTTTCCTTCTGTGTATAAACTAATTTTTCTCCTGTTATAAAAGAAAGGGAATTCTAATTTGCTGCCTTGGAAGCTGCCAAAGAACAGAACTTAAATATGTGGAGCTGACTCGGGAGATTAGAGTGATATTCAGCTGACCTTGTGCCACAAATTAAGTGCAGCCCACTTAGACTGCTGCCACAATAAATTGAGCTTCTGTGCTTGAAGGACAGCCTCAGCGGCCCAGCAGGACCACGGGCCTACTGAGTGCCCAGCGCTCAGGCTGTCACTCCTGCCGCCCATCCTGTGCGCGGGGGCTTGTCGCCGGCTTCTCCCTGGAACCGGTCACATCAGCACGCCGGTCCTCAGAGAGGTGCCCCACAGCGGTGGCAGCTCGTGTTTCTCTGGTTGTTTGACAGGGGCTGGGGGTAAGGGTGATAAAGTCCAGGGAGTTCCTAAGGAATGACATTAAAGTGTTCTGCCATAAGGCCTGTGGGTAGTGCGAGGTAGGCTAAGTTGCAGGACACGTTTTGTCTGGTACTTCCAATACCCGTAGGCCAGGAATGGTTTTGTTGACAACATGGCACAATGCATAGACCAGGAATCTCGCTGTGGATGGCCCAGAGTGCGTGGACCTCACATGGCCTGGAGGATGTAATAAGCTGGTTGAATATGCCGCACTTACACATATATTGAAGCCTTAATGTATATTGAAATTTGCAGGAAATTCTGGTCTTTCCCTCCAGCAAATAAGCAGTTATTCTGAGCTTACGGGGAAGGTAGGACCTCCCTACTTCTCTTCCTTTGTCTTTTTCCTCCTGTCTCTCTGTCTTCTGTGCCTACCCCACATAGAGGCATTTATGGTGCCTTACAAAATAAGTCATAATACACAATGGACAGCAGGGTGTCAGAGCCGAAGAGAGAACCAGCGATGAGCACATGTGGTACCTGATTTCTGGCCATGAGTATAATTTGGCACTGAGTTGTGTCCTACTGAAAGGTGGGCATCTGGGGACACAGGATGGTTCCTTTGTAGCCACGGCGGCAAGACTAACAGTCTTTCTTCCCTCGGTCAGCAGAACACATGCTCAGTCGGGTGAAGCCCAGAGGACTCACAGGCAGGTCGCTCCCTGGATTGCCTCACAGAACGTGACCCGCTCACTCCATGCTGTTGAACAGCCTGCCGTGGGTGGGCCGCAGGGCCCTCCGCCCTTCGAGCAGGGCTTGTTTTGCTGAGTCCGTGAACGTCCCTGTACAGGTTTCTGTGTGATCATGCTTTGCGTTACTCTGCTGCCCGAAGGAGGGTTCCCGCCCGTGCGGTGAGTGTGTTTCTCTGTGGGAAACTGCTAAGCAGCTCCCCGTGGTGGAGCCGCCTGTGTATTCCCTCCAGCAGTGTGTGGGGGCTCCGGCCGACTGCGTCCATCCGACGTCCACGGGAACACTGGCCGCTCTGGTTGGGGCGTGGAGGAGCCCCACGTGGGGCCTGTGCTTCCCCAGTGGCTGGGGAGGGGGTGCTTTCCACGTGTGTGTTTTCCATCCATACATCTCTGGGGAGGTATCTGCTCACGTTTCTGTCCATCAGAAAAAAGTCGGGTTGAATGTTTTCTTAGTTTTGAGTTTTTGCGAGTTCTTTATATACTCTGGGCATAACTTCGTCAGATGTATGATTCGCAAATATTTGCTCCCAGTCCGGATTTTTTTTTTTATTCTCTTAGCAGTATCTTCCAAAGAGCAAAAGATTTTAAAAATTTGCTTGAAATCTAGTTAATTTTTTTTCTTTTATGGATCATGTTTTGGGGTCATATCTAAAACCTAATTGCCTGACCCAAGTCCAGAGGTTTTCTCTCACCTTCATTTACAATCTTTACCAGCCTGCGTCTCCCTCAGGCCTGTGGCCCATTGGAGTCAGTGTCCGTGTGCTGCGTACGGTGCGGTGAGGCTCACTGTGTTGCATGGATGTCTCAAGGTCAAGTGCCGTTTGTCGAAAAGATAATTCTTTTATGAGCTGTGTTTGCAGCTTTGCCGAAAGTCAGTTGAGGGTACCACACCTACCTAATTAACTTACTGGTTCTAGAAGTGTTTCTTCTTTTTCATTTTTTATTTTTTTGTAGAATACTTGGGATTTTCCAGGTGGGCAATCATATTTTATGCAAAACAGAAACAGTTCGATCTCTCCCTTTGCATCCTGTGCGCGTCTATTTCTGCATCTTACCTCATCGCCTGGAACCCAGTGTGGAGGTGGACGGTGGTGGTGAGTCTCGCTAGTCTTTGCGGGTGCATCGCCCAGCCTCTGACCGCTGAGTGGGGTGGTCACTTCTGGTATTCTGTCGATGCCCCTATCAGGTAGGAAGCTCCTATCTGAGAGCTTCCATCATGAATAGTTATTGAATTTTGTTGAACCTTCTCTTCTGTGTCTAGAGATTTGATTATGTAGTTTTTCTTCTGTGGTCTGTTAATGTGGTGAATCACACTGATTTTCAAATATTGACCAGCCTTACAGTCTAGAATAAAACCACTTGGTCATGATTTGTTAACTTTTACAAATATCACTAGATTTAATTTGCTAATACTTTGTTGAGGATGCAAACATATCTATGCCCACAGGCTATTGTTGTTTTCTTCTTTGTAGTGTCTTTGTCCGGAGTTGACATCAGAATAATGTTGGCCTCGTAAATGAGTCGTACAGTGTCTTCTACTCTTCTCAGGAAGCAATTGAGTGGAGTTGGTCTTCCTCCCCGCTCACTGTTTGGTGAAACCCGTGGGCAGGGTGTGGCCTTTGCTGGGAGGTCGGGGTTGCCTATGGGTTTCTCAGGCCATGTCCCTTTCTTCCCCATTTTGTCCTCTCTGTGGAATAGTTGATACTGAACTGTCTTCGAGTTCTCTGACTCGTCTTTGTGATCTGCTTTCTACCATTGAAGCATCCTTGATTTTTAATTTTACTTCTAATATTTTGTCAGTTCTGAAACTTCCATTTGGATCTTTTATTATTGTTTCTACTTCCCTGCTGTTTTGCCCTTTGTTCTGAGAGTGTCCACCTTGATGCCGTAGAGCCTGGCCACACCTGCTGCCCCAAAGCACGCGGTTCAGCCCGGGTTCTCAAGGCCGGCGTGTGCCGACCGCTGCCGCCCTGGAGAGTCAGCCAGGCTTTCCGGGTTTAGTGGGTTGAGTGACTGTGGATGGTGCCCGGCTATGGTGAATATTGTGTTGGAGGTGCCGTGCTCTGGCTAAACCAGCCACTGGGGGTTTGCCCACGGAGGACACTGGTGACACCTGGAGTGGCTGCGGGTGCCGCTCGCAGCTGCTGCCTGGCGGGCAGAGTGGGGGTGCTGCAAACGTCCCTCCGCCCCGAGGACTGTTCAGTCCAAAGTGCCAGCAGGGTGTGGGACGGGAATCCTCGCTGAAATCTTGTGGAGAACATTAGTTCAGCCGGGCTCTGTGTCACCATGTGTGGGAAGCGGTTCCCGCCGCTCAGTCTTCAGGGCCTGTGCTGGGCTCCCTGCATGTGTCCCGTGAGCTCCGCTTGGAGGCCGGCCTGGGCTGCTTTCCTTTTTCTCTCCCTTCAGACTTCCCCGGGCTCTCCGGATCACGGGGCGCCTCTTTCTGGTCCTTCAGCTGGAAAGTTCTGGTTTCTCTGAGTCTTAAAATCTCCTCCTCCACGCATAACTGGGGTGGTTTTCAGAGTGAAGCGGCAAAAGAAACAGAGAAAAAGGTGCTCAGGATTCCCCAGTTCTTTGAAACCCAGGGGCCCTGTTCTCCCAGTTCCCCACTGGAAAGGTGGTTTTTTTCTTGGCATTTTAAGAGCCTGCTTCCCTGCCCAGCTGCAGCAGGAGCTGGCCCTGGGGCCAGGCCAGGAGGACACAGGGGGAAGGACCCCGGGCGTTTCCCGTGCCACCCTCTGGCTCTCAGAGGCCCCCTTGCAGGTCCTCCGGCCAAGGAGAAGGGGATTCTGAGTTCTGTCCTGCTGGCTGAGTGGTTCTGGGACTCAGCCTGCCTCTGGGACAAAGATGGGAGAGAAGGGAGGGACGAGCCGGGAACCGCCGCTGCCCGGTCACCCACCAGCGCTGACGGGCCCTCCGGCCGGCTGCTGCCTGCTTCTCAGAGGCCTCAGGCCAGCCGTCATGTTCGGCCTGGAGCCCGCGGCTGGCAGTGGCCCACTCCGCCTGCCTGTTTTCCTTTAAGAGGAGGAGAAAGGGCAGGATGAAGGTGAGCCCGCGTCCTTGGGAGGGAGCGGACCGTGCTTCACTTGCTCACGGCGCTTTGAAGTGTATGTAGACCAGATGAGGCATTTTTTATTTCATTCTTTGCCTTTGAACATGGATGGAGACAGGCTGTGAGCATCGCCTGGGCTTAGAGATCCGTGCTCACATGCACACTCCATCTGTGAGCCCCACGCCATGTGGCCATGTGGCCGAGGCCTCACCAGAAGCGAGCAGGCCGAGTGGTATCCTATCCGGACTCGCTGGCAGCTTCCGGGGCTGCGCTCCAGGCTGTTGGCCTGGCGTCCTCACCAGCCTGACCTGGAGGGTCCGCGGCCTGCATGGCTGCTCCGCCGCAGCTGGGGAACCCTGGGCCCCGGGCCGCCCACGGAGAGGATGTAGCCGTGACGGCTGCCAGCCCATATCGGGGTCGGCGAGCAGGTGGGGTCTCGGGACTGAGACCCCAGCAGCTCGAGGTCACTGCTCTGGCTCGCCGCCTGGTGGGATGGTGCCCTTCAGTGAGTGGCTTTCCATCTCTGACCCTAGTTTGACCCCCTACCAGTGGGTGTATTCGTGTGACCCACGGGCATTACTTCTTTCTTCTCACAGCCATGTTGAAAGATAAATTGAAGCAATCTTGGAAAGATTCTGAGCTCTTTGGAGGAAAGGGAGTATGTAAAGACATGGTATCATCATCATAATTTTGAGCACCACTCTGCCAAGTACACAGAGGAAAATTATTAATCATCCCCTTTGACAGAACAAAAGTATCATTTTTGAGGTGGAGATGTGCAGAGAGTCAAAAAGCACAGGGCTTCCTGCCCGCCAGCCTCCGCCTCCCCTCCTGATGACGGCGCGCCCTTGAGTTGTGCCCGAGCAGCCTGGGGAGCGAGTCTGCCGGGCGAGAGCTCACTTGTCGCCGGGACTTCCTGGCACAGGGTCCCGGGAAATGGCGCACGTGGCCAGCCCGCGTCACTTGTTAGATGAGGTTTAATTAAGCAAGGAGGGTCACCATGGGGAAGACGGCTCTGCCCATGTTTTGATTTGTGAGATGGTTAAAATGTTTGGAAGCTCCTTTAGGAAACCAGGTGGTAAACATGAGGGGAGTCGTTCGCCCGAGTGATTAAATCAGAAGCCGCTGAGACCATAAACTTTATTAATGGCGTTCCTGCAGGCGCTCCTCCTGACCTTCCCCGGTGGGAGGGGAGGAGACGGCCAGTCCGGGCGGCGGCCACCAGGTGCCCAGGGGGCTCCCTGTGCAGCTCCAGGCCTCCACCAGACCCACTGGGTCAGACTCTCTGGGGGGAAGGTAAAGAAGTCTGGGGTTCCCCCTTTTATTTTTTTAAAACCTTCACTTTTGATATAATCATAAGTCCACATTGGTTATTGGGAATAACGTAGAGGGGCCCCAGGTGCCCTTCCCAGTTTCCCTCCATGGCGACGTCCTGCCCAGTGCAGTGCGGCTCACAACCAGGGGAGTGTGGGCGCCAGCCACCACCCTCCTTCTGTCTGCCAGCGGTGCCCCTGTGTGTCAGCTCTCCGCGGCCCCCTCGCATGTGCGCCCACCTCCCCAGGCCTGCCGCAGAGCAGTTCCTGTCTCTGCATGCGCGGCACTTGGAACATTGTCCGAGGTGTGATGAGGCCTCCATAAGTCCTCACGCAGTGACCCTGTGGCTCTTCACCCAGGAGGACTGTGGGGCTCCCACACGGAATCAGAGGGTGCTGAGGAAGCTTTCATCAACCTACAGGAGACGCTGCAGAAATGGGGTCAAGCCAAGCGCTCTGGAACAGTGTGGTAAGCAGAGCAGCGTGGTGGTGCTCGTCATCCAGGAGAGCAGGTCTGGGTGTGGAGTGTGAGACACACAGAGGCAGGTCGGTCCTTAAATCATTTCGTTTCTCAACATATGCAAAGCATCTCCAGGGGTCCACTCCCTACCCCTGTCCCTGGGCCCCTTTGTGGGTTCCACTGTGGCCGAGGGCAGCTGGCAGGGGGCCTCTTGGGCCCAGGGAGGTGCTTCAGACCCTCTAGGCTTTAGCCTCCCATCACCACCTGCTGGAAGGGCCCCTGGGGACACGGGCGAGAGCATTTCCAGTCATCCCAGTCTCATGTTGGTTTGTGCTGGGAACAGCTCAGACTCAGGCCTGCGGGGGCGGAGCATGGGGCGTAGCTGCGAAGCCCTAACGCCTTCGGCGGTGTTTTCCTCTGCCGGGTCCCCGGACCTCTGCGACTCAGTGGGGCCGGTCGCTGGCAGCAGTGTGGCAGTGACACGGCATTAGCGTGGCGTTCGTGCAGGAGCAACGTCGTGTTAGCCTAGCGTTTGCGTGTTAGTGACGTGGATTTAGCACAGCATTCACAAGGTGGTAACAGGTGTTTGGAGACAGGTGAGCTGTGCTTGAAAGAGCCTTGACTGAAGAGCCAGACAGACACAGGTTCAAATTCTGGTCACACCACTTGCGCCAGTATCAAAACCTCTGTGCCTCAGTTTCCCTTTCCCCTTTTAACAGTAACACCTGCTACTCACTTACTAGCACTAAGTGAGAGAATTTATAGATGTGCCAGCACAGTGTTTGTATGGCCAGAAGAGCTCAGCGATTGTTTGACTCATTGGGAGAAATCAGAAGCGTCTGTCCTTTGGCGCTGAGGCCCACGCCTGAAAGCCACAGCGCCAGGACGTGGTCCAGGAGGCCCCAGCAGCACTGCTGGCTCAGAGACAGGCCCAGGCCTTCAGTCCCCGACCCTCCTGCATCTCAGGGGCCTCCTCACCAAGGGAGGAACCGCCGCCTGCCTTACTCGGAGGCATGGACACCCCGGGGACAGAGAGGGTTGGCAGGACAGCGGTGTTCTCACAGAGCGCCACGACTGTGTGGCACGGTTCTTGAGTTTCTCATCAAAGGCTGCAACACAGCCACGCTGCATGGCAGGAGCTGCACAGAAGCAAGGCCCCCATATCCCAGAGCCCCCTTTTCCCTCAGCTGAGTCCCTGGCGTGGGCCTGCCTCACGGCCTCTACCTGGCCAGCCCTCTGGGCCCCGCTGACGCCCCTGGCCAGTCTGTGCAGGGGAGTTGCTGGGCAGTGTTCCAGCAGACGGCTGAGCAGGTTCCGCTCTCCTGCAGAGACCTTCGCAGCCCTGCAGTGAAACAGGCAAGTTTGACACGGTTTTGGACGCAGGCGGTGGGGAGGCAGGAAACCCAGGAAGCGCGGTCCTATGTTGGGCGAGCCGTGGGGAGGCTCGGCAGTCATTTAGCCTCGGCAAGTTCTTAATGTCCTTTCCTAAGGGGCCACCTGGGGGTGTGAAGTACAGAGCACATGGCAGGGGTGCCGGGTGAGAGCGCAGCGCATGGAGGGCCCAGGAACGACGTCCCTGGGGGAAGGTGCCCAGCAGATGGGGTGGTGAGATTGGAAGGTTGGAGGGTGTGAAGCCATGGAAGGCGGAGAGTGGAGGGAAACCCAGCCACCCTGTCGGAGGGAGGCAGGGAATTAGGGCCCAGGTTAGAGCAGCCGGTGCGCGTTAGAGGGAGAGGTGGAGCAGAGCCCTGCCGGCTAGTGCGGAGAGCAGCCCGGCGCTAAGCCTTCAGGGACAGGCAGCCCATGGGAGACGGTTCACACTTCTTCCCTTTTAACACGGAAAAGGCAGCTTGGGGTTCTCCAGGAGACTCTGGTAAATGCACGGGCCGGGCGTGGCTAGTGGGATGAGGGCTGGTCTGAGTGCTCGGTGAAGAGCAGAGACACTTGCCCGCCCTTCGCTCTCGGGGCCAGTTGGCCTACGGGACCAGCTGCGGCCAGCGAGTGGGTGGGCTCCGCGGGGGCCTCCGGCTCTTGCCCCTCCACCAGCGGGAACGGGCCGGGCCAGCCTGGAGTTGGCCTGGTGGGGCGACAGAGCCTAGGTGCCTGGGGCCAGCCCTTTGCCTCCACGGGCAGGCAGACAGGAGACAGACGCTGGTCTGTACTCCACTTCACACTTGGAGTTTATCTGGTACAGGGGTTGGGTAACCAACCAGGTGAACTGTTTTTCAACTTTCTGGACTTTGGACAAAGCACAGAAACCTTCCCAGTAAAAGCAGAACATAAAGCCTCAACATGCCAGGCGTGGCGGTCAGCCTCAGAGGGGCACACGAGCAGGGAGGGTCCTTCCCGTGTGTGGTGGGGAGTTGGGGGGCCCTCCTCGACTCGGGCTTCCCATGAACCGGTTACTGCTGCAGAGGGTGGACATCACCACGCTGGGCGGTGGGAGCAGTGGTGGAGCACCAGCCCAAAGGGGGCCAGACTGTGTGGCTTAGGCTTACTGGGAGGCTTGGGGCTGATCCCAGGAAACTGCAGTCAAAGCAGGTAGAGTGGGCACCTCCGAGGGACAGGTCGGGGTGTGGAGGGCGGTGGGGCTGCCTCTGTCTCCCCTGGTGCCCAGCCCTCCCTCCCTCCCTCTCTGTCCCTTCCTCCATCATGCTGCCTCACACATCAACCCTCCTATACTATTTTATATGTTCAACATGTGCATTTATTACTTTCATTAAAATTTAAAATATTTATAGATTTGCTAAGTCAGTAAACATTAGAAATTAGGCTACTCAAGAGAACAAGTTTTTTGAGTATTTGAGGGGTACTCAATTATTAATAATTGATATGCAACTCACACAACACCCTAATCTCTGTATTAAGCAGCCCCATGTACCTGGTCTCAGGAAATGACTAATGTTAGTCATGCTGGGTCCCTGTCCGCCCTTGGAAATGCCATGAATGCAGCTCTTGGGGAGAGGCCCACACTGACGGCTGCCCCCTGCCAGCCCCAACGGTTAATCTGATGTCCTAGGGTTCAAGTGGACCTGTTTTTTGTAGTATTAAAGACATAAATTGATAGAGTACAGGGAGGCGAGGGATTGGAAGTGATGAGACAGTTTTCTTGTTAGGATGAAAAGGGCCAAATCAGGAAAAATAATATTAAGGGGTCACTTGAGCAACATTGAAACTGAACTGACTTCATCGGGCTCCTAAAGAAAGAAAGGCGGATTCATTTTACTTGAACCAAAATCCTGAGTAGAAACATGTCGTCAGGGAACCTGCGGTGCTTGCCGGTCACGAGGCCGTCAGTGGCCAGGCAGGCCCCAGCCTGAGCTGCGGCCCGGGGTCTGCCCTGCGCATGGCCACATGGGCCGTCTGGCACCCGGCACCGTGTCGCGGACAAGCCCCGCCAGCCCGTGTGCTGCTGTCCCCGGCCGGGGCCCCGCAGCCAGGAGTCTCTGGAGAGGCTGCATGTAGGCTTCGGGCCGATGCCCCAGCGGACCAGACAGGCCTCGTGGGGCCCACCCCATCCCAGACGCAGGGCTCCTCTCCCAGGAAGAGGTTTCCAGTCTCAGCACGTTTCTCGGAGGAAGAGAGCAGGGGTCTTCCTCCAGCCCCCGGCTCCCGCCCAGCTCCCAGGCTCCCCGCACCCTTTCCTGGGACCCCCACAAGTCCGCAGCAGCTGTGGGTCGGGGCCCCTGGTCTGTGGTAGCTGTTGCCGCAGTGCAAGGCAGCCAGGCCGGCGGGAGGAGCATCGCGGTCTGCAGAGACAGGGAGACCTGCAGAGGCCCTGCCCGCCTGGTGAGCCAGCCACTCTGCTCCTGGGGCCTCCTCACCCCGGCTTTGCTGTCAAGCCTCCTAGGAGGTCTGTTCTGTCCAGCCCGCATGCCTGGAGCCCTGCTCCCCAGGGTCCACCCTCACCCCCGTGCTGCAGGACTTCCCTCGGACCCCGCGAGGTGTTATTGGCAGGACTGAGTGTGTCCACACGGCCATGCATGTTCCCTCGGCTAGACCTTGAGCTCCTGCAGGAGGCATTTCTTCTGTTCCCAGGGCCACATGTGGGCTGGGTGGCCCTCGGGTGCCCTTGGGGTGGGTGCTCAGACAAGGGACGGTAGCAGCCCCCAGCATGGCTGTCCTCACTCTGTCTTTCTCCCTGGGCTGTGACGTCTGGGTCCCACTTCTGTCCCGTCGGCCCGGTTGTGTGTGCCCTGTGCGGGCCAGCTGAGTTCCCAGTGCGATACCGTGGGGCTGAAAAAGCACTCAACATATTGTTTCTTCTGACACACATAGTGAGGGTGGAGGGGTGGTGATCTGTCTGGAAACCCACCACAGCAGGTGAAGGCCACACCAGGCTAAGGGGCTGGGGCCTCGCAGGACCCACACGCTGGTGCTGACTCGCACCGTGTGGGGAGAGCGGGGAGAGTGTCTTGGGGACACCAAGGAAGGAGCAGTTTCCTGGGACTTGGGGACTAAACTCATGAAAGACGTCTTCAGGGGAGAGGTGACCCCTGAGACTGTCATCGGGAGGGCAGGCTGATGTCACCAAGAGCAAGCTGGGTGGGAGCCTGCGAGTTGGGGTCTGTCTGGGGAGCACGAGCAGGCCTGTGGCTGCAGGAGACAGCAGGGCGGGTGGGGGGCCCAGAGGCCGGCCCCCGCTGGAGTCCACGGACAGGCTCCCCTTGGGGGCGGACCTCGGCCTCCGCAGCAGCCCTGGGCTGAGCAGACTAGTTGGTTTGAGGAAGAAAAGGGGGAGTTTCAGGAAAGTCTGTCTATTAGCTGGACTGTAATTGTGCACTTGTGATTTTAATTGAGGAAACGTGGACGAGGCCTGTGCGTGAGGGGAACCTGCTGGAAGCCTACAGCTCGGGGAGCCACAGGTGGGGTGGGAAGTCATTACTGGGGCAGGTTCACAGGTAATCAGCTCCTTCTTTCTTTGTTTTAGCTTTCGACCAGGGCCTTCCCTCCCCTTGAGCGCAGGGAGTGCGCACAGGGCATGTCTGAGGCTCCTTGGCGGTGGTTTTAATGGGATAGAAGAACATGTATTTTAGTTTTTAAAAATTGAAGAGGCAGAAAAGCCTGGGAAGGTCATCCTAGGGGGCTCGGCACCATCATGGGGCCAGAGTGCCAGGGTGATTGTCTTGCTCGTGGGTGTCAGCTCCGGGCAAGTTCACTGTGGATTCAGTGAGACCAAAGAATGACGATGGAGTGTTCTCAGGGTGAGACGGTAAATACCCAACAGTATTCCCACCGTACCAGGTCAGTCACTGGATCCTGTCCACCCAGAGCAAGTCTGCAGGCAGCGGGCCGGTCTCTGCCCCTGGGCCTCTCTACCTGCGCTGCCGCCTCAGTCTCTGGCCTCTGCTCTGCTCTCCTGCAGCCCTGCAGCCCAGAGCCCTGGGCGGAGCTCTTTATATAGAGCCAGTAACAACATACTGCCCACACGTGTGTAGTGAGCTGGCCAACCAGGGCCAGGGGAGAATCCTGGCCATGGGAACCTTCACTTTATCCACAGCGATGCTTGTCTCAAAGGTGCCATCTGGTGTGCAGTGCCCTGGGGCCATCAGCAGAACTGCGTGATCCTATAGACACCAACTGTCCCCAGGTCCCTGGAGTGGGGAGGGGGGACGCCGAGTGTCCCTGGGCCCCTGGAGTGGAGAGGGGGAGGGGGTAAGGGCCTCGTGAATCCTGCGTGGACCTCCTCCAAGGCCTCCTCTTGTAATCTGTGGGGTCCCCGGCCCGCCCAGCATGAACCACACCGTCTCCCTGCCCACCCCTCCCACGGAGAAAGTGCTGCGTTCACTTGTCATGGAGCTGCCCTCTGCAAGACCCCTGCCCCAGGGCGCCCAGTGCCCGCTGGAGCTCAGGATGGGACACGAGGCAGCCAGTGGCGAGCAGGACGGCACCCTCCCGCGTGCCCAGCACTGTGCCATGTGCCTCTGTGGGTAGTTTTATTTCTTCCTCATGGGACCGTGCAGTTGGTACTGCTCTGGGCTCTGTTACTGCAGAGCTGAGGGTACCTTTGGGGTGTCCCTCAGACGCTCCACAGTCCCAGTCCTGCTCTGAGGTGGGAGGAACCTGCTGTCCCTGGGTGCCGGGAGAGCAGTTGCGGTGGTACGCAGAGGGAGGACGGCCGTGGGGCACGCGGTCTGTGGTTATTTCTCAAAGAAAGTGGGGAAGGTGGATGCACCCTTTTCCATCCACTTTAAAATACCTGCCATCTGTCTGTCTGTCCTTCCATCTCAGTGAGAGGTGCTGCGGGTTGGCTCACGCATGCCAGGGACACTCAGGCACACAGCAAGCCCTCAGGTCTGGGTCCTGAGCAACGCAGAGGGCCTGACGGCACCTGGGCGTGAACAGGCCCTGACTCGCTCGCTGTGGCATCCGCTCACAGAGCCCAGGGGCGTGGTTCACGCCGCTGCTTCCTGGTGGGGGGTCGTGGTGCGACCAGGGTGTCTGCTCACCTGCTCTCTGGGAGAGGCTGGGGCCCCTCAGCCGTAGGGGCGCGGCTGCTGCTCTGGCCTGGCTCTGCGGCCCGCTGTCCTGCACTTCACAGGGCCCTGCACGGCTCAGCTGTGTGGGATGGGACCCCGGGCAGGCGGGTCCTCAGGCACTGATCTTCCCTCTAAAGGGCCATGAGACAATTCCTATTTGGGTGACATGCTTCACAATAAATCCAATCAGGTTTTGCAGTTCGAAGCCCCTGGGAGTGTGGCTGTGGGTGGCTTGGCAGACGGGAGTGGAGTAAATCACCAGAACAGATGACATTTTTCCAGATGGAAACCAGGCCGAAGGTCTGGCCAGGAAGAAGGATTGAGGGTCTGGCGCAGCAGGGTTTGCAGGCAGTGGAGAAAGCTGCTGACTCCGCAGCCCTCTCCCGGGCAGAGGTCGGGGGCCAGGGTCAGAGAGCGCCTTGGCCGTCGATGAGGGGTGCTCGTGGAGTGGGGTGCTCGGTAAGGTCCACTCACGTGCAGGATTCATCGTGTATGTTCATTTATTTATGCCAGGTGGCATTTCTGTAACGATTCACTTTAGCTTATGGAAAACACACAACACAGAACAGTGTGGTATAAATAAATGATAAAGTACCAGATCCGCAGAAGGTAAGCGAGGGAAGAGGCAGAGGTCAGAGGACAAGTGCAGGACACGTGTCCTGTTATCCTCATTAGTGCACAATGACAAATGTGTATGCGGCATTCACTGTGCACTGGGCGCTCTTCCAAGCACTCGACGCGCACGCTCTCACTGGGGCCCCCATGTAGTCCCTGGGGTGCCATGGTTACCCTCTGCAGGGGAGGCTCAGAGGCAAAGCTGCCCACCAGCACTTGGGGTGCCAGGGTTTCCATGCAGGGGTCCGACCCCAGGGTCTACACCACCTTCCAGGATAAGCCCCCTGGGGGCAGAGCGTAGCTTCATCACCAAGTCCTGTCCTGTCCAGCTAAGTGACTCACACGGAAGAGCCCTACGTGCATGAGTGAAGGAGCCCAGGCCCTCCTTGGAATCAGGGTGGATGTGTTTGGAGCGGCATCGCTGAGATGGTACCGCCAAGGGGAGCGTCCACTCATCGAGGGCCTGGTGTTCAGCACGCCTCCCCATCAGCCCCTGTGGTGCAGACGGTCAGTCTCCTTTTTTAGATGGGAGACTGGGGCTCTCGGAGGTTAGTGTGCCTGCTCCGGGTCATGTAGTTGCTCAGTGGCAGAGCTGGGGATCGAGCACACGGCCCTGACGTTCATCCTTTGGGGGGGCCTCCCAGGCCTGAGGCTGTCTGAAGGAGAAAGGGGCCCGGTGGGGAGGTAGTGCTGTGCACCCACGTGGTGGGCCAGCGTGGGACCTGTTCCCAAGTGCCCGAGCCATCCCCTGCCTAGGGGCAGAGCCTGCGCTTCTCCCCCTGACGCTGGGCTGGGTGTGGACTCTGAGACCTGCAGGGAGGGCTGGGGTGCTGCCGTGCGCGCTGGGACCTCCATCCTGGAGGCCGGGTGGCCTTGCTTTCGCCCTTGGTCATGGTCCTGGCTGCCATGAGAGAGGTCCACCTGCGTCTGGCGATGACACCTCGTGGACAGAGAGGAGACAGGAGGCCGCCTGGGAGGAGGCTGCATGGAGCCCCAGGGGAGAGGCCTGCTGGGGTCATGGGCATGGGGGGGCCCTGGAAGGAGCTTCTTTGGCTTGAAGATGGCATTGTAAAGTGGAAAACACTCCTTACTGGATTTGTTTATTGTCGTTTAATTATGGTGATGCTCTACAAGGGAAAAAATAGCATTTGTAAATGGTCCTGTTGAGAACGCGTGACTTCACGGCAGGAACCGGGCCTGCTGAGAGGGCCTCCCAGGTGTGTGGACGGAGGCGGACATGTCCGGTGCTGGGTGGTCTGTGAGCCACGCGACCAGGCGGCTGATGGGGGATTTGCTGGCAGCAGCCATGCAAGCGGGGGAGACAACCATGGGTATCGGATTCAGGCTTCCCCGGGCTGGCCCCCCGCCAGCCTCCCTGCCGGGACCCCGCCAGTTTCCTAGTGGTCAGAGTTGATGAGGGACTGTTTGGAAGGTAAAACTATGAAGGACAAGAAGCTCACAGTTCTTGAGCCAATGATTCAGATTTGTTAGGAAATTCTAGGTCAGGCTTTGTGGGGGTCCAGGATTTTTTTTTTTAACTTTTGTGCTGCTAGCTCATCATCATCCCGGGTGCTCTGGACACCTGCCCTGTGGGGAGCTGCGTTCGGTGCTGGCCCGGCTCCTTGCAGGATCTCGGCCAGGAGCGCAGCCAGCCCCTGAGATGTGTGCATCCCTCCTCCCCCCCAGCCGCGCCGCAGGCTCTCCCTGGGCCCCGAGCCCTGGCGGGCGTGGCTCTCGGGGACATTAGGAGACCCCCCACCTGGGACCTTGAATGCAGCTTTGCCACTTGGAGCTGGATAATTAACGCCCGATTTCTTCATCTGTAAAATGGGATGATGATATCTGCACTATGGGCTGTTTTGGGGTTTAGATGAGATTGAGTCAATTCCAGTAAAGCCCTTAGTGCTCTACCTGCCGTGTGACCAATGCCCTGAATCCTTCTGTCTGGCGTGTGACTGCCACGCAGGTCCCAGCCTGCGTCTGCCAGACTGATCTGCGCTGGACGCGTGTGCTGTCGGGAAGGTCGCCCCACACCTAAACCTTCTATCAGTGACTTTGTCAGAGAAAATTCATGTTAAAAAGAGATAAAGAGGGAAATGAAATCTGCTGACACCGCGTCCCTTGACATTTTCGTGAGCATATCCATGCGGAGGGAATATGACCTCCCCACTTCCCTCGTTTCAACCAATGGCATGATTCTGGCTATAACTTTCTTTTAATCTCTCAGAAAGGATGCATGTCACATGACAGCCAAAAGGGAAAGAGAGGGAATTTCCAGTGAAGAAGGGAGAAGTTCAGCTCACTGTTTTCTGAAGAACTCTTAATGACCCTATCAACTGTATGGCCTTCACACTTCAGCCTTCCCCTGACTTGTCATTTGACAGAAGGGTCATGGCAGTGTGATGGGGGGACACCAGGTTTGCTGTGCTCAGGCTGGAGCGGCTGCACCAAGCAGGTAGTTAAGGAAACCCAAGGAAACTGTTTATTGCATTTCACAAGTTGGAGATCTTCAAATCTCCCCAGATCTGAAAGGTGATGGGACGGACTCCCTGGGACCAATTCCAGGGGTGGGCTCTTGGGTGGAATAGTGGTGGGGGACTAAGAGGTCACTGTCTCTCTCTGCGCCTGCCAGAGCCCCCGGCACACGTGGAGTGTGTGCCATGGGAGGGGCCCTTCCGTCCCCACCCCCACGGCCGTGCACTCAGCCTTTGCCCTTGTGTTTGGATGGGGTGCACGGGGTCCCAGGCACCCTGAGAGCCCAGAGGAGGGTGGCCTCCCACCGTAAACATGCGTCCTGAGCAGACACATCGCCAACAGCCCTGTGAGTTAGTCCCTTAGCAAAGAAATTCTAGAATTTTCTTTGGAATAGCACAAATATACTGACTCAATTATTTGTGTTAAAACACTTATTAATGTAGACATTTAAAATACACCCCCACTTCACAGCCCTATTTCGGCACTCCTTCGGTTCTGGAAGAGTGAAGCCTTGGAACTTGGGGGATGGTGAGCACCCCTGTGGGCACAGCAGGCCTGCCCAGCCCCCCAGACCGCCTGCTCCGCTTCTCCCGGCCTCTCCCAGGGCGCCTCAGGGTTTTCTGCACACGAGGCCCATGATCGGTGGCCCAGTTATCATCCATGAAAGGGGAATAAAAATAAGATAAACGGAATGGTGCACAGAGAACTGGACAAATGGGCTTTAAAATCAGTGATCGCCGGGCTGGCCCGGCTCTGCCTCAACTGTGGGGCTGAAGGAAAACGAGCTCTTCAGGCCTGGCTTTCCCGGGCGTGGTGTGGGGGCGGCCACCCTCCCTCTGGGTGGCGAGCACTGTCCCGTGAGGTGAGCCGGGTGTGCGTGGCACCCAAAGCCGGGCGGTGCAGCCGCTCCCCCTGCCTCCCTTCTGGCCCCCGCGCCTGGTCCGGGTCACCATACCCGCTCCTCCTGCTTGTTCTGGGCACCTGGAGAGCCCCTCCTGCCCGACCGAGGGACCCGGGGTGGTCAGTCACCAAGGGGAGTCAAATCACGTAGGTCTCCGTCTCAGTGCAGCTGAGACCTGGGGGTCCGGATTCTGTTTCAAATGATGGTTAGCTGCTTTTCAGGATGTGTTGTATTTTTGTTAAGGCTTCATTCAGGAAAAATACAGAGAAAAAAGAAGTATAGCGTGTAGCTTGACTTGTGTTTGGTGGATTACTCTGATTTAGTTCCCGAGAAACACTGGGACAAAAGCTGAGGAAGGAGCCCCAGCGGCTGTCAGTGAGGTTCTGCAGCAGTGGCTGTCTGACGGCGTAGAAGGGCCTCCTCACGCCCGTCTGTCTCGCGTGTGAGGGGCCACTGGAGGCGATGGGCGCAGAGGAGGTGAGGCGGAGCGCGCCCGGACGTGCCTCCCTCATGGGCTGCCTCAGCCCAAGCCCTGCATTCAGGTTGCTTTTAAATACAGCATTATTGAGGTACAATTTGCATACTAGAAAGTTCACATGTGTTGAGTGTGCAATTCAATGAATTTTAGTTGTTTACAGGGTTGTACAACCGACCCCACCATCTAATTTTAGCACATTGCCGTCATGCCACTAAGAGTCCCTCCCCTTCTGACCCGACCCCACACAGTTATTAACCTACTCTGTCTGTATATACTCCCCCTTTATCTTTCCTGACATGTACTATAAATGAAACCACACAATTTGTCTTTTCTGGCCTGACTTCCTTCACACAGTGTCTTTGAAGTTCATCTGTGTTGTGACGTATCAGCATCTCGTTCCTTCTGTTGTCCAGCGATCTCCATCACGCGACCGTTCTGTATCTAATGGATATCTGAGTGGCTTCCACCTGGGGGTATTGTGGATATGCTCCTAGAGGTTGCAGACAGGAGGTTGTGCGGACACATCTGCATGCCTCCTGGGTGTGTGCTTGGAAGTGGGACGCTGGCTAACACAGGAACCATGTGCTTCGTGATTTAAGAAACCGCCAGAGTGTTTTCTGCGGTGGTCTCACCATTTGCGTTGCTGCCAGTGGGGTGGGCCGGGCCGGTTTCTCTGCATCCTCGCCAGCCCTTGCCGTCTCATTTCTTGGATGACGGCTATCCTGGCCGGTGTGCGCTGGTTCCTCGCTGTGGTTTGGACTTGGTCTCCGTACCGGCCAGTAGCTCTCCCTGTGCCTGCTGGCCACTGTGTGTAGGAATCAGTCAGATTTCTTTTCTAACAGTCCTGTGAACAGGGTGCCCTTCACACCTGCCGTGCTGGCATTCTCCACCTGTCTGTGAGCAGAAGAAAGGCCTCCACCCCTTGCGAGCTGACAGCTCACAGCGGCTGCCGGCCGGGTGGGATCGCATGTGAGCCCCATCTGGCAGCTGGCGGTGGGGGCATCTTGGCTGGGGGTGCCACTGCAGATGGCAGTGGGCTGGGCACGCAGCTCTCCCCGCCCACGAAATGGTGACCCCCCGACACGCATCCTGTGGTCTTCTTAGGAGGCCTGCACGGTGGTGTGGGTCTGGGCTGATCTGTACCCCCAGCCCCTCGACCTCCCATCGCTGTGTGTCCAGAGGCCTGGTTCCTCCTCAGTTCTGCAGAAGACCTGGACTTCTTTCTCGTCTTTGTTTTTTGAGTATTTTCATCACAGTAAAATATGTACAATAAAATTTATTTTTTTAATATTTTTGGAGGCACGCCTCGGTGGCATTAAGTATATCCACACTGTTGTACAGCCTCACCACCGTCCGGCTCCATGGCTCTTGATCTTGTAAAACTGAAACTCCAGCCCTGTAAACGTTAACGCCTCAGCGCCTGGCCCCCACCATCTGCTCGCTGTGTCTGTGAATTCAACAACTCCATGCATGTGAGCCGGGTCTCTCAGTATTTGCCTCCTTGTGACAGGCTTATATCCACTTAACATAATGTCCTCAGCATTCACTGTGTTGTAGCAGATGTCAGAACCTCCTTCCTTTTTTAAAGCTGAGTAGTATTCCGTGTATGCATAGACCGCATTCTACCCGTTCATTAGTTGATGGGCACTTGGGCTGCTTTAACCTTTTTATTATTGCTATGAACATAGGTGTGCAAATCTCTTTTCAAAACCCCACTGTCAGTTCTTTGAGTGCATACACAGAGTGGGGTTGCTGGGTCGTATGCTGGTCCTGTTTGGTTTTTGAGGTGCTACTGTACTGCTTTCCGCAGTGGCTGCACCATTTTGCATTCCCACCAGCTGTGCACCAGAGATCCAGACCTGGTGTTCTTTGCCAGAGTGGAAATAAAAAGTCAAAACAGGCCACATCCCAGGACTTGAGGTGTCCGGGATCCATAGTCTGAGGTCAGCGATGTGAGCTCAAGGGCTCTGCAGAGGACCCCAGAGCTCGCAGGGGCAGGGGGCCTCCTTGCTGCTGTCACTAGGCTGACAGGCTAAGTTCCCTGGGGGTGTGGAGAGTGGACCTGGCAGTGCCCTGCCCGTTGGGTTGGTGCCTGGCCCTCTCTGATCCTGGTACCCTATGGTGCAGCATGCTGACTTCTTCCCTTCCTGGCAGAATGCTGGCCGGCTACCCCGTGGTGCCCTCTGAGCCTCCTCATAGGCCTCCCACCCGCCCTGGGGTGGGACCACACGCTCCGCCCAGCATTCCAGCTGGGGGTGCCCCAAGGGGGTCGGAGGACACTTGGCTTTCGTGGGGTGTGTGATGTGTGGAAGATGGGTTAGTGGGGTCGAAACCAGAGTGCAGGGTCTGCTCCACACCGCCCTCCACAGCCCAGGACAAGGGGCCGCCAGCCCAGGCAGCTTGAGCACATCCCTGCCGCCTGGGCAGGAAGGCCAGCGGGGCCCCTGAGACGCCAGGTGGGGCCCTGGGACCCTTGCCAAGGACGTGGCATCCGGGGCACAGAGCATCTTGTATTTGGGAGGAAAGGAGGGTTCAAACAGCCCTTGGCTGCTGGGAGCCGGTCATCCTTAATCCTAGTAAGGAAGGCAGACATGCGCCAGCCAGCACCTTCCCGGGCCCGGCGGGCAGGGGGCTTCCCTCAGACAGCCTTACACACTAGACTCCTCATTTACGTCAGCAGTAAACAGTGCCATGAAATAGATAAAAGCCTATGGATCCTAGTGGAGGATTTCACATTTTTTTCTCCAAATAATGTGGGTATGATGGGGCCTGATGCCTGACACCTCCGAGCGAACCAGACTAAGTCTGGGGGGTGGGTGTGCCGTGGGCTGTGTGTGCCGTGCGCACTGACCGTGCCCAGGGAGGACAGGGTGTAAGGGACAGAGATCATATTTTCATTTGACCGTGTTCTTTTTTCCATTTTACTGTTTTAACAAATCCCCATGACCCTGTTCCAGTCCAGGCCGCATCTGGGTTGCTAACAAAACCAGGAACCTGTTTCCGCGGTACGGGGAGGCCGAGCCATGGAGCTCCCAGGTGCCTCCGCCTCACGACAGGCCACGTGCTGCCTCGTGCCTGTGGGCTCTCCTGGGGGGCGTCCACCCGTCTCCAGCACTGGGCACCTGCCACGTTAGAATCACCCGTCACCTGTAGCCCCAGGGAATCTGCTGACTTTTTAAGGTGCAGTGTCCTAAGTATGGGAATCCAGGAAAACAGAGAATGGAAGGGCAGGGAGCCAGGGAGTGAGGTGCATTTCTTCAAGGTGTGCAGATTGCTGGGTCTCCCTCTGACATCTCCAGCTTGGCAGAGACTGAAGAGAGTCGTCTGTGTGCCCTGAACAGGCCTCCAAGTGCTGACAGGTCCTGCAGCTCTGCATTTGACCTTCTGCAAAGATTCCCCTTTATTCCAATTATTGATTCTTTAATGGTATCTAATGATGATGTAAGGAAGCTGCTGGCTCAGAGCTTCAGCGCTATTGATCACTTGTTAAAGAGCAAACCAGACCGTCTGCACCTCGGGACCGGGGCTTCACTGCAGATCCTGCCAGGCCCAGCCCTCCCAGGGCCCCTCCCAGGGCTGCCACCTTTCAGCCATGGCCCCGCCAGGGTGCCCACCCTTCAAGCTGGGCCCCCCACCTCGGGGTCCCGCCCTCCAAGCCCCTCCCCCGCCCCCAACCCAGCCCATCTCCGCCCCGTCTCACACTCGGGGCCTGTGTGTGTCCCGTCTCGGCCTGCCTCCCCCTCCCGTCCTGTGTGGCTCTCCGGCCGGAACAACCCCTCACCCTCTTCTTCTGTCAGAACCCCACCTGTGCTCTCAAGACGCATCTCAAATACCACGTGAAATGTCAAATAACAGAGTGATCTTTAAAAACATAAATCAGATCATGTCATTCCTGTGCTAAAACCTTTGGTGGTTTGGATTGTGTGTTGGACGCTAGCTGAGGGCTCGTCCTGCCTGGGGGCCGACGCTCGCTGCCCCTCTGCCGGGTTGCCCTCCGGTTCTCCCTGTGCCCCATCTGCGCAGCCAGGTCTGAGTCTCTGCAGCTCTGTCTGGGGAGGAGCCCTGCCTTCCCCGCGGCCAGCTGCCTGGGGGGAAGGTGGGATGGCGTCCGGACCGAGACAGGAGGCTGCATGGATCCATGGAAGCCTCAGGAAATGGAGTTGCTGAGTTCTCAGAAGCGGAAAGGGAGTGGGAGGGGAGTCAGAGAACTGCGGGGGGGACTCTGGGTGCCTTGCAGCCTAGAGGATGGGGAAGGGGCCAGGAACCCCGGGAGGGAACAGCCTTCATCTGCGCCCCACCAGGGAGCCCACCGGGGCCCGCCCGCCGGGCCTTTGCTGTGTGTGTGTGCCGAGTTCTCGAGTTCTCAGGCAGCGCTAGGAAACCCTGCAGTCCCTGTGAGCCTCTAACCGCATCACCTTCTGTCTCCTTCCTGGTCCTGCCTCTTCTGCATAAGGCGCTGTTTCCTCTGTAAGTCTTCCTCCCAGCACCCCAGGCACCTGTCACCTTGGCAGGTTCCCCGCTAACCAGTGCAGGAGAGAGGGCTTCTTACTGAGCCATAATATTTTATTTGTGTGACAAAACTGATTTGTTAACATACAAATACATATGACTTGTTAAGTCTCTTTATGACATCCAAAATAAATGGATTCACAAATGAAAAAAAATATTTTATTTTTGGTCAAAACCTGTGATCTCCGTTTTTGGCTCTGAGATGTTGTCCCCTCATCCAGGGGCCACTTTGTGAGCTTCCTTATGTCAGGAAAGAGGGCCCAGCAGACCAAGTCAGCCCTAGGACCTGGCTCCTCTCCCCTGTCCCCAGATGAGGCCCCTCATGCCCCCCGTGCTGTCCTGCTCCTGTGGGATGCATGGAGGATCCCAGCCCGGGGACGGTGACTCAGGCTTGGTGACCTAACTTCTCTGGATTCCCGCCGCATGGCTTCCTGGGGCCAGCACGTGCAGGCAGCTCAGGGAAAGAACGGTGGCCACCCTGGCTCATGGCTGCTGGAGTTGCGTGGCCCGTGTGGCATCGCGGGGCCCCCTGAGGTCTGCTTCTCCGGGGCTGGGCTCACTTCCTGTCTGCTGGAGGCTGCTGGGGAATACTGTCGGGGATGGAGGGATGTCTGCTCTCTGGATGGTCTCTGCTGGGGATGGAGCGATGTCTGCTCTCTGGATGGTCTCCTCTGGGGATGGAGCGATGTCTGCTCTCTGGATGGTCTCCGCTGGGGATGGAGGGATGTCTG
>JAQQAC010020896.1:1497585-1551068 GCA_029783875.1 Phataginus tricuspis | reverse complement strand
CTCTGACCTGCACACCCTCCCCTCTGACCTGCCTAACCTTATTGAGAAGAGTCAGTATGGCCCTATGGGCTCCATCAGGCCATTTACAGACGAAGGGCTTCAGTAAGTTCACAGAACGTGGACAAGCCAGGATCTTTAGGTATCAGGTGGATGAGGCAGGAGGGACTTCTTGTCCAGATCTTTTGAGGACACACTAACGTCCTCCTGCCTCCTTCCCACTGTCGCTGAGAATTCACACTGCGTGCAGCTGAGGGCCTCGCCTCTCCTGTCCACGGGGCAGGGCCGCCGTGCAGTCCCGGGGCCCCCCTGGCCCTTGCGGCAGGAGCGGACGAGTCTGCCATCTGTGCACACTGCCTGAGCCTTGATGGCCCCGGTCTCGCAGACAGTAGGGTGGGGCGAGGCTCTGCTGCCTGGAGAGGGCGGCGGCGCCCTGTGGGCAAGCCTGGAGCCCCAGCCGCACTGGGCCGCTCACCTCCAAGGCCTGGGCTCTGAGTAGGGCAGGCCCAGGCCGGATGTGGGGCACCTTTGGCAAGTCACTGGCGGCGGAGCTGTTTCCTTCTCTGAGTGGGGCTGTGGCCTGGCAGCCCGTTCTCTGCTCTGGTCCTCGGTCACCAGCTGGGCTGTTCTGCCGACACAGATCGCTACGGGCTGTGGGATGCAGGGCAGGGTCGGGGCGGCCAGGAGGGGGCTGTGGAAGGCGCCAGAAACGAGGCTGTCGCACCCCTCGTTTGCCGGGTGACGGGCTTTGTGGCGGCTGCTGCCCTTTAGTCATCTTTAGAAGTCCTCCAGGCCCCCGCCGAGGGCAGGCCTCCCTTCACAGCCCTGGGCTGACGGCCTCTGCACAGCCTTCCCTAGGCTGTGTGGGGCTCGGCTTGCCCTTGGGGTCAGCATCTCGGGATAAATCACAGTGGCACGAGATCACTCGCCAAGGTCGGGCCGACTCATTCCAGAGCCTGAATTCACGTTGTGCCATTTCTTCCTCTTGTCGCAATTCTTTCAAAGGAATGTGGTGTCAGAATTTTAGTGCCTCATATTTCCTGCAAATGGTGGCAGGAAGTGCACGATGCTGTCTTACAGGGCCCCCTGCTGCACCGCCGGACACACTGGGGCCCCCGAGCCCCCGCCGGAGCTGCGTGCGGAGGGGGCGGGCGGTGCACTTTGGGACCCATGAGGACGCTGTCGCCGGGATGAGGAGACTCTGCTCCTTAGGGGCGGTTCCGTACTGGCTCTGCTGTCAGTGCAGTCCGGAGGAGCCCACGGGCCGAGGATTGAGAACGCAGGGATGCCCAATCTTATGCCAGAAATTGGCTTCTGCCCTGACCTGTGTATCTTTACTTCAGCTTTGTAGAGATGCCGTGTCCTGTTGTATCTAACCCAAAACGTAAACTGAGCTTGGCTTGTTGAGGGCTTCTGACTGTAGGAATCTCTGCCTCTCCCGATTTTCCAGAGTTTTGCATTTACCATCCTATCCCTCCTTCCCTCTCCCGCACCCGCCCTCTCTCTGGTCTCTTGTCCTCTCTCTGCCTCCCTCTCCCTCTCTGTCTTGCCCCCTCTCAGGTTGGAAACACTTTCTTCCCCCCAAGATCATGTACGTCTCTAGAACTTCTACCAGTTACCTAATGATGGTGTTTTGTGACTTAGCACGCCATCTGCCTCCTAAGCAGGTGTGCAGTACAAGCTTGTGTGGGTCTCAGTCACTGTCAGCCCAGGTGACTAATTTCCTAACACAATTTTCTTCCTACTTAAAACTTCCTTCTGTAGACCTTGCCGTGTGCCAGGTCCTCTCTTAAGGGCTTTGCATATATTAACTTACTTAATCCTCACAACAGACCAATGGTCCTCATTTTACTGAGGAAGAATTGGAGGAAAGAGAAGCTGAATGATTTGCTCAGGGTCACACCGTGGCTCAGAGGTGGAAGCCGGGTTCCAGCCAGGCGCCAGATGGTAGTCTGGGCTCTTGATGGCTGCGAGCTGCCCCCCAACTCTGAGTGCCAGGCTGTGCTGTGTGCTAACTGCTCAGACACACCTGGGCCCGTTGCCGGGTCTCTGTTCTGTTCTCACAATCACAGTGTGTATCTGCCCAAGAGCCTCACCTATTTATTTCCTGCAGCTTTATTTCAACACAAAGTGTCCTCCGTGCAGCTGTTACTCTGTTAAAAATTTCCTTGCTTTCTCTTACTTTTCATTATTCTAGATGGCTTTTGTAATCAATTCTACAGGAATAATTCTACTGAAATTCTGATTGAGTTGTATCAGATTCATAAACTAGCTTAGTGAGGGTGTGGACCTCCTCACCGCTGATCTCCTGTTACGGAATATGTTATATTTACCCACTGCTTCTAATCGGTCCTTGCTTGTCCTCTCTTGGGCTTGTGGCTCTAATCATTCAAGCCCAGCATACTTTCTGTTAGGTTAATTTCTAGATGTCCTATTACTATTGTGAATAGGACTCTTTCTCCACGTTGCCCTCACTGTTAATGCTGGCATATAGGAAAATGATTGCTTTTTATGTTCATATTAATAGACTTTTAAACATTTGCGTATTTTTAGATTACTTTCATTTTTCTCAGGTAGGCAATCATATCATACTATGTTTGAATCATGTCCTTTCCCAATAATTTTATTGCTTTTTCCCCCTTTTCCTCGTTTTGTTGTGGGGTTGGGAAAGTGCTGGTGCAGTGAGCCGCCCTGTCTTTCCCATGTCAGGGAGAATGCCACCCACTTTGGGGCACTGCCCATTAGCCACGTGGTTGAGTAGATACTTGTACTCATGTTAAGAAACCGTTCTTTTTTCTTAGTTTATTAAATAGTTTGTGCAAATGTCTTTCCAGCATCTATTCACGTGGTCACATTGCTTTTCTCTGTTGGTTTGTAGTCCTGATGAATAGATGTCTTAATGTCCTAGGAAGCTTACTTTGTTCCCCTCCGTGCACAGAGATCCTGGCTCTAATGTGCCTCTACAGTGTTTCATATTTAATGTTTTAATGTTTGCATCTGTACTCATAAAAAGGACACTCCCTTCTGTTCCCTTTTCAACCTGCCCCTTCTCAGATCTTCAGGATATGCTAGCTTTAGTCTTCCCTATTGAAACTGAGGAAATTGGTATCTTTTCTTTCATCTCTCCTTCTACCTCCTGTGTGTTATTTTTGTACATTAAATGTTTTCACTTTCAAGAATTACACATGACACATGCATCTAAGAACAATTGTTCAGATTTGCTTGATGACATGGCTTTAATACCCTTTGCCAATCTTTTATGCCATGGCTTCCCCTCTTTTGAGGCAGTTTTCCTTTATCTCTCTTTTGATGACATGGCCTACATTCCTGAGAGTTCTGCAGCCTTAGCTGGGTATAGAATTTTGATGTCATAAACTTCATGTTGTGTGATATTTGCTGTTGTATTTACTGTTGTGGAAGGGAAACTGAGGCCAGGTCAACGCTTATTTGTAAAAAGAAATCTAGTTTCTACTGGGTTTTTGAAGGAAACTTATCAGGAAAATTTTAAAATTTTGCCAGGTTTTGACTTGGGTATTAGAATCTCACCATCAATTTTAACTGGCATGTTGAATGTCTATTGACTGTCCAGATGTGTCTGTTTATTTATGTATTTCCAGGATGTTTCCTCTGTGTAGCTGCCAGGCTGTGCTGCTTCTCTCCCACGGTCTGTGATTTCTTCCAGGTGTGTCTTTACATTGTGTCTCCCTCCTCATCGCTTTGGCTGTTAGTTCATTTCTCCAGCATCCTGGTCGAGCTTCCAAAGCCTCCGTTCCACATCATTTACTTGATTTTCCTGTAGGGTGATTTGTATATGGTAATACTTATGGAGGTATTTTTAATTTTTCTGATTCATTGCCTTAAATTATTTCCTTAACTAAGCCTATTCTTATTTTCTATCTTATTAGCTCATATGTCTCTCAATTCCTATTTTCTGGAGTCCACACTTTCTTTTATTTAAATGAGAGCTTTATTGAGATATAATTCACATTAGATTTATCATATTCATTATCATAACATTCCCCCTTGTAAAGTCCATGATTCGGTGGTTTGTTTTTTTTTTAGTATATTCACAGAGTTGCACAACCATACTAAAAAAATCAGAGCATTTTGTTACCTGCAAAGGAAGCACTGTACCCATGGGCCGCCTTCTCCCTTCGCCTTTCCCCTACCTCCAGCCCCTGGCAGCCATTAAGCTACTTTCTGTCTGGAATCATGTAATATATGGCTTTTGCAAATGACTTCTCTCATAGCAGTATCCTCTAGCTGCAGCATGTACCCAGACTTCGTGCCTTTTATGGCTAATATTCCATTGTATGGATGGACCACATCTTGTTTATGCACTTATCAGTGGTGGGCATGCTGTCTGTCCTCACCTTTTAGCCGTTGTAACTAATGCTGCCAGGAATATGTGTATACACTGCGTACACTATGCGGATAAAGGTGTGCCATTCTCTTGGGTATGCCCGCAGCAGTGAGCCTGCTGGTTACATGGTAACTTATGTTTAACATTGTGAGGAACTGCACAGATATTTTCCAAAGGTACTGACCACTCCACATTCCCACCAGCAGTGTTTGAGGATCCAGTTTCTCCACATCCTCACCAGCACCTGTTACTGCCTGTCTGTTTTAACTTTAGCATCCTCGTCGATGCAGAGTCATCTCATTGTGGTTCTGATTTGCGTTTCTTTAATGTCCAGTGATGCTGAACATCTTTTCATATGCTATTGATCCTTTGCACATCTTCTTTGGAGAAATGTGCATTCAATTCCTTTGCTCATTTTTCGGTTGGGTTATTATGTTTTATTTTTTCAAATTGTTGAGTCGTAAAAGTTCTTCATATGTTCTGTGTACTAGACCTTTATTGGGTACATGACTTGCAGATATTTTCTTAAATTCAACAGGCTGTCTTTCACTTTCTGGATAGTGTCTTGTGGCACAAAAGTTTTTAATGAAGTCCAATTGATCAATTTTTTAAGATCACTTACTCCTTTGGTATCATATCTAAGAAATCATTTTTCTATACAAGGTCATGAAGATTAACTCCTATAATTTTTTACTAGGAATTTTATAGTTTTAGTTCTAACATTTAGATCTGTGATATACTTTGAGTTCAATTTTGTATGTGATGTGAGGGAGGGGGCCACACTCTTTCTTCATCACGGGGCAGTCCGGCCGCATCAGTGCCGCTGGGGAGGGGCTGTGTTTTCCTTGGTGAACTGCCATAGCTCTTTTGCCGTCAATTGACCATAAATGTAAAGATTTATTCTTGGATTCTCAGTTCTATTCCATTGATCCATATGTCTATTTTCATGCCATTATAAAATGTCCTATTCATCTCTATAACAATTTTTTTAATGGTCTGTTTTATCTCATACAAGTATAACCACTCCAGCTTGCTTTTGGTTATTGTTTGTATATGGCATTTAGGTTTTACTTTGTCTTGAACATCTTAATTAAGATTTTTCACATTTTGCAGCTGCATAGTATTCCATTGATGGCTGTATCATAATTCGTTAATGGAAGTTTTTTACTTGAAATCTTGAAATTCCACCCCTGAGTATAGATAAATATGGATCCTTTCTTTGACTTTCTGGTACTTTATAGACTTGTTCCAAAGTCTCATGCTTTTCTTCAACCCCTGAAAGTTTTGTTCTATTATTTATGGGGTATTTTATCACCACTCTATTTTCTATTTATGTAATTCATATTTCAAAATACTCTGGATTGATATTTTTATGTTGTGACTTTTTCCTCTTATTCTCTGTATCTTTCTCTTTTTGCTTTATGTTTTGGATTTTTCCTATATCTGTCTTCTGGAAAGTTCATTCAGCCTTCAGCTACATAATAGTGTTCTATTTTTCACATCTTCTGTTGAGTTCTTTACTTTGGCATTTAAATTTCATGTCCTATTGCTCATTTTTCAGAGCAGCCCATTCCTAGGATGCAATACCACATTGAATTTCTTTTATGAAATAAATGTTTCTAAAATAGTTATCTACTCTTTTTTAAATGATCCTTTTCTCTTCTTCTACAGGGAGAAACTTGTTCGTCTGGGTTTCTGTCTTTCTTGCTATTGGTTTTCTTCAAATATCAGACGATCCTCCGTTGTGTTCTTCTATTTATAAGTGAAAAGCTAGACTCATGACCATGGGTGTCTCTCCTGGGTTTCTTCTTCACTTTCTCATGTCTGTTTCCCTGACAGCCTTCCCCTCGGTGGGCGGTGGGAGGCTGACCGCCGCCTCTGTGATGAGGGTGGGGTAAATTGATCGGGGGAACACAGGGCCTGAATGAATGCTGCATCCTGGTATTTAAAAAGTCTGCCCCTGAACCCGGCCTCTCGCCTGTCTTATAGGAAGGTCAGATACACCCAGTCCCCCTCTGAGGCGGCACAGTCCTCGTAGAGACCCATGTCTTCAGGGCTGATTTCTCCGGCTCTCAGGTCTTATCCTGGAGCGACCTGCTGCTGCCCAGGACGCCGAGGCGCGACGCGGTGGTTGCGGGTCTGCACAGATGTGTCCCTTTGATCAACTGCCAGACTGTAGCCCAGTTGCTGCTGCAGCTCGCCCTGCTGCCCGCGTGGGAGGAAGGGCTTCCACCTTTGGGGCCACAGCTGCCTCCGCCCCAGCTGCCCTGCCAGTGGGGTCCCCTCCGGGTCCTGCCATCTGGGCAGCCGTCCGACGCCTGGCCGGGATGGCTCCGTTCCCCTTTCTCAGCTCGGTGTGGAGTCACGTGCTTTGGGGAATTCTTATCACGTAGTCGCATTTTGGGAGTGAATAAGGGAAGTGTACATGCTGGCTCTGCATTCTGCAGAGAACACAATGGCTTGAGGATTACTGGGAGAGACCGAGAGAGGCATGTGGAGAACAGGGGTGGCTCAGACTTTGAAAGCAGCTAAGGTGGTCGACCAGCAAGCAAGTCATTCAGCATGGGCCCTGCGGGGAGGGGAGGGAGGGCCCAAAGCAGAGTCTACCTCTGCCCTGGGTGGGAACAAGCTGCCCCTCATGGTTCACCTGGTTTCTTATTTCTTTGATTTCTTTTATGAAGGTTTTTCCTTTGATGAAGGAATTATTCTGCTTAACTGGTGAAATAGTTCTTGGATCCCAACTAATATGGGCCCTCACATTTTCCTCTGAAAATATGGGAGGCAGATTAGTTAATTATTGTTTTTGAATCAATATGCAGGTTTTTGGTTTATAACTTAATTGTACTGTTTCAGATAACTTCCAATCTTTAACTGGATCTGTTTGAATAAACTTAGTGTTCTTTGTGAGTATTAGCCGAAGGAAGATTAAAAAGTAAGCTGGAGAGTTTAGTAGCTTTGTAACAATAGCATAAAATGTGGAATAATGAACTGTAAATGTGTCTAATTACATAAATAATGCATTTGTGTAATTGTCAAGTAAGGGGGTGTGCTAATGAATCAATTATTTTTAATTGTAGGATGCTTGATTGTTTCAGAAATATAATTGATTGTAATCAAGAATCAATTAAATGTTGATAGTAATTATGTTTATCAAGCCTAAATACATGACATCATTACACTATAACTGCTTCAGGAAGAAGAGACTAGAATGAGGTTATTATACGTGAAGGAGAAATAGCTCCTGTTCACGCCGGCAGCGTGGCGGTGGCAGGACCGCAGCAGCGAGCAGAACGGGAAGAGGGAAGAGGCTTCTTCCAGGCTGATGAGCTAAACTCCAGCGGTGAGCTCATCACATCCCTGAAGCTGAGCAGGTTTCTGCCTGTGGGGAGTGTCTGGATCAGAGACTTTTAAGATAAAAACCACAGGTGCCCTGTAGGTGTCGGCATGGCCAGGCTCTCACCAGCACTGTTCCTGGTGGAAACTGCTGTGTGGTCCCAGGATTATTTAGGCTCGTTTGAAGTGTGTGTCTTGGGCATGCTTGGGGCCAGTCTTGGCACGCTACTCTGACCAAGTTGGCTTGAGGTGCTCGTCCTGCTAAATTCATGGCAGGTTGTCTAAACATTATAGAAATGAATGTTACTATGTGAGAAGATGTTGAATTTAATGTCCATTAATTGTAAGTACTATCCCTCTATGTCTGGCTCGTATTTGTATTCCTAGCACCTGCCCCATAATAGGTACTTTACAAATATTAAATGAGTAATAGAAGAATCGTTCATGATCCATTAGCCAATTAGGATGTGGCTACTAGCCGGCTGCTTTTGTCCTCAAGTTGCCATCGCTGGCCGACCGTGCTCTCCCACTCCTCCGTCCACCCACAGGCAGAGACCTGCTTAGCTCTGGGGATGCGATGAGCTCGCCGCTGGGGAGTCTGCGCCTCCCCAAGCACCTGCTGCCCAGAGCTGTCCCAGAGGTCCAGGACCTGTTGTTTAACGAGCTGAGATGATCCTCACCTTCACGGGACTCATAGTAAATAGAGGGATGCAGGTAATGGGACACATCATTGCGATATGATGGGACAGGAGCTCTTGGGACGACACGGAGGCCACAGGGCCTGCCCACGTCGGCATGGGTGGTGAGTGGTGATTCGGAGCACTCGGAGGGGGCCTTCCCCGTGCTCCCCGTGGTGGTTCTCACTCGCCGGGCTGGGCGCTGAAGTGCTGCTGTCCATCTGGACATGTCCTTCAGCCATGGAAAATTTTCTTGTGTTAGTTTTTTGATGACTTCACTCTGCTTTTTCCTCTTTTTCCTTTTTGATGTTGGATCTCCTGGGCTGACACTTTAATTTTCTTGTCTTTTCATTCCCATTTTTCACCCTTTTGTTTTGTTCTACTTCATAATTCAAACTTACTGTTGTATTTTCAATGTCTGTTACTGTATTTTTTAATTTCCAAGAATTTTTTTGTCCTTGTTCTTTCTGAGTGTTCTTTTTTTCATAGCATACTGGTCTCATTTCTCTGTTCCTTTCCTTCTTAGAAAATTTATTATAGTTTATTCTTACATATTTCTTATGTTCCTTTTCTGTCTTTCTGGGTTGCTTTTTTGTTCGCTTCTTTGTTTCATGTTAGAAGTTTCCCTCTAATATCTGGTGATATTTGACTATCCTGCTCATATTCATGAATGGCTAATGAAACCTGCTGGCAGCTCTGTATGCGTGGCTGCAGCTGGGTGGTGGCTTTGCCCCAGGGTGTTGGCTGGGGGGCCAGTGGTTTTGTCATGGAATCCCCTCTGCCAGGATGGGCAGACCTACCTCAGAGGAAAACTGCAGCCTTCCACCAGGTTATGGCCCTTGATGTTAGCATTCTGGAAATGAAGTGCAGGGGGAGCTGCTCACAGGGTCCAGTCAGCACCTCCCACCCCGTCTCCCTTCTGGCCCCTCTTTGAAAAATGTATTTGAGCACAGCAGCTGTCCATGCTGAGTGAGGGCTGGCGGGAGCCCTGGAGGCTCAGAGCAGGGCAGAGGAACCATGGAGGGGGTGGCCCGGCCCAAGCAGGACCACCTTCTGCTGATGCCTGACTTGTGCATGGCAGGGAGCTGATGGTGACTAGTGCCAGCACAGGCCCCTCAAGACTCAGGGAGTGGCCACTGCCAGAAGCCAGAAGCTACTCTCTCCAGTGGCAGCCTGGGGGTCAGATTCTTTTTTGGGTATCAGTATCTGCAAATGAGGAAATGAGTCTGCATGGACTAATATAATGTCCCCACCAGCTCTCAGAGCACGTGCTTGTGTGAACAGGGTGGTTGGGTGGCCTTGGTCTCTGGCCCTGTCCATGTTCCTTGTAAAATCCACGGCGTCCTGAGCTCAGGGACTTTGTGTCCCTGCCTCAGCAGTCCAGGGATCCGGAGCATGAAGAGTGACACTACCCCACCCCAGAGGGCAAAGTAAGATGCAGTTGGAAACCATGACTGCACCCACCTTCTACTCTGTCCCCTCTGCCTCCAGGCAGACCTCCGCGCCGCTTCCAGGCCTTCTCTGTCTGGGGGCCTGCTGCATCGTCTTCCATCCTGCTCCTGGCACTTGTCTTCTCAAGGCCTGGCTCCCTGAGAGGAGGGCGGGATCTGTGAACTAACCGAACCCCTGAGACACACTGGCTGTCGTCCCCCAGGTGCCCAGGGCCCAGTAAAGCGTGAGTGCTGGTTAAAAACCCACCTTCTTTGGCCCTGCCTCCAAACAGGGGAATAAGGATCTGAGCTGTGTGGGGCTGGCATTTTGAATAATATGAAAATCCACTGACATCTGAGACCATGTGGGTTAGCTGGTACGTCTGCTCCCAGTAGACTCACCTGTATCTTCACATCTCTACTGAGAGATGTTCTCTGTAGCTCTAAGCACCAAGCACAGGGCGGGTGGACTCGAGGATGCTCGTGATGAGAGCGGGGACGCACCCTCACGAATGCCCAGCCCTGCACACTCACCCTCCCCACTGGGCGTGGGCCACGGCACGTCAGAGTGACCTGCGGCTGGTCAGGAAGCGCCGGACCATGGGGGGCCTCCCTGGCATGATTTGGGGTCTTGAACATGTGTGCCGAGCATGGCCTTGGTCCCAGGTTTGTGGGGAGGGTAGGCCTTTGGATTCAGTGTTAATTCTAGGAGCTGTCGGATTTATCATTGTGTTTTTGATGAGTACCGGACCCTCCATCTACTTCACGGCTTACTCTCTGGCAGCGTTTTCCTTCCCTCTGAACATGCCGACTGTCCGTGTCTGTGTGGGACTTTCCGTTAAAATTTGCCTGTGTGTTGGCTTATCCCTGGATCCACATGGGCTCTCGGCTCTGCCAGTCCTCCTGACTGCAGAACAGGGGCTGCCTGGGCTCCTGAGCTGCAGACTGTGGGGAGTAGCCGAGTCTTTGCTGTGGCTAATCAATTCATTGGTGGTGCTCTGTCCCCAGGTAGGTGTTGGGCACAGGACAGCAAGGTCTTCTCCATCACAGGGCTCGTGGTCGAGTGAGCCATGTGGAGGGTGTCAGGGTCTTGGGAGGGGTTATCAGGCCTGTGGGAGGAAGTCAGGCTCTGATGGGGATGGAGGCAGGGCTGAGGGAGGTGGGTTTGAGGGCGGGGCCGGGGCTGCTCAGGGCAGGGAGCCCGAGCCGTGGTATGCCCCTGGGGCTCAGGGAAACTGAGATGATGTGTGACCCACACCAGCAGTCCCAGGATGCTCAGCGGCGTGGCTCCCACGAGGGCTGGGAAGGGGCATTCCAGCGGCATGGGCATGGCCTGGGCCTGCGGGGTGGCACCAGGGGCCCCATAGCTCCAGGCGGCCGGCTGAGGCCGTGTACTCTTGGCGGTTGTTGTTTTGTATTGAGTCGGTTTTAGAGGTTTGGAGATCTAGTTTTCACCTCAGTAAGTTGAGTTGGGAGCAAATTAAGGAAGATCATACTGAAGTCCAGCAAGGCTGCACTGGCACCCCCTCTGCGCTGAAGGCATCGCACATTTCTGGGAATCGATGAATTGTGAATAATGCATGAAAACCCATTTGCACAGGAGCAGGAAAGGGAGTGAATGTGAGGCTGCCTGGAGAGGACAAATGTGTGTAAATAAAATATAAGCAAATACTGGAGAGCAGGGCGTCTAAACACAGCTCACGTGTGGGCACAGCAGGGCAGGGAGGCCTCCTACACTCACACAAGGGCAGAGGCCAGCACAGCGGCTGTGGACCCTGGGTGGGAATGGCGGGGGACACGTGTGCTGAGGTGAGGAGCTGTCAGTGCCCAGGGCGTCCCCTCTGTGTCTGGCCGGAGAAACCCGCATCCAGGTTCATGCAGGGCCCCGGCCCCCCTCCCATGGGCGCACTGTGGCGGCCTTGCCCAGGGGCGCCCTGGGGGGGCGGGCAGGCTCCCGCCCTTTTTCTCTCCTCCTTCCTCCTTCCTGGCCTCTGGTCCTCCTCTGTCCCTCCATGCTCTGTTTGTGGTCCACTCTTTTCCTTTCCCCTCTTTCTTGCCTTGAAATAAGAAGCAAGTGGAGAGATGCCCTCTGATGTCTTGCCTTCCTGCGTCTCTGACTGCAGCTGCTGGGCAGGTTGCCTTTGCAGAGCAGGCCTGCTAGCATCCCGGGCTGCCCTGGGCGTGGATCCCTGGGCGTGCAGACCTGACATGGCCCTGGACAAGTACGATGAAAGCCTCCTGTGATTTCATGAGAATGGCTTTCATTTCCCATTATTGCATAAATTTCCAGCTACTGTGCATGTCAGCTGTGCTGACTTTGATGGCCATGGTACAGCAGCTGGAATTCACAACCGGGTCTTTCAATGAGGGGCTTATTACTCTTTTGGGAACCTCTAAGGGGAAGTGGGATAGCTCCTTTGTGGCCAGACACTCGGAATAAGTCCTCCCATTTCCATATTGGCCTCACCTCAGCCTACCTGCTAACAAAGGTGCTGGGCACCATGCACAGTCCTGAGCCCTGTGCCCACTTCCTCCAGGAGTGTGGTCCTGTGTGCCGTCCGTACCAGAGGCTCCAGACATGAGGCTGCCTGTTCCCCTAAACAGGGCCTTCTGAGACCGCAGCAAGTCAGTTTTCACAGCCCATCCCTTCCCCAGTACCACTGGTTATCTTGGTGATTGAGAAAAAAGCATAAATAAAGCTACCGTGCATTTATTTGTAGTGTTAAATGGATTCATGTTTTATAAATGACAGCAACATCTATGCGCATTTGCGAGCACTCGGCAGCCAGCCCCTAAGTCACCCAGACTAGTGGGACTCCTGCGGTAGCTCCAAGGTGCTCGAGGGTGTGATCCCTCTGAACTGTGCAGGTTCGACTCTGTTGCTGTAGATGTGTTGAAACCTCTCCCTAAATGAGCCAGACCAACAGGGAGCCTTGCAAATGGATTGTGTTTTATCTACCCTGCCTTCCTGCAGACACTTCCTCTGCAGAGTCACGCTCCGTGGTGATGTCATCGGCCTGAGGGACATGGAGGGAGATGCGGCCATGGTCACAGTGCCAGCAGTGGGCTCTTCTGGCTGAGCAGGTGGAAAGGGGCTTAGTCAGAGGACATGGGGAAGGTATCCGCCCCAGCAATGGTAGGGCAGCTGTCCTGGGCTTGGCATAACGCCCCCCCCACACACAAATTAAGCAATATAAACTGGAGTGGTATTTATGAGACCACTACGTTTGGGCACAGACAACAGGCTGTTGGGGAAGCTGATGCACCTCTGGCCACAAGGCGGGCCCAGGAGAGAAGGGAGTCCCAGCGTGCGTGTGGAGGCTCTCCACAGAATTTGGTAGGGGTCTGGGCTGCGCATGACCCAGTGAGGGGATTTGGGGGCTACCGGGGAGTAGCTGCTGTGGGGCTGAGAATCAAGCAAACCTGGGAGGTGATGCAGAGCTCATGACATGTGGGCCCAGAGTGGACAGACACTGTTAGCCCCTCACTAACGCCCTGGACGTTCGTCCAACAGGGCCAAGGCAGGGAGAGCCGGAGGCCCATCGCGGATCACCCCCGACAGCTAAAATGAAGGCCTACCAGCTCTGCAGGCGATGGGGTTTGGAGCGGAGTCCGACCAACTTAGAACGTGTGGGTAAAAATAAAGATGAAAAAACCAAAACAACAAAAACAGGAGTGAGTGCATTCCAGGTGGCCAGTCCGCGAGTGGACCGCTTGATAGACTAAACACGGGCACTCTTCAGAGGAACATAACAGAATACAGAGTCTGTGTGGTGAATCTTCCATAGTGGCTGATGCACAAAGGGAGGGGAGAATGTGGCCCGAGCCAAGGAGAAGCAGTTGAAGGAGATGTTCAAGACAGACATGCTGTATCTGTCTGAAAAAGATGACAAATCGCTTTCTATAAATGTGCTTAAAATTCCAAAGGAAAATATATTTATAGAATTAAGAGAAAATATGATCTTCATGAGTTCACAGGTAGAGAATCCCAGGAGAAAATAAAAACTAGAGAAAAACCACATGGAAACCCTGTAGAACTCTCTGAAATAAAAAGTGTAATGTATGGGCTCCATGTCCCACAGAAGGGGCAGAAAAGTCTGCATCCAGTGATTGGGGGTCCTGTGCTGATCTTCTCTGTGCTTTTCTGTCTCTAGCAGATTCCTTTACTTTCCAAATCATCCTTTGGACTTTTTATTTCACCTATCAGTTTAATTCTGAAGAGCTCTCTCTTGTCCTTACCCTTTTGTGTTCCTGGCTTGCCCTCCCTCCCTCCCTCCTGCCTTCCTTCCCTTTTTATGAATTCAATAGTTCCCTGGACTGAGAGTGGTTTTTATATATAATGTTTTCCATAATGTTTTTCTATATTATTGTGTTTCCCCCAGATTCCGTTCCTGCATTACTCTTCTGGGTCCGAGCTCTGTGTCTGTGGTTAATAATGAACAGCTGAGTAACTGGAGGCTGTGTGTGGCAGGGCTTGTCCACCGGCCGATCTCAGTATGGGTTTGTGGGGTGCCTGGGAGCGAGGCCCCTCCATTCGGCGGTACTGAGCGGGCCCCTGGCCCCCTGGTGGGGTGTAAGCCATGCAGCAGTGGGGGCGGGGTTGGGGGCCCCGGGGCGCCTGCGCCTCCAGCTTTCCCTTGGCCAGTTTGATCTGTGCCTTCCGATACACCCTGCTTCACCCACCTCAGCCGGGCGGCAGAATTGGCTGCCCTGAGGCATGAGTCTCTAATGCCCCGTGCCTGGCGTGTGCCTCTGGGAGGAAGCCTTGCCTGGCTGGGCGCGTGTGGAAGCCCTCCTGGGCTGCCCAGCGGCCGTCTGTGGTCTCTCCCCGCCCCACTGCTGAATGTGCTCCTCATCCCCGTGGCCACCCTGACCCCAGCTCCCTTCTGTGGAACCGGACGGGCCTGGCCTTCCTGCCCTGGTTCCTCCCCTGGCCTCCCCCACCATCAGGGGCAGCCGAGCCCAGCTGCCTTGGTCCAGGGAGTCGCGCACCCTCCTGCATCCGTTTCTGTCTTCACATGATCTGTGACGACTTTGTGTCTGGTCACCCTTCCATCCCATTCTCTCTGGCCTTGCATGCAATGACCTTTTCATTCTTCACAGTTATTTCTTGGGGTCTGGGGAGGGGTGGGAGGCTTCTGGGCCTGCCCTATTGGCCATACTTCCCATGGGTGGGGAATTTGCATCGTGCTATTATATTCCGCATTATCCTGGGGGGTGTCCTGAGGTCCCCGTGGAGCAGGCAGGGGTGTGAGCAGACACGCCAGGGTTTGGCCATGTCTGCAGCTGGGGGGCCTGTTCTGCCCTTCCCTCATCACCACCCACCTGATCCTTCAAGAGTTAAATTCTGGCAGGTGTGACCCTGGGCTGGGCTGGGCCACACCCTCAACGTTGTGACCCACCTGGGCAGGCCAGACACGGAGCAGCCGCCTCAGGGCCCTTGTGTGGACTCAGTGCAGGAGGACCACTGAAAAGATTCAGCCAGTTCTGGCTTCAGCTTCTCCCATGAACTGGAGGAAGGTGGGTATGGGAGGAGGACGGTCTTCAGGGGCCCGACGCCATGCTCTCCCCCCGCCACCTGCCCGATATCACAATCCCTTCCAGGCCATGCGGTTTCTACTGGCGCAGATCTCTGCCTCCTGCTGGGAGGCGGGGAATGGCGTCTGTATTGGGAGGGGGTGCGGTGGGCGGCGGGGCGGAGGTGGCGCCCTGCACGGCTCCGAAGTGCAGAGGGCCGTCTTCCCGCCCTGGATGCTCACCAAGTTGTCTCCTGGTAACATTCTCAGGTGGTTATAGAACTTGCCTTAGGAATTAGATTCCTTATGGTGAAAAATGATGTTTATTCACCATGAAGAATCTAAGAAAAACAACCCTTGGAAAGGAATGAGCTTTTGTCAGAGGATTTTTTTTAATGAACAAGATTATGTTTATTCAATTGTGCATTTTGTGAGCACATTTTTCAACAAGGAATGAGGACTTTTTAGAGTAAAATGAAATCCTTTAATTAGGAAGCATTTGGAAAGGCAGATTAGGAAGTAATAGCCCGCTTGCAGCCCCACCGAGACGCCGCAGAGGCCCCGGTGCCCTGGCTCTGGCCGCTGGGTGGGGACGTCCTGGCACAGGAGCCGCCCACCGGGATGAACTCAGATGTCTGTGTGCCCAGCTTGCAGGAGCCCAGCGGGTCCCCGGGGGCCCCAGTGTCCCTGCCATGCCCCCGGATTTTGAGGCTTCCTCAGCTCAGAGGTGAGAACAGTGGAGGAACCGTGGGTTTTGAATGGCTAGAGGGCTGCAGGCCAGGGGTGGCTCGGGACTGGACGGGCCCAGTGGGAAAAGGAAGACCCCCCAGGCGCTGTGACTTGCCTGGTCAGCGGCTCTCAGCTGGGGGCAGCTTTGCCCCTGGTGAGGTCTGCAGACATTTCCAATGGTCACAACTGCAAGCATTCCTCAGGGAGGGGGAAGCCAGTCACCCCTCTTCCAGGGCCCCCAGTTGCTCCTGGAGTTTTCCTCGCTTGGCTTGAAGCATGTGGGGCTGGAAAGGCACCAGTACTCTTCCATGAGGACACGCTACTCAGATGAACCTCCTCTGGCTGCTGCCTACACCCCTACTTCTAAGAACTCCCTTTGAATTTCTATTGTTCTCCTTCTGGGTCTGGTCGAGATAGTGGGGATGAGAGTAGTTGGACGTGTTCTGCTTTTCGGAAGTCCAGAATTCAAGACAACCAGCAGGTTTCCATTCACTGTCCTGTGACAGGGAAGGGTGAGTAAAGCCTGACCATGTGACATGGCTAGGAATGTTAGGGCAGGCATCCCGGAAGTGAAAATAACCAGAAAATAACCTTCTGAAAAGGTGAATTTGATATTTGATAACGCCTGTTGAAATGAGTAATATGAAGGCCCAATTAATCCTGAGAAAATAATTGTACTTTTAACCCTTGGATAGGGAACTTGATTATGTAAGTGTTCAATTTCTTTTTCTGACTGTGATATTTTCAAAATAAACATATTCAGATTTTAAAGGTACACAGGTGAAGAGACTGTGTATTATTACAATTTTGCCATTCTTGGGTAAATATGGCAAAAGTATCTAACCCTAACTATAGAATGCTGTCTTAAAGACTCACAGGGACCCATGTGGTGGCATCAACCCAAGTGTAAATATAGACTTATTTGGACAAATACTTGTTTGTCTACATAAAGAGACACCCAATTCTATGGTTTATGCTGAACTGGTGGTTCCTTTTTATTACAATTTTTCCTACCCACTGTTGGCCCTCTCCTCAAGTTCCCTTCCCACAGGGTAATTCCTTAGAAATCCTGGTGCCATATATCTTAGATCCAGCCTGCCTTACCAGAGGATCATTTTTAGTTCATTCCTGTTAAAGTTTTCCCTGGACTAAATAAGACTGGAAATAATGTGAGGGTGACTACTTTCACTGCTTCTATCCAGCACAGTCCTGGGAGATCTAGCCAATGGAATAAGACAAGAAAAAGCAGTAAAAGGAATACAGATTGGGAAGGAAGAAATAAGGCAGATGACATGATTGTCTACACAGAAAATGTCAAGGAATCTAAAAAAAAAAAAACTCAAAACAACAAAACACCTCCTAGAGCTAATAAATGAGTTCAGCCAGGCAGCAGGATACAAGACCAGCATACAAAAATAAATCACATTTCTACATACTAACAATAAACAAGTGGAAATCAATGCTAAAAAATATTACTATTAACAATCTCTTGAAGGAAAACACTTAGGTATTCATCTAACAAACATATATAGGATCTAAATGCTGAAAATTTCAAAATGCTGATAAAAAAATAAAACTTAAATAAATGGAGAGATAGACCATATAAATGGATGGAACATTCAATGTAAAGGTGTTGATTTTTCCAAATTGATCTATAACACAATTCTTATCAAATTCCCAGCAAGGTTTTTTTTAATAGATACAGGTAAGCTTATTTTAAAATGTATATGCAAAGGCAAAGGATCTATGATAACTAAAACAATGTTGAAAAACAAGAATAAAAAGGAGGAATTATTCTGTCTGATGGTAAGGCTTACTACATAGCTATAGCTATTGAGGCAGTGGGCATTAGCGGAGGGGTAGACACAGATCAGTGGGACAGAATAGAGAAGTCACACCCACAAATATGCCCATTCAATTTTTTGGTTATTGACGTGAAGTTCATACAATAAAAATTTACATTTTTAAGTGGACAATTCAGTGGCATTTAGTACATTGAAAAAATTATGCCACATTCACCTCTACCTATTTCCAAAACATTTTCATCAACCCAAATAAAATTTGTATCCCTTCCCACCAGCAGCTGGCAATCACCAATTTGCTTTCTATCTCTGGATTCACCTATTCCGAGTATTTCATACAAATGGGGTCATACAATTTGTAACCCTTCATGTTTGGCCTGTTCTTTGCACATTTTTGAAGTCCACCCACATCGTAGCACGAGTCAGCGCTTCATTCTTCTTTATGACGGAATAATATTCCACCGGTGGGTAGACCACGATTCGTTTATCCCTTCATCCACTGAGGGGCATTGGCACTGTTTCCACCCTCTGACTGTTGTGAATAGTGCTGCCACGAAATTCTTGTGCAAGTTTTTGTTTGAACACCTGGTTTTAATTCCTTTGTGTATATATCTAGGAGTTGACTTGCTTGGTCATATGATAATTCTAGGTTTTACTTTTGTGGAACTGCCAGACTATTTTGCACAGTGGCCAAATCATTTAAAATTATCACCAGCAATGTACGAGGGCTCCCCTTACCCAACATCTTGTCAACAGTCGTTTCCCGTGTTTTCCATCACAGTCACCTCGGTGGGTGTGAAGTGGTGTCTCACTGTGGTTGTGATTTGCGCGTCCCTAGTGACACACGATGTTGAGCATCTTTTCACGTGTCCTGTCGCATGCGTGTTGGCGCGTGTGAGACATGCTGCAGCATCTTAGGTGCCGTTGTTGCTCTGCGTTCTTTTCTTTCTCTTCTCCCACCTGGATCATCTCCATTAAACTGTCTTTAAGTTTCTTACTTTTTTTTCCTGCCTGAATTTTTGTGCACATCAATTATTGCAGTTTTTACCTTCTGGATTTCTACTTGGTTCCTTTTTATAATTTCTATCTCCTTATTTATATTCTCTGATAAGCTATCATTTTCCTGGTTTCCTTTAATTCTTTGTCCATTTGTTAAGCTCATTTAGGAGAAATAACATACAGTCTTTCTCTTTTCTATTAATTTCTTAATGGGCTACGTTTTCCTGTGAATGGGCTGTGTTCTTGTTTCTTTGCAAAAATTTTTAATTCTTTTGTTGAAAACTGGACATTTTGTATATAATACTGAGGCGACTAGAAATAATATCTCACTTGTGCCCCCAGGCAGGGTTTATGTTGCTCTTGTTTGGGTCGATTTAGTGACTTCTCCTAAATTTTTTGTGTAAAGGCTTTATTCTTAGTGTGGCATTTAAGAAAATCTCTCCAAAGCATTCAGGACCCTCGAGACAGTGGAACAGAGACTTCAGCAGCCATGCCAAGTAAGTGTGGCTTCAATACTCTGGACAGATACCACCTGGGAGCAGGTCACCCCGGGGAAGGTCCGAGGGAAGGGACTGAAGGGCGGTCTTAGCCGACCCTCGGAGCCACCAGCAAGGCGACACACGACAGCTCCTTGAGAACGAGGGCCCCATGTTCCCGCGGCACCGGCAGGCCGCGCCAGGTGTGGGCTGCCGCCTCCTTCTCGTCCCTGCGCTGGGGAAGCGGGTGGCGATGCGTAAGGTAAGACGTCACAGGCTCTCTCACTTAAGAGCAGCAGCTCCTTTCTTCATCGAGAAAGACATTTCCCTGCGCTTCACAAGGTTTTGATTACATCCCAGAGTTCTGAAAAGTCAGTCTGACTGTTTTTGCCAGTTTGATCGTCACTTTAGTAGAGGGATCAGGTTTGGTATTTCCCTGCTCTGCCATTTTTGGTGACCACTGATTTTTGACAAAGGCTTAAATAGCAACTCAATGCAGGAAAGATAGTCTTTTAGACACATGGTACTGGAGCAATCGAGCGTCCATATGTTAAAAAAGAAAACTGGCCCAAACCAAGTGGATTACTGACTTAAGTGTAAAATGTAAATCTAGAACAATTTTAGACAAAACCAGAAAATTTTAGGACGTATAGCTAGGTAAAGAGTTCTGAGATTTAACACCAGAAGCGTGAATCATAAAGGAAAAATGGATACATTGGACTTCATCAAAATGTAAAATTTTCCTATTAGCAGGATGAGAAGTGACAGACTGGAAGGAAATATTTGCAGACCATGTATCTGAAAAAGGACCTGCATCTAGAATACATAAAATCAGCTTGAAAAACAGCAGCAACAACCAGGCAGAGCACTTGTATCCCTGACGAGCCACACGGGGCAGGTCGGGGCACAGAGGACCTTCACCAGCATCGGCCGCTGGGAGCCCGGGTCAGACCACCCGGGGTCACCGCATGGGTATCGGAATGTCACATAGGAACTGGGGACACCGGCTGAAGGTGAAGATGCAGAGAAATGGGGGGCCTCCCATCTGCCGGCGTATGGGAGGCTGTCCTGCAAGACAGAGTCACCGTTTCTCAGCAAACTAAACGTGCACCTGCCATGCGACCCTGAAGTGTTCCCCTGGGCATCGATCTCAGAGAGTGAAGACTTATATTCCTGCCAGGATCTGTGCCCGAGTGTTGATAGCAGCCTTACTTACAATAGCCAGAGTGGGAACACCTGAAGGCCCTTCGGTGGGGTCCCTTGCCATAGAGGGTCACTCAGCAATAAAAGGGATGGGCTGGTCTTACCTGTGACAGCCTGGGTGGATCGCAAGGGAGCCATGCTGAGTGAGGAAAGCCAGCCTCGCACATGCACACACACGCACACTCACACGCACACTAGTGTATGTAGAACTGGTGAAATCCCAGTGGCCCTGTGGACTCCACTCATGACCATTTCCCGAGGGTGGTATTGCACCAGAGTTACCTTTGGGGAAAACCAGGGGGTCGGTGCACGGGACCTCCCTGTACATCTCGCCCCCAAGTTTCTGTAAATCTATAGTTACTTCAAAATAAAAGAGTTAAAAAAAGGGAGGCCTGGGTTTTTTGTCTGGACAACCTTATGATCGGAAACCTAGAATTGCCTATTGTTCTCTGTATTGCCACATGTGTGTGCCCCACCCCGACACCCGGCTCACACAGCCCTCCCCAGCATTCTGCGCCCCGTCTTCCAGAGCTTTCCTATCAACCGTGCTCAGCCACGACCTCTGCAGTCCGTGAACCACTCCCAGCTACTGGGATGTTTCATTCTCAAACCTCCTCTTTTGACTAAGTTGGTAATCGTAGCTTTCACCGAACATTTGTTTTCCATCTTTAAAAAAGCCGTTTTGTTTTTATTTAAATATTGATGATGCCAAAAAAGAGAACAACCACAAAAAACCCTAAATCCCCCCTTAGGTGTCCCGATCGATGCTGCCTTTCCCTGCCACAGGGGTGACCTTGTGGGATGCCGCCTGTGGCCGCTCTCCTGCATGCACTGCTTCCTCTCCCTCCCCCCACCTTCCATCCCTGCTACTCCGGGAGGCTCAGGCCCCGGGATGGAGGGGCACCATGAGGGACACTGGCACCGAAAGGCAGAGGGAAGGAGTGGCTCCCGCGGGGAAGTTGGGAGGAGAGCAGAGGCGGAGGCTGTGTGGCCCAGCTTCTGCACCTCGTCCACTCTGAACCATGGGATGCAAGCCGCAGAGAGGACCCCACGAAGCAGGGCTGGAGGTCCGTCCACGGGAAACAGGTCGGTACCAGGAGCCCGACGTCGACTGCACCATGTTCCATCGGGGACCTTTGGGGGCACGTTGGAGCTGTACGATGTGTTGGTTTACTTCCAGATACACAGTCATCAGGAGAAAACTCATGATAACACAAGGTAAAAAGTAAAGCCCCTTTCTCCAAGTCCCTCACCAAAGGCACCCGCTGAGTTTCTGTGATTCTTTCCTAGAGAAACTTTCACTCATTCTTTAAAGATTTAAATGGAAAAGACTAATGTCAACACTCTGTGCGTCACGTGCGTTTTTCCTACTTAAAATGTCCTGAGAACTGAGCGCTCTGGCCCCCGACTCCCTCGTCCCTGCCTTCTGGCGCCTGACTTCAGCGCCGGTCGCTGCTGACGTAGCCTCTGTCGCCACCCTTTGCTTATGGGCTCCTCCATGTCCTTTTTTTGTGATTTTAAAAAACGTTGTAAAGAACAACTTTCACTTTCCATGTGTATTTTGGGGAACATTTCTGAGCACAGGCACAGTAACAGCTAGCAGAGGACGGGCATCAAAGGGCATGTGGGTTTATTTATTTTGATAGAAAGGACATCAGGCTCAAGGTAAAAAAAAATCGATTTGATATTCAAAGAGTAAAAAGTAAACCCCCTTCCTAGGTAGGCCCCAACCCTCTCTCTCTGTCTCCCCAAAGGAAGTCATTATTTTTTATTTATCTTTCCACACCTTACCTGTAATTTCCTTAAAAAGCGGTAATGGGCTTAACGTATCGCACTTGATAAACGATCTCCATCGGTTAGATATGTAGATTTTATGAATGTAAAGGAAATGAACAAGAAAAATACTCACCAGGAGAGTTTCCATTCCCCAGTGAGGGCCATGCGGAAACGTCCAGGGAATCTGAGGAAGGGGGGATGAAATCATCAGTCTTGCGTGTTGCACACCTGAGCCGCCCCACCTCCCAGGTGTGGTGCGGTCCCGGCGGTCCTTGGAGGCCTGAGGGCCAAGCAGAGAGCCTTAGGCCTCTAAGCGTTGGGCCAGAACCATCTTGCTGCCCTGGTTAAGGAATTCTGGCATCTAGTAGCCTGTGAAGGAGCGGCGGGGATGCACTAAAGACAGTCTGGTGGCCCGAGGCCCAGGCACTGCACAGGAGGGGTGTTTATTGCAGCAAGAAAGGATTTCTGACAGCCTGACAGAGAGGAGACATTTGGGAGAACTACCGAGAGCACATGGGCTGGAAATCATTTAGTGCAGGACAGAAGCGCTGCCCGCCCACCGCCCCTCGGTGCCTGGGGTGGGCGCCGTTTTGGGGGGAGGAGGGGCAGGCGGGCCGAGGGAAAGCAGACAGAGGCCGGGATGTGGTTCGCACACATGTGCTTGGTGCCCCGAGCCCCGTCTCATCTGCTAGAGTTGTGACCGCCTATCCGCCTAGTGGGGAGAGGGGGTTACAATCTGCAAATTACAAACGAGGAAAGGGAGGTGCGTAGATTAACACCAGTCAGGCCCAACTCATGACAAAGATGACCCCAGACAGTGGGGACACCCCTAAATCCCATGTGCACTGTTTAATGAGGCAGGGGGCATGCAGTGGATGCAAAGAGGTTTCCAGAAACAGGCCTCTATGGGAAGGTCTTGGTCCTGCGACGGTCACATCCATTATCCTCACATCTTGGAGCCAAGCTCCAGGGATTGCGTGCACCAGCCGGGGATGTTTGGGTGTGCGGGGGGCACACAGGGCGGGTGGGACATGTGTGCGTGGGGGTTGTGTGTGGCCAACAGAGGGGACCTGAGGCTGCACCTGCGGTTCCCGCCCTGGACATGTGCCTGCCTGGCGGTGGGGTTCCTGGGACAGATCCTGGGTAGTTCCCGGACCTGCCCGCGGGTGGGCCTGATTCAACTTCCTGTTTGGAAAGGAAAGGAATGGGTGGTCTTTTAGAAAAACTAAAAGATGGAGGAGGATTCAGGTGGGGCTGTTTGGGCAGGGAGTCAGGCAGCCACCCTGGGGGCAGATCCTGGCCACTTTGCCTCCTCTCCCCCTGGCCTGCTGGCTCTGTTCAGCCGCAGAGGGTACCAGCCCAGGGACAGTCTTCCTCCTCCTCAGAGGGGCTGGCTGGCAGTGATGAGGTGGCAGGCCCTTGTGTGAGGGGCCCAGAGGATCAGAGGTGGGGGATGGCTGAAGGTCACGGCGGCGGCAGGGGAGCCTGCCCCTGCTCAGGTCAGTGCATGCACAGTGCCCCTTCCCCCTTTGCAAGCCCCCCTTGCCGTGAGAAGCGGCTGGCATGTACGCCGTGGGCTGCGGGAAATAGCCTTTGTCCCTCCCAGTCCTGGAAGAGTGGCCTTGACCCAAAGTGATTAGCTCGCTGCTCACTCAGATTTATTCTTTGGTGATGGCCTCTCCTTGCAGCCTGAATCTTGGGCTCAAATTACCCTCAGCCTGTCACACAAGGGCTATCTGTCTTTCCATTCCCGTACCGAGCGTGACATTGAAGTCTCTTTGTCCTCTGAAGCCTTTGTGTGAGCGCATGACACTGGTCTCAGTGCTTCATTTCCACCGTGGTAAGAGGAACATAAAAAGCACAGGACTTCAGGGCTGCCCGGGTGGAAGGAAAGGGCCGTCCTTTCAAGGGCAGGGGACCCTGCGTCTGCCTCCCCCTCTCGCTGCATACTTCTTCCGTGCCGGAGGAGCACCCGTGCTGTGCGGCGTGGGTGGCCGCCCCTGTTTGCCCTGCCCCGGAATCCCCCGTCTTCCTGGTGGGGCTTGGAAAGGATGTAAAGGGCCTTACTGCTCAGAGCTGAAGTTGCATGGAGGCCGGTCCCCCACACCTAGGGCTCCATTCCTGGCTTGGGGTGGCTGCTTATCTGCAAGGGGACCTGGGGCCCTCTCTCCATTCTGGCGGCTCTTTTCCCTGAAGGGACAGCTCTGGCTTTGGGCCCCGCCTGTGGCCCTCGAGTCCTGCCTCTCTGTCTGAGTCACGTGGCCTCCCAGCTGCTCACCAGCCCTCCTCATCTCGCCTCTGTTGGCACGTATTTCAGGCAGAAGACGGGAAGCGCGGTGACCCTCTCTCGCTGACTCGAGGTGTTGACGGGGGGGGACGTGCGTGGCTACCCCAGGCGCTCAGTCTGCTGAGGGTGGCAGGACTTTGTTGGCCTCAGTCTGCAGCCTTGAGGCCTGGCCTGTTCTGCGCTTTATAAAAATAGAAGCTCAACCTGACTGCAGTTCAGGTGTGACTCAGGTTTTAATTGCTTGGAATTAGCATCCAATTTGCATAGTACTCAGTTTGCCAATTATCTGTGACTTTGGGGTCATCTGTGCCAGAACAGGGGCAATCCTGGTCGTGTGCTCCGTGGGGGAGGAGCAGGGATGGGACGATGCCGGGAGGAGGGCGTCCCCAGCCGCGACCTGGCGGGGGAGGGGGCTGCCTGCCGCGTGGAGCCGGGCCTCACCTGGCCGCCTGGCCTGCCCCGCCCGCCGGGGGGGCGGGAAGAAATTCTGAGGCATATACGTTCATAAGGAAAAGGGAAATGGGTGAGGGGGGTTAAAAGGTAAAAAGAAAAAAATGATAAAGCAGCCAGGCAGAGGGAAGGGAAGCAAGGAAACAAATGTGTAAAGTGTGTATGTTCTGTGTGATTTCCTGCCTTACCTGGCATTTTTTGAATGTCGGGCCAGAGACCTGTTCTTGGCAACAGGATTTCTCTTGCCCCCACCCCACAGGGTAAGGCAAGGGTAGCGGGGGCTGTGGGCCCTCTGCAGAGTGGCTGCCCGTGAGCTAGCCGACAGCAGCCCGAGGGGCGATCCGGGGGGTGCACGGTGAGCCAGCCGACAGCAGCCCGAGGGGCGATCCTGGGGGGTGCACGGTGAGCCAGCCGGCAGCAGCCCGAGGGGTGGCCCTGTGGGCGCACAGTGAGCCAGCTGATAGCAGCCCGAGGGGTGGCCCTGTGGGCGCACGGTGAGCCAGCCGACAGCAGCCCGAGGGGTGGCCCTGTGGGTGCACAGTGAGCCAGCTGATAGCAGCCTGAGGGGCGGTCCTGGGGGGTGCACTGTGAGCCAGTTGACAGCAGCTCGAGAGGTGGCCTGGTGGGCGCACGGTGAGCCAGCCGACAGCAGCCCGAGGGGCGGTCCTGGGGGTGCACGATGAGCGCCGTGAGCCTCGTAGGGAACGGCAGCCTGGCTCTGTCACTAATAGTGGGACGTCCACCTTGGCACTTTGCCTCATGTCAACAATACAGGGGGGCGTTTGGACTCGGATAAGTGACTCCACGTGCAGCATACAAAAAAGAAAGAAGAACAGTGTCAGCTGCTGGTCCTTCAGGAGCCGCAGGACCCTCAGCCGCCCGTAAGTGGCCCTGATGGTTTCTGGGCCCTTCACCTAGAAACGCTCCTTCCAGAACCGAGGTGTGGCCAGCATCATCTTCAGCATCAGTCCCGCCGGCTGCAGACCAGGTTGCAGACAGGGGTGGCGTCTGTGTGACGGTGGCATGTGGACACGATCAGACCCCGTCAGAGCCCATCCCCGCGCCCCAGACCATCACTTCCCCTCTGGGCGTCGTCAGGTCGGCCCTTCCTGATCACAGCAGCCCCTGCAGGCAGTGGCTGCCTCTGAGTTATCTTGAGTGTCTTACTGCCAGCTTCTGGCATGGTCCCTGTCCCCCTCAACCCAGCATCCTGGCTGCGGTGACTGCAGGGCTAGTGCAGAACGTCTGCGAGCGGGCCTGCCTCTCACCCCATGCTGAGCTGCCGTTCTCACCTGCCCTCACCCTGCGACCTTCCCCGCCTCCACGCCCCTGAACCGCCACCCGTGTCCTGGGGCCCCTGTCTGCCAGCTGACATGCTTTCAAGGCCTAGAGCAGAAACCATGTCCTTCAAGGAGGACACCTGGGTGTCACCAGGTTGATCAATACTAACAACAGAGCAGCATGTGTTCCGTGTTTGCAGGTGTGAGTTGAGGACTGAGTGGCCCTGCTGTCCACACACCACTTCGCTCGAGGTCCATACTCTGTCTTCTCTCATCTTTCAGATGTTCTGTTCCCCGAGCTGCGGGCCTGTGTCGTGCTGACCCAGGCACGCTCCCGCATTCCACCCACTCCCTGGAGTCCTTTTCGGTGACCTGGTCTCTCCTTTGCTGTCTTCACCTCCGATGTGAATTATTTATACCCATCCTTTTGCTGTAAGTGTTTGGCCCGGAACCTCGTGAAGTGGGAGTTGTTTTCCCAGAGCCCTGGACAGTCGGAAGTGCTGAACCGGCGCCAGGGTGGATGCTGGGGGCAGGTGGGCTCAGGGCCCGTGCGGCCGCCCTGCTGCACCTGTGGGCCTCTGGGGTGTGCACCTGAAGGTGTGCGCATGGGACAGGGAGGTGCACAGCGCCCTGGGTTGCTCCACACACACAGGGGCAGAAGCCCCAGAGGAGCCGCCAGCCCAGGGCTGCATTTTCTGGAAGGGTTTCCCTCGGTGCTCCTGGGGAAGGATGGCCCTCTCCCTGCCCCTCGTGTGAGCAGAATCTGGAGTGGTCAATGAGAAGAAATTCAGGGCACAGAGCACTTCGTTTTACTTTTCTCTCTCTGCAAAAGTGGTGATGTCTGTATGCCCCAGGATGGAACAGTTGTGTTGTGGTTTGACAACAATCAAAGCTGGAGGTGTTCTGCCCGCCAGCACCGGGCCCTCCCCTGGGCTCCTGGTGTGGGACGGAGGGCCTTCCTGTCTGACTGCACTCTGAGGAAGGTGAGTTTACTATGCTTTCTATGTGATGATCTGGTTATTTCCATTGATTTGATTTTGGTTTTCTTTGGGAAAACACTCATAGTAATCCAGCTAGCTCCCCCTCCGAGTTCCACAATGATTAAAAACACAAAATAAAGCCAGCTACCCCCAGGCAGTGTGTCTTTGGCCCCGAGGACTCGGCATTGACTGTGCAGTAGGCCTGCTCTGCCGTGGCTGCAGTTCACCCGAAGGACGTGGGTCGATACCCCCAGCTCTGCCCTGTGGAGCAGTGTGTGAGCCAGCACAGGAAGCGGAAGGCACGGGGTCCTAGCAGCTCGATCCTCCCTGTAGGAGTAAGATTCTATTACACTTGAACTGTAGTTACCATTGTCAAAAAATGCCTTCCATCAACTTTTATGTTTCCATGTTTCAAACCCCCAGTTCCAAGAAGGTTGTAGAATTTCTTAATTGAGAGAGACCTGAGGACAGATGTACGCGAACCCTCCGTTCACAGCAATATTTTAAAAGCTGTAACCTTTAAGGAAAGAATAAGAGCTGTGAGCAGTTCAGCCCATTACTTCCTCCCTCCCTGCCTTCTCTCTTTACTTCTAAATACTTTCAGGGGGGATGTCTGGCATTCTAACCAATCTATTATTTCTTTACATTTGCCTAACTCCAAAAAGGTTTCACGAGAGCTTACAATGTTAAATCATATGTGAAACAACCTTAATAAGTAAATGAATGACAAATTAATCACAGGAGGAGGAATAAAAAAACCTTCAGGATTTGAGAAAGTAGGAAATTGACAAATTTTGCCTCAACTTTTCAATGGCCAGATGATGACATGTGATGGGAAGGAGAAGCGGGGAGTAGGGGAGGCCTGGAGAAGGGTTGGGGAGAGAGACGAGGGGAGGGTGGACAAGCCCAGATCCCTCCCTGGAGGGAGAAGGTGCCCCCTGACAGCTCCTTCCAGGAGAGTGGCTCTTAACCTACGGACACTGGTTAATACAGGAGAGAGCAATCTGAAGTGGGTGCAAGTCGGTAGGATTTGGTGAGGGTTAGACACCGTGGGCAGGGGAGACAGAGAAGCCCTGTGCGCCAGAACCAGGGCCTCACCTGCCCTGAGCTCCGGGCTGTGCCTTGACTCCAGGGTCCGTGCCCTGCAATCGATTGGTGCCTCTGGCGGCCTCACTCCCACCACTTCCCTCCCCTCCCGTCTCCCCCTTTTTCATCCCCACACCCCCTTCCTTTCCCGTGTCAGCCCACGGGTTCCTCGCGTGCTATGATAATCACAACAGCTGGTGTTAAGCGAACACTCTGAGCCAGGCAAATGCCCAGGCTTTACACACATCATTTTATTTCAGCCTCAGAGTTTCTGAGGATGGTGCTGAGATTACACCCATTTTTAGGGAAGAAGAAACTAAACTAAAGACAGGCTGGGCAGTTTGCCCCTAGCTCTCCCTGGATTATTGCCAAGTCAGCTCTAGTTTAGCAAGTTACTGTTTAAAACCACCCTTAGGTAGGTACTGTTACTCATCTAATTTAGCAAGGGAGAGGCTTCCTGCAGGCTGGGCTGCCTCTCGTGTTTCATGGCCAATACCTGGACCTTCACCAGGCTGGGAGTGAGGTTGCTCTCCTGGCTTTGGCCACTTAGAGCTCAGTGGAGCCCATGGCTGTGCTTGGAGGGTAGAAATCTGGACAGAAGACTGGCTAGAAGAGGGGCGTGCTGCGGGATAGGCAACCATAACACCTGCGGCACAACTGGACATTCCTTGGAGCCCACGGGCTGACCCTCCCTGCCCTGAACCCCACTGCCAGGGCACAGGACCCACGGGAATCCATGCTTTCATACGACCGTCTGCACCTTGACCCCCAGTGCCACAGTTGCACCAGAATCAGTGTAGGCAGGAAGAGGTCGCCTGAACAGGGCAGCAGACAGGAGTGACTGGGACCCAGGCACTGTGTGGCCCCACAGCGCTCTCCTCTGAGTGCCAGGTCGTTCTGTGTGTTCACACCTGGAACCGCACCAGTCTTCACAGGAGCTTGGACATGAAATAAACCTTAGTTGACATGAGCTACGTTGGGCCAAGGCCCTTTGAGCACTGAGAGGAGGAATGAGCGTGCACAGACTCCCAGGGGACACGGGACAGTCCCGAAGTAGGTCAGGGTGAAGGTGAGTAGGCCTCCGTGCGGTGGTTAATCACGGTGTTCCTTGGGGCTGTCAGGTATTTTGTTTCCTCTATTTTTTAGCTTTGGTGGATCTTTGTATCCACTCAGAGCAAAATATGGCCCCATTTTCTCAGAAGAATCTTTGGAGATTTTGTAGCACATTGGCAAGTTGGTGGTTCTCAAAAGTCAGGGTGCTTCAGAATCGCCCTCTGGTCTCATTGGAATGGAGCTCTCCTAAAGGTCTGACTGCAGACCAGGAGGCACCCCCGAGAAACTGCGTTTCTGAAGGTTCCCAGGGACGGGCTGGCCAGGGCTCCCACTCAGAACGCCACGAGTGAGACCCTCTCACTGAGATTGGCTGATGTTCTGGACCAAACCTAACTCAAAGAAAGAAGTTATCAAAAAGATACCATAAGCACAAATGTTAAAGTATCTTACCAATTCTTGTGCCATTTCTACTTCTTTCTGTCATCTTAAAAACTTTAAAACTCAGGCTCAGGATAAGAGGGTTTTTTTTTTCTGGTTTTTAAATTTTTCTTGTCCAGAGGCTTTGTCTTATCCTTTGATACTCAAGATTTATATGGTAATACAACATATTAGCTTTATGCTGTGAAGACCCCTCATTCCCTAAGTATTGTGCATCACAGGCGTGTCTTCTCCAAGCTTCACAGGCCGAGCAGAGGTCATGAGCAGGGCAGGGGGCATGCTGGACCCAGGGAGGCTCATGGAGCGTGTGGGCATTTGAAGGAAGCCGAATGCCCAACAGTGGGGTAAGAGAAGCAAACAGCTTTCTGTCCCCATGACATCTCTTCCAACCCTGCTTCTCATTTTACTTTATTTGTGATTATGGCAAAATACATATAACATAACATTTACCATCTTAGCCACTTTTGAGTGTATAGTTCAGTTGTACATACACTCACGCTGTACGACCATGTCCAGGGTACTTCTTGAAACGAAACTCTTCCATCTTGCAAAACTGAAGCCCTGGTCCCCTTAAACAAGCCCACCTTCCCTAGCCCCTGGTGACCTTTATTCTATTTTCTGTCCCTATGAATTTGACTATTCCAAGTCTCTCCTGGGAGTGGGGTGGACTCATACAGTCCTTCTGTGTCTGGCTTATCTCACGGAGCACAATGCCCCAAGGTTCACCCATGCCATAGCATGTTTCAGGATGTCCTTCGTTTTAAGGTGAATACTTCATTGTGTGTATACACCGCAGTTGCTAACCCATTCATGCATTGATGAACACTAGAGTGCTTCCACCTTTTAGCTATTGTAAATAATGCTGCTGTAAACACAGGCTGCACGTATCTGAGATCCTGCTTTCAACCCATAAGAGGGATTGCTGGGTCATAAAATAATTCTATTTTTAACTTTTTAAGGGACCGTGTTTTCCATAGCGCTTGTGCCATTTTACATTCCCACCAACCATGCACAGGGGCCCTGTTTTCTCTACACCCTCCCCAGCCTTGTTATTTTGGGGTTTTTTTTGAGAGAGCCACCCTAATGGGTATGAGGTGGTATCTCTTTGTGGCTTTGATTTGCATGCTCTAATGATTAATGATGTGGGGCATCTTTTCATGTGCCTTTTGGTTCTGTGTGTGTGTCTCCTTTGGAGAAATGTCTGTTCGAGTCCTCTGCCTATTTTTTGTGTTTTTTTTTCTTGTTGTTGGGTTGTAGGAGCTCTTCCTGTATGTTAGACCAACCCTGTTTTGAATACTAGTGTTCCACACTGCTGAGGGGAGGACCTGCGCCTCGCCGTAGCTCTGTCACTAAATAGCCATGTTGCCTTAATCCAGAGCTCCCAGGTGGGGTGACTCTGCCTGCAGGGGAACTTGGCAATGTCTAAAGACATCTTTGGCTGCCACGACAGGGCAGGAGTGCTAGCTGGGTCAGTGGGGTGCTGCTGGGCATCCTGCAACCCACAGGAAGCCCCCTTACAGAGGACGTCCCCCTTGCAAAGAGTTCTGGGCCCAGCATGGTGGGACCGCCAAGGTGAGTGGCCTGCTCAAAGCTGCCCACCCGCCCGCCCTCTGGAGGACGTGGTCTCCTCACCTATGCAGGGACACAGCAGGCACTCATTAACAGCTATCATGTCGTTGGGTGAAAGTCTCCTTTGAGAATCTTCCTGTGGTTAAAAAGCCCAGTTATTCCACGGATTCTGACAACCTGGCCATATGGTCATAAACACAGAAATTCCATCTGTTCTCTGTTCTGATCTCTAACTGCCGGTCCACATGTGGAAAACAGCCCCTGAAAGCTGCAAATTTCTTCACATAGCTTTCATCCCAGAAATTCTTGCTGACAGGGAGCCGCCATGGATGTGCCGAAGCGCGGTCTGTGGGCGCTGAACACAGAGGCCTAAACTGAACCCTAACCTGGTGCTGACCCTCTGCTCCTGGCTGTTAGCAGTGCCACCAGGGGCTGTCAGCATTCACACAGATATGTGTTCGGGAAAACACTCCTTTTCATTTAGAGAAAATTCCTTGAAGACTTTTCTCAAATTGTTTCTTTCCCAAGAGTGGCTAGAATGTGGTTATTCATTTAAATATTTACTATGGGGAAAATTCCCCACCAATTTCAGGCTGTCATTTGCTGAGGGCTCTAAGGTGCAAGCCATCTCCTTTACAACTTAAAATTGCCTTTGAAACCCCTCTCAAGGTGGGAAACCGATGAACATCCATCTTAGATAGGCAGAAGAACAAAGCCAGGGCTCTGGCCGGAAGCCGCAGCTGATAGCCAGCCAGACCGATGGCTTTCCCCTGCCAGGCACCGTGCTCAGTCTCCCCTGTTATCTCATGGGGGGCAAGCAGCCTTGTGAGGTGTGGACCGTCCTGCATATGACAGCTGTGGACGCTGAGTGCCAAGGGCTTAGGCCTGGTGTCCACGGAACAATAGACCCGGTCCGGCCCGTGGGCCCCAGGCCTGCCACGTGCTGGAACCCCTTTTAGCCACATTGCTATGAATGATGCCATGCACGGGGAAACACTTGGCTTTTACTACTTATGTTCTTTTTAGGGTAGGTAGCACTGAACTCAGGCCTTTTTGGAGGAAATGGGAAGAAAATGTCTATAAATTAGAAGCTGCCAGGTACTGGAAATCAGGGTTGTGATGCGCCTCTGAGAGCTTTCAGTTCACGTAGCGTAGTGGTGCTGTGGGTGAGCCAGTGCGGTTCATCCTCATTTAGAGGTAAGAGTGTTGGGAAGTCCCGCCAGGAGTGCCTGCGACCCAGGCTGCTTGCACTGAGGTGCCCTGGCTGAAGTCCACAGGCTGGGCCCCAGGGGGAGTGGGTCACTGCCCTCTGACCGGGAACTGGACATGGGGAAGCTCTGGCTGGGCCAGGCACCAATGCTGATTAATGTTGAGGGACGGGGAAAAATGATTTTAGTTATATACTATTCCTTTCCCTCAATCCCTGCTATCTTCCTTTAAGCTACAAAAAAAAAAAAAAAAAGACTAAACTCTCCAAAAATTTAATTACAAAAGCAATACGTGTCTTTGTCTTTGTATTGTATTGTAGTGTATTTAGAAAATGTAGGCAAGCAAGCAGAAGAGAAGGGAAATAAACTATCCACTATGGTGCTCCCTACCGGGTCAGCAGGCAGCACTGCAGACGTGGGCGTCGCGGCAAGGGAACCTCATCCCACAGAGGGCCTGGGGAACATCCCTGGCGCACTGTAGGGGCAGGACTGATTTCTCTAGTGACACTCAGTCTTCCCAAGGAGTACCGAGGGCAGCAGGGCCGGGCATTCGCTCCCATGCCTTTCCTAACCAATTGCATAGGACCAGAGATGATTCTGTAGAGACCATGTCCTCCCACTCCATCCCTGCGGAGGGGCAGAGACAGGCTCGGGGATCTTCCTGGCATCCCAAGATGCTCTCCTAGCTGGTGATGGTAGGGGCTGAGTTTGTCCTCCTCAGTTCTCATCCCGCTGCATCAAAGAACCGAAAGGCAGAGATCCAGTAGGGAAGCAGAGCGAAAGCTTTATTTGCGTGCACTCCAAGGAGAAGCGGGCCAGAGTCAAGGTGGACAAAGGCAGGTTCACTTGAATAAGTCAGAGAGGAAGGAAGAGCAGAGGGAGGAGAGGGAAGCTCATGGACCTCCTGCTCGGCATGGGACAGATCCCTGCCCACTCCTAAAGCCTGTGTGCCCGGGGGCCCAGGGTCCGCTTGGAGCTGCATGGTGGGGGAACTGAGGGGAGCCGTAGAGCACTGGGTGGAGGCTGGATTATTATCTGAGAACGTCCCAAAGACAAAGAAAGGAGATTTCAGGGAGGCCACTGAAGAGCAGGATTGTACAGCTGCAGGCCTGCCCGGGTCACCCAGGCGACAGGTGCTCGCAAGCCCAAGCCAGAGCCCTCAGCAGCCCCTCCCTGCTCATCTGGAGCAGGACAGAGAGAGGGACACACCCGAAGGAGAGCAAGTGCGGGCAGCTTCAGAGAGCGGGAGGCACACCCCAAAGCTGGGATGATTGTGTTTTAAGGAGTTCCAAGAATGGAATAAAGGTAAAGGGTTGGGGCACAGGCTCGTCAGGCGGTCTCAGGATGTCTGTCTCTGGATGTGTCATTGTCTGTAGCCAGTCCTCTAGGTGATTCTGTAGATTAAGCTTTTTGCTCTTCTCTGAGACAGTGGCTACCGCTAAGTACCGGGAACATATCAGCTAAGACTGCTTGCTTTCCCTTAAGATAAGTCATTGGCTAATTACCAAAGAACATGTTAGGGGTTTAACTCCCTAACTCTCTGCTCTTAGCCTCAAGATAAGTTTTTCTTGTTCTCACTATGCTACTCACATCCCAGCATTTTTCATTATAGGCAGGAAAATTAATCATGGTGCTTGTCCCTGGTCTCTGCCCCATCTCACCTGCATTAGCTAGGGCGAGTCTCAAGGTCAGCCCAGATTCAGAGCCTGTGGAATGAACTCCCACTGCCAAGGGCCTTAACCCTGGGAGTCCTCTCTGGCTCTCTGGCTTTATCTGATTAACTCCCCGAGTTCTTGTGGGCCCCACCCTTCTTTCCTCCTGCTCACATCTGTCTTTCTGCCTAACAGTAACAGCAGAGCTGGGAGCAACCTGGGCCTGTTGGTGTGCAGCAGCATATTTCCCGGTGCCCCAGGAGGCCTTCAAGCAGGCCAGCTTTTGACGGGTGCCTGCCTGGGTTTGTCATGCTGCGGGGCAGCAGGGGGTGGAGGCGTTTGCTCAAGGCCATGTAATTGAATTCCAGACTGAGCCCAGAGGGCTGCTCAGTGACACTGTCAGCCGTGGCCTCTGTGCAGCCTCCCAGTGTCTCCCCACAGTGTTCCTGACAATGGGTGTCACTGTCCCCGTTTCACTGAGGAGGAAGCTGGCCGGGGAGGCAGAGACCACAGCAAGCAGGCTCCCTGGCTGGGCCTGCAAGGGGTCTGCTCGGCTCCTAGGTTGTTTCTGTGTCGCCCCTTACAAATGTCTTTCAGGTGCATTTTGCCCTTTGCTAAGGATTCATGTTTATGAAAATAACTAATCACAGATCATGAGCATATGAAATAATATTTTACCTTGTACACATTTTATAGTTTATAGAACAGCTCTGTAGTTTGTCATTCGGATCCTCCAGGAAGCCTGTCCATCTTTTATGGATTTGGGATCTAAACCCACAGAACTTTGGCTAACTTGCCCAAAATCACGCACTTGACCTTGAGCCTGACCTTGGCCCATGGTGGAGCTGCGTTAGGGCCCTCCAGATTTCAGCACTTTCCTCGTAGGAACCAGTCCATTTCCTGTTCATTTGCTGCAGCTCGTTCAAGCCGCGTTTCTGCTGCTCTCCTGGTGCGTCTGTGATGTAGGGCGCTACGTGGGCTCCCCAGGGGCAGTCTAGGGCGGCTTTGTTGTGGGCCTCAGGCCAGCTGGTGTCCTCAGGACGATACCTGGTCAGTGTGTCCATATCGGTCCCTTTGCAAAGGCCTGGCTCCTGACCACAGCAACAAAAGTGCAAAAGCTTCCAAAACAGAAATGTGGGCAAGTGTGGTTTTCAAGTGTGTTCACATAGAGCTTTAACGTAGAGAAATAAAGATACAATTTCTGACCTGACAATTCCCCTTTAAATGCTTTATTCCTTTTTAAAATTGCTTTCAGTGTCCCCAAGAAAATTATCCCTACAGGGACAAATGGCTTGTTTGTCTTGGGATCCAATTGTGTGTATAGTTAACTAGTGTAAGAGTTTGGGTTAGTATAAAAAAGGCTGGAAAAATGTGCTTTTCTCTAGACCGGTTTTCTTTCCTGTCCTGTATTGCATTACCAGGCATCACCATTATGGGACATTGTCTTCCTTTATCACAAACCCCTTTTATTTCATTATCCTCTTCTTTTGTGGGATTTTAGTATCGCTGGCCCCTTTGCCTAGAGAGCAGATACGAACCCAGAGAAAGCAGCCAGGTTGGACCCGGGGCCCAGGAAATGGTTTGGAGGACAGGCCACCTCCGGAGGGGTTCTTTAGGGGGAGACAGAGGCCACTTTGTGGAGGGTTTTCACCCTTCCTCGAGTTGGCTTGCCCCCAAATCCGGCCCGTGCCCCCACGCGCTCTGGAGTGTTCCCCGTCACTCAGCACGGCGCGTCACTTGCCTACCTCTCCCTTTCCTATTGCAGTTTGTAATACATTATTTTCTTTCCTAAAAGGAAAACTGAAAAAATTTTCCCCCAGACAAGTGGTAAGAAAGATTGCAGGAAATCAAAGCCATGGATCTAGCGGATGTCTTTCAACCATTCATCTGTCTGTTTAAATCTTTTAGCAAATAAGTGTTAAGTCAACAAAGCTATCTCGTCGAGGATGCTTGTAATTATTGGTAGAAAACAAATTCTCTTGATACTCATGGTTGTCCCCCGCTACCCATGAAACACACACACATGTGTACTCACACACGCGCGCACTCACACACATGCGCACTCACACACACATGCTCACCCGCGCACACACATGCACACTCACACACACATAAACACACACAATCACACACGTGCGCACTCACACACACAATCACACACATGCGCACTCAACACACACATGCAAACACACACACACACACACACACACACATCGGAGAAATGCCAGGACCTCTGCTGCTAGTCCCTGGCGCATCCTCACCCGGTTTGGCTTACTTGAGCCCTCTGTTCCTATAACTCACACCATTGTAAGTAATGCCTTTGGTAATCTCCCTTCTGAGCACAGCTCTGGAACGGGCCAGTCATCTCTTTGTGGGATCCCAATGATACAATGAACAGTGTTCCGGCTGTTGTTTTCAGAAGGCGTTTACTTTTACTCACTGGGGAAGATCCATCTAGGAGGTTGGTGAGGAAATGGCATTCCCTACTGGGTGGCCAGTGTGTCAGGTAAGGTGGCTGGTTCCTTCTGGCTTGACACAGAAGAGCCTGTGGCCCTGTAAGAAGTCGGGCAGGGCTGCTGCCTCAAAGGGGCTGGTCCAGAGCAGAGTGGAAGCCTGCACACTGCACTTCCGTGGGCGGTCCCGCACCCCACTGGCCCACGCGGTCACTCGCTGACCAAGCCTGCCTTCCTCACTAGGCTGGGGGCCTCCTTGCACAGGGCATCATTCATCTCCACCCTCCCAATAACTGTGGAAGAGCCTGGTTTCTGACTTAGCAGTCAGGAAATATTTGTTGAATCCTTGGAGCTGAGAAATGCCAGCAACAAGTTTTATTTCTTTCAGAGCCGAGGCAGACCCGCAAAGACACATTTAGATGCTATTGAGTCATGCAGGTTATATTGCAGGAGCTGCAGTCTTCTAGACTAGGTATAGCCTGCCTAGTTCAGGAATGACAGTGTGTGATTTTCCTTTCTGAAACCAGTTTTCTAGTATAAACAGCAATACGTGGAAGAAAAAAATTAAACAATAGTTACTGCCTTTAAACATCCCATAGAAATGAAACCATTGACAATAGAAGGTTGTCAAAAATGTGAAGTTCTTCCAAGTGTGTGGTGTTTGTCAAGCCATATGCTGAGATCTGAACATGCTGCTGGTTATATTAAAAGCAATGCAACTGTGTAAAGCACTCATCAAAGTTCTTCTATTGTTTGTGATCATGGGTAATATGATTCATATTTTCCATTTTAGATACTTCAAATCCATATATGATTATCACTAACAGTAATTTGCCATGTTCAAAATCAAAAAGCCTGCCATTTCATATATTGCAAACCCCTTATCTTTGATTTGGGATTGTTGGGTGGACTGCTTTGCTGTGATGATATTTTACCTTTTAATATCTTTTCATTGGTTGAAATGATGAGCATTTTTGAATCCCTTGCTCATTAACTATTGATATTTCACTCCTGTTGAGAAAATAAAGGTGTGCATATACATTCTAACGTAGAAAACTCATGCCAACATTGTAAGAACTAGTGTTAGAGTAAAAGCAGTGTTCAGACAAGTGGAAGCAAAGAGTAAGGGAATTGGGGTCTGAAAACCACACAGTAATACCATCATCACAATCACGGTGATCATAGTGGAGCCACTGCCACCACCACCACCATCACCACCACCACCACCACCACCACCACCACCACCACCATCACCACCACCATCACCACCACCACCATCACCACCACTACCACCACCACCGCCACCACCATCACCACCACCACCAGCACCACCACCACCAGCACCACCACCACCAGCACCACCACCACCATCACCACCAGCAGCACCACCACCACCACTACTACCATCACCGCGATCACCATCACCACCACCACCATCACCACCACCACCATCACCACCACCACCATCACCACCACCACCACCATCACCACCACCACCAGCACCACCACCACTGTCACCAGCACCATCACCATCATGAGCGAAGTAATGGTAATATTCAACACTTAGTAACCAGTTATTTGGCAGCAGGTACTGTGTTAAGTGTGTTTCATGTAATATATCAGCTTTATTATACTCTGTTGAGACAGGTAGATTCTTATGCTCGCTTTATAGATGAGGAATGCGAAGTACTGGGATGTTTAAATTGGTCAAAGGGATTCAGCCCCGCAGCCTGACCCCACAGCATGTTCCTCACCGTCACGTCTGTGGTGCAGGTTCGTCTGTGTAATACCTCAAAGGAAAGCAGGCTGGCCAGGAGCAAGTGGCCCTGGCGCAGCAGTGAGGACACCACGCCTCAGATGCCTGTTATTAGTCCTCTTCTCTCTGTAGGACTTCCCTCCTCTGGCCCCCCCTCCTTCTGAGGTGTCTTGCCCCAGGCCTTTCCGGCACTGGAGGTGACTGACAGCTTGCAGGAGCAGCTCCTGGGATTGCATCTGCACAGCTCTGTGAATATGTCGCCATGGCTGGTCCCTCCATGACCTGTGAACATCGTGCGCATGATCCCCATTTCCCCAAACTCCCGGCAACCTGCCTCTGCTAATCTTGTCTTGTTCCAACATGGGCCTGGCCACCATCTGACTTGCTTTGCCAATGGGACAGAGCCTCCTAATGTCCCCAGATGCTTGAAGAGACATCTGTGCAGTCTGCCTCTTCCTTTGGACTCTGGCCCCTGCCACATGAATATGCCTGTTAGGTTGGGCCGAGTCCCCCTGGCTGGGCAACCCCAGAGCAGCCAGCAGGGATCTTGGGGACATGGGCCAGTCCATGCCCAGCAGAACTGACTCAGACATGCAGACCATGAGCAGGAATCAGTGGCTGTTGGCTAGACCACCAAGTTTGGGTGGTGTGTTATGTGCTGAGGCAGTAGATACGACATCTAACTGAAATCAAGGTCTTGCGACAAGGAGGCTGGTGCTCCTGTGACAGGGTTTGTGGGGGGCACAGGGTGTTACGGGGGCCAAGTATGGCCTCTGTAGAAATGCTCTGCCCATGATTTCCCTGCCCTACGAAATAACTCCTTCCTATTTCTCTGTGTCAGCTGGGGGCCCTGCTTTTCTGTTCTACTGGACAGTTATTACATCCTCAATGAGGATGGGTACCAGGTGCAGAGAAGGGATGGTGTGGTGAGAAAATGGCCCCTGTGGAGGACAGCTCTCTCCCCTCCCCCTTGTGTCGGGCAGACACGGGCGGCAGTCACGGCTCCCTGGGCAGATGGCTGCTGGTTGCCAGGAAGATTTTAATGGGAGGGCTGTTGCCTGATAAGCCCTTCTCAGGCTGCAGAAATGCAGGCACTGTGCCCTGGGGTTCAGTTGTGTGTGCAGCCCTGGCGCCTGGGACACAGGACCTATCCCCCAGCCACAGACACCACACTGCCTTAGGTCACCACCCCTCTGCCTCCCTCTCCCTGTTGCATTTTCTTCGCAGTGCTGGACATTGGCTACTAGCAGCAAACGTGTCCCTGCCGACCACCTGCCCCAGCAGTGGTGTCTGCTCTGGGACCACAGAGACTTGATCTGTGTACACCTGCCACTGTGCTAGGCCAGTGCCTGGGCCACCAAAGGATGTTGCGGGATGGGCAAGGATGGAGAGGTACCATCCCTCCCTCATATGTAAACAGTCAAAATTTATCAGGAAATGCTTACCAGGAAACCATTTGTCCTCTTTTCCACCAAAGACATTTACACTACTAACCAGAGCTCGTGATCCCCCGGGAGGACTGTGCTCTGGGCCCCAGCCGATGGCCTCCAGCTCTGGAGCTCTGGGGAAGATCGGTGCTTAGCGAGTGCGGTGGCCCGTCCTCTGGGCTCTGTCTGGTTCAGGTCGGCTTCGGCCCACTCCCTGTGGGCTGAGGCTCGTAATTATTTCTTCTGGCTCTAATGGAATTGCTTCATGAATACAAATTTACAAGTGCCCCTTCCATTCCCTAAATGCCCTCATGGAGCACGACCTGCACAATTTGTGGGGCCTGGTGCAAAATGAAATTGCAAAGCCTTCTGCTAAAATCCTATTTAGAATTTCGGGATGGCAACAGGAGAGCCCTAAACCTGTGACTCCCCAGGCTGCATGCCTGGTCCCGCCCCTGTGCTCTCAGGGTTCCAGGGAGGCCTAGGCCCGCGGGTGGGCGCTCAGGGGATGCTGTACAGAGAATGCCTCTCAATTCGATGTCTACGCCAGGTGCCAGCTATTACCTAGTAAAGTGTGAGGCACTTGGGGAACCTTCCCAATCCATTTTCTGAAGGTGTGTTTTTTTCTCTCTAGGATCACATGATGAAAGCTTTTACTATGTGTACTGGTACTGGGATTGGAAATACTGGTCTTAGTAAAATCATCCATTTCGTTGGAAGTACATTTCCTCCCCCCTCCTGTCCGCTGCCTCCCCCGCCCCCTTCACCAGTGCCCATTATGTCCTGGCCCTGTGTTATCTGCCCTGGGGGATCAGCCAGACAGCAATCCTAGAGAAATGATAAAAAAATGCAAAGTTGAAAACATGAGTACGTTGTGAAAGGCAGAAGGTGATAGGAATTTGGAGAAGGAATGTGTCCCTGTACTGGACTGGGGACAGAGAGGGGTTCCCATGACGCTCTGAAGCAGCCGGTCAGCTTCACGGGGCTCTGCCTCCCTCACCCCCACCCATGGCCTGTTCATCTCTGCTCTCTTGGTTATAAATTCCCAGCACACAAGACTCTTATCAATTACAGAATCAATTACACCGGGTGTTGGAGAGGAAAAGGCAGAAGAGCTCCTGCTGAAATGACCTTTATGTGAATACTTAAGGTTGAACTTGAAAAATAGAGGCTATTTGAAATCCTCCTATTAAACTGCATCAAAACCCTACCTAAGGATATCCTCACCATTCATTCCCCTGGAAACGGCCACCCTGTGGACCCCTGTGCCTATTAAAGATGGTTTTGGCATGAGGGCCTATTTTCCAGGGTTGGCATCCTGGTAGACATGCAGCCCTTGCAGCTCTCCTTGTCAGGTGTGGCTTTTTAGTTCATGTGCAGCGCTGAGCACCTGTGTTTGCCAAAACCCTTTGCCAGCCGACATTCACCATCTCACCTAAGCTGCAGGGAAAGCCAGGAAGGCGGAGGGTGATGGGCTTCTGGCACCCCTGGTGGTGTCTTACCCCCTCCATCTGCGGGCCTGCTTACCTCTGCTGGGCTTCCTTCTTGAACTGGCTTCTCCACATGATAGCAAGGTGGCAACTGGCTGCCAAATGCCACTCAGAGGTAAGTGCCAACTTCCCATTTTAGTTCTGGCTGAAGTCCAGAGGAGGTTCTCCTTGGCATGTCTTGGGCCACATGCCTGCGGTAGAAACTAATGACCTGGGTGGGTGTGGGGCAGCCATGCCTGGACGAGATGGAAGGGGCAGGGTGCACCCAATGGGCAGGGCCCAGCCCCCAAAGGAAAGAATCTGGGCGGCCACCCTCATTATTTCAGAAGGAAGCATCTTTTTACAATAGAGAATTTAGGAAGAGAGAGGGTGTCTGCCCCAGATTATCAAACGTTGGGTGTCCATGTGAAATTTGTAGGCAGGAGCACAGGACTCTTGTATGATTAAAGGACTTTCAGAGTGGTGAACCCTCAGAAGGTACAGTTAAGCTGATGAGTGGTGCCCGTGGCATCCTGGTGCTGTGGGAACCTGACTGGTCAGAGCGTAAGCTGGGGCTCCCTCTCTCGGGGCGTGTGAAGCAGCTGCGGGTGCGGCTCAGGAGGTCTCCATTGGCCGAGGTCTGTGCTCCCTTCCGGGCACTGGGGAGCAGAGGGAGGGGCTCTAGAGGCCACAGGGACGTCACAGCTAACGCAGGGGCTGCCCTGCGCCTCTGTGGCTTCTCCCTGTCTGTATGCTGCTTTTCCTTCAGTGTGGTCTGAGCCATCCACTGACGAGGACTTCATTTTTCTCCATTTTGGGCCTTGTCACTTAATGTCGTGCCTAATTAAGCATGAGCTGGGCTTGGGGTCATTTTGCCCTGAGTTGTGTAGGCGGTGAAGACGTCCTCATCACCCAACTGCCTCCCTGAGCGCCACCTGCCCAGAGGCCAGGGGCCGTGTCCAGTAGGGGGTAGGAAGGCGGCCTAATCTAGTGGCTGGGACAGAGGCATCCTAATGGGGCCCGTGTCTGGTGGGTGGTAATGAAGGTGCCTTGGTGGTCAAGCTCAGGGAAATGGATCTTTTTTTGGTAGCACTTGAGGTGAAATAGGGTGACTCTTCCACAGTTGTGTTGTATCATTTCCTCTAAGCAGCATTTCCAGCTGCTTCCTGTTTGCAGGGAAACCCCATAGCCCAGGGTTGTGTTAAGTAAAGAAAGACAGCTTGTCTGGGGAAGGCTCAGGCAGTCACCAGAGGACCTGGCAAGCCGGAAGATTGGTAACAATGTTCAGGGGTTGCTGGGAGACATTCTGTCAGAGTTTGGAAGTAAGCAGATCAGGGCCACCTTTTGACCATCTTCCTGGAGGAAGGTGGTGAGGGGGCAGAGATCCTGGCGGCAGGAGCTGGGAGGTGCCCTCAGTGGGCCATCAGGAGCCTGGGGCTCTAGGCTGTTTTGACCCTGCGGCACGAGCTAGTTCATAAACCGTCAGGGCGTTGAATTCTTCATCTCAAGAAGAAGGGTTTGTACTTGTCTTCTCCCCTGGAAGTCTGTTTCTGTGATGTGAGCCCCATCTAAGTATTTCAATTCCATGCCACTTAATGTCTAAATATGTACATTGCTTGTTTTCTGCAACAGTCAAACACAAGTTACTGTGGGCAGCTGGAGTTTCTCAAGTATGTAAAGTTCTTTGAGTAAAACGTACCGATAGCACAATATCAGCATTCTTTGTCACAGTCAGTGATAACAGACGGTGGGCAGGCTCCCGTCAGTGTCCCCAGATGAGGTGGGCACAGGGCTTCCACATCACACAGCCGTGGGGCCGAGGGGCCATCTGTCTGCTCTGGGCCTCCGTCCCCTCCTTGCACACCAAGGGGCGGCCCGATCTCCCAGGGGCTTCGGAACTTACCGGCGTGGCTTCCTGTCCTCATGTGCCCAGCTCCGCAGCAACAGTCCTCCTTCCCTGTTGCACTTGGACCCCTCCTCATTTTCCCAACGGAAGTGCAAAACACACCTTCTTTTTAAAACAAAATTGAATCAAGATGAAATTTTATTTGGGTGTACACAGTGCTATGGAAATAGGTTCATACTCAATTTTAGGTGGCAAAAGCAGGTAATAAGTTGTATATCTATTATTGAGACCATCTTTGTAAAAATATACCGATTTGAATATGTTTACAGGGGAAAGCCTGGAAGGGGAGATCCCGGTGGCAGTGAGAGGCAAAGCTGCTCAGTTTACTTTCTTATTGTTGATTTGTATTTTCTCCTTTTCCTATAATTATAATATCTTATTTGGGGAAAAATTGGGGATATTAAATTTTATTTTGTTCATTTTGCAACTTCCTCTGGTTGGGGTTATCAGGGTAGAATGAGGGACATAAAGCCGGGTTAGTAATCGATCTAGAGGTCAGTTCCTGGTCACGTGGGGACTAGTTTTCACTTCCTGGGGTGGTAGTTTCTCCCAGAGCCTGCAGACTCCCTGGATGGCCTCGGCGGGCCTCTCCCCGGCTGGCTTTCCTGCCCCACGTCTGTGGAGTGCCACCCCCCACCCATCCCCCTGCATCTCCTCCAAGGCGGGCTCCCACCTCTTTACCTGATTCTGCCAACAGCAGCCACTTCCTTTCTAAATTCTCACAGGGGAATGAAATAAAAGGCAGCAGAGGAGTCAGCGCTGTGATGCGGCCCCTCGAACATTCTGTGTGACATAAAAGGCACACTTGCTTCAGTCCATGCCCCAGGCTGCCCCAGCTGACCTGCACCTCCACCCCCTGACCCCACAGGGGTCTCCTGGGAGCTGCCCCACCTCCATCCTCAGGCTGTGAATCTGAAGGTAGGTGGTTCTCGCTTTGAAATAGTGTTGGGGCAACCTGGAGGTCTTTTTATTGTATTTTGTCTGTTGCCTACCTCTTTTAACTTTGTCACGAGAAAGTTCAAATATGCTCCAAAGAAGAGCGAGCCGCCCAGAAAGCCCCCTGTCCGACCCCTCGGTCCCCATTCAGCCAGCATCAGCATTTCATCAGCCTGATTCCTCCTCCTGACCCCTGCTGACCTCAAGCCCATCCCAGGTACCCTGTTTCACCTGTGAACGCTCCCGGATGTATCTTTAAAAGGCAAGGATGTTTCCAGACATAACTATGTGATGGCACCTGCCCTGGTCATCCCTTGGAGATAATTTGATGTCATTTCATATTTATGGAGACACAAGCTTGAAGAAGAGAAGGCACACAGGAGGGGCCAGCCAGCCAGGATGAGTGAGGGTCCAGGGTGCGTGACACGGCCCCTGCCATGGCCCCGTCACTGGGTGCCTTTGGTCAAAGTGTGGAGTTTCGACACCTCAGTTACTTGATTTGTTAATGTGTGAACAGTAACACCGCACTTGCCTGAAGGCAGTGGAGGGAGGCTGTTCCTTGAAGCCACTTTTGGGGATGAGGCCACTGAGCTTTGGAATCAAGCATCACCACCAGGAGCATGGAGGGAGCGCAGGCAGGTTTCTGTGGGGATCCGGGTCGGGCAGACCCCGGGCCTCGCTGCCCACAGGCAGGCTCCTCTGGTGGCCGGGCCTGCAGGATCAGGGCAGGTTCGATAAGGCCTCCGCGGGAAGGGAAGGGGCCCTTGATAAGAAGGTCCCACAGCCTCGTTTTGTAATTCATTCCTGTATCTGGCAGCCCTGAGTGAAGTGTTGCTATGGCAACAGAATAAAGGAACCGACAGGTTCACTAGTAAAATGCTTCAGCACACCTAAACCGAGGAATGAGAGCACCCTGAGCATTTCCACCGGCGGAGCGCCATGGTTTGAGGGATGTCAGTGCAGCCTTGCCTTTCCCCCAAAGAGGGGTGTTGGCATAAACCAAGGTGAGGTAGGGCCCCCAGGGGCAAGCTGGGGGCTCAAAGCTTCAGAACTGGGCTGGTGCCCATGGGGGGTGAGCGTGCAGCCCGGCCTCTGGGTGTCCATCCCCAGGTCTAAGCACCTGGCCGCAGCACCATGCTGCACGGGGCCTCCACCAGCCCACGGAGGCCCCATCACACTGGCCACATGCACTGCCTGGCAAGGGCCTTGACACTCCTGCACCGTGCCCTCCTCGGCGCCCAGACTCTGCTCAGAGCTGGGGCTCGGGCATCGGAGCGTCCCGTCCTGAGTGGCTGTGGAGCTTGGGGAGGTGGGGGTGCTGGTGGACGAGGAAACCTTGGGGCACCTGACTGGCTGAATTGTCAGTGTAGCCTGGGGATGGAGGTGGAGCAGCTCCTGGGAGACCCCTGTGGAGTCGGGGGATGGAGGTGCAGGTCAGCAGGTGTGGGCCAGTCTGGGGCAGGTTCAGTGGTGGTGGTGGTGGTAATAGCAGTCATGGTGAAGGCATGCTTGTCTTTACTACACCCTCACCTGTGACAGACATCCATGCCTGTTCGGGGCCCATCTCATTTAATCTCCACTGTCTACCCAGTGAGCATTCTCAATAGAGGATCAGGCCCACTTTAGAGACTAGGGATGGAGCAGAGCAAACTTCCAGAATGTGCATGTAAGACATGGGTGCAGAGCACATATATACAGGCCACAGACCCCACTCGGAGTGCACACATACACACCACACCTCATCCTGCCACAGACACACAGAACACACACACACACGGATGCATACCCACACCCCCCCCACAGATGCATACACACATACAGACCACAGACATCACACACACACACAAACAGTATGCACACGTCCCAGGTACACGCCACACACAGATGCACACATACACCACATACCCCCCTACACACACACACCTCACAGAACACACACACACACCATAAAGTCACAGGTGCACACATACACACACCACACATAAGTTTAACTCACAGATCCATTTTTTCAGCAAGGATTCATTGACACCTATGACGTGTGTCTGCTACTGAGCAGCTTCCGTGTGACACTGTCACGTGAGGGCACCATCCTAAGTACTGGGGACACGGCAGTGGAAGACCGTGTCCTTGTGGAACTTACATCCGGTTTATATGTTTACTCATCCTGCTTGGCAAACCTAGCTTTGTAGAGATTTCTGTTTTTCATAAAGACCCGTACATTCACATTGGAAGAGGGGCATGTGCCATGCAGGAGGGGTGCCCACAGGCTGACTCGGTGGCCATCCAGGTCTGAAGACAGTTGCTCTCTGTCCCACATTCCCATCACCTCATAACCCATGGTGCACGTCTCGTCAAGCCCACTCTACCAGTGGGCACGGGGCCTCTGCGGAGTTTAACTGTGACTTCCTCAAGGTCATAGAGCTACTGGGGGGATGATGGGGTTCATGCTGACTCCAGCTGAATTCTTTCCTGAATAGGTTTTGCACACCCTGACTGCTGCAGGCCATACCCATTGTTCTGGGCATGAAAAGACTTAACCCCTTGTTCACCTTTAGAGCCATTGGACACCAAAACTGGCTTAGATCAACCTGACACTCCCACTCACAGGCAGAGCACATGAGCCCCTTCCAAGGCAGGGGTAAGGGGGAGGGAAGTGCTGTGCCTGCCACCCTCCTACCTGGCTGTCCTGAGCATGGCTGCAACCTCGAGGGAGGGCCCTACCTCCTGAGCCTCTTCTCATGTGCTCACTTGCCATTTGTGTATTTTCTTTGCAGAAATGTTTATTCTGAACTTCTGCCCACTTCTCTTAATTGGGTTATCTGTGTTTCATCGAGTTGTAGGAGCTCTTTATATATTCTAAATACTAGACCCTTATCAGCATGTGATTTGCAAATATCTTCCCATCCTGTGGGCTGTCTTTTCACTTTCTCAATAGTGTCCTTTGCAGCACACAAATATTTTTAATTTTGGTGAAGTCCAATTTATCTGTCTTCCCTTTTGTTGTTTATGTTTTTGGTGTCATAGCTAAGGAGCCATTGCCAAATCCAAGGTCATGGAAATTTACCCCTGTGGTTTCTTCTAAGAATTTTGCCGTTTTAGCTCTGACATCAGGTTTTATTCAATTAAGTATTTAATATGGCTCCTTGAACTGAGGTGGGAGACCATGGTCCTTACTCTTTCTGTTACTACTATATTGGCTGCTGCAAGATTTGAGTAAAATGAACTGGGGATTTCTCCCAAACGAGGAGATGATGTGGCTAAGGTCCCTGGGAACAGGTGTCTTTACGGGGTGGCTTCTGCCCAGGTTCCAGTGGACAGAGGGGCCCTCTGTGGCTATTTATCCCTTTGAGTTGCCTTTACGGTCATGGATGATTGGGCTGTAGGAGGAAGCTGGTTCTGAACTGGGTCAATGTGGTCTCTGTCCTGGGGATTTTTATACCTGGCTCATGTGGCTTATTTCACCCAGCTGCTAGACTCGACTCTGTTTCCCCACTGTCTGCTCACTTCTCCTTCAAGTCCAGGGTTCTACCCGTGATTTCAGAGGAGCACGCCTCCCGGCCCAAGTATGGCTTCAGAGCCCTCCCTGAACAGTGCTCGATGGGAAGAACCTGGCTAGGAAGATCTGACCTAAGAACAGGGTCTAGAAATCCTTCTTCCTGCCTGGAAATGCTGACCTATTCCCCTGGACCCTTCTTATCACCTCGTCTCTGAGCCCTTCCAAGATCCTTTCCGAGGCAGCTCTGCCCTCGGTTTCTGTCTGTGTGTATCTCTCTGTGTCTCCCTCGTTCTCTGTTTCCCCGTTTCTCCCTTTGTACCTCCCTCTCTCTTGTGTGTCTCTATCTCTCTTTTCTCTCTGCACCTTTCTCTCACTCACTCTCTCCTCCCCCCATCACCTTCCCCCTTTCTCACCCTCTCTCCTCCTCCTTTCCTCCCTTTTTCATTGGAAACTTCCAGCATGTGTCCACGTCCATTCCCTCTGCCCCCATCCCCACCCTGAGCCATGCATGGCTACACTTTGAGTGCCTTTCTTTCTGGACTGTGAGCCCCTTGTGGTCAGAGACATTGTCTTACTCTGAACCCTCTGAGCCTAGGTGAGGGCCAGGCCCATCATAGGCACCCAGTTTGGTATCGTGGAGGCTTGAGGAGTGTACTTTTGTTTTTGCTCTGAGTTGAGAAAACCCCGAGTCAGTATGTGTATGATAGAGATCTGTAGGGCAGGGTGGCCTTGACACGGTCCTGTTTCCCAGAAACTGGCTTGTTAGGGAAGCTCCTAAGGTGAGGTTTCCAGAAGCATCAGCTAACCCTCCTTCACCTTGATCGGAAAATGGGAAAAGCATGGTTATTTCTGCTCTGCTGCCTTTGGGGACTCTTAAGTCTGTGTGGCAACAGGGGCACTTTAAGTCATGATAATGAACCTGCTTTGGGGGTTTGGAACATCTGGGGGTCACCTGGGTGGTGGGCATGCATGGGCCTTTCGTGGCCTGTCTAACAGCCCTCCTGGGGGATGGCCGGGTGGTCAAACTTGACCCTCAAAGGGAAGAGGCCCTCGCTTGTCAGCACCGCTGGGTTCTCTCTGAATGCCTGAGTTGGTGATGACGTGACCAGGATGGACTGGTTGCAGGTCGGCAAAGCCCAGGAAACCCTCTGCATGGACAGAAGGTGCAGACCGGCCACCCTGCTCCCTCCTGGCCTGTGGTTCCTGGGTGTTCGGGGGGTTCTAGACCAGCCACTTGACTGGATTTTCCAGTTAAAACACCTGAAACTCAAGTAAGTCAGGTGAGGCCACAGCGGTGACCCTTATGGCACTGGGGCCCGATGGGGCCTGGCGCCCAGCATACTGACTGTCCTCCAGTGTGGCCTTGGTGGCCTTCCCTCATTCCCAGTGATGACGGGCATGGGAGCTGCTGAATGACCGACAGAAGAAAAGGCAAGTGGGCCCAGAATTTACCCCAGTTGGTGATATGCTGCTGAGAGAGAGCGGGCAGTCTTGCTCTAAAGCAAACACTGCCCTTTGCCCCGCCCGGCACCTCCCTTCCCCGGCAGGGGAGCTGCGCTCCGGGGTCTGTACTGAAAACGAACGAAGAGACTTATTTCCGCCACAGAGGAACCATCATCTGATCCCTCCTTTGAAATGAAGAATGAAGGGCTGCTTCCAGGCATCCCCTGGATCAGAGATCGGAGCATAAACCTGAAACGAGCTCCGAGGAGGAAGCGTAGAGTAAGCCCCTGACGCCCGTCTTGGCAATGACTTTCTGAATCTGACACCAAGAGCAGAGGCAACAAAAACGGTAATAAACATGTGGGACTTAATCCAACTGAAAAGCTTCTGCTCAGCCAGGGGTGCCACCAACAAAGGGAAAAGGCTTACAGGACGGGGAAGACGTCTGCAGAGCGCATGTGATAAGGGGTTGATATTTAAATGTACAAGGACTTCATGCGACTTAATGGCAAAAACATCCCAAGCCAAAAACAACTGGGAGACCAACAAATAGCCAGATTAAATAATGAGCTTAGGGCCTGAACAGACATCTCTCCGAGGACGACATATCAGTGGCTGACAGGCACATGAAAAGGTGCCCAGGGACGTGCACATCGGCCCCCTGAGCGCCCACCTCTCGCCCATTAGCAAGGCAGGAGATCACAGGTGCTGGGGGGACACGGACAGCGGGGCCCTCGTGCACTGTTGGCGGGATGGAAATCGGTGCAGCCTCAGTGGGGAACAGCATGGTGGTTCCTCAAGACATTAAAAATAAAACTACTATATGATCCAGCATTTCCACTTCTGGGTATTTATCTGAAAGAAACAAAACAATTATATTGAAGAGGTGTCTGCTATTCAGCCTTAAAAAAGAAGGAAATCCTGGCATTTGCAACCACATGCATGAACCTAGAGGGCGTTATGCCAAGTAAAATAAGCCAGTCACCAAAGGACACATACTGCATGGTCTCACTTACACGCGGGATCTAACAAGAGCTGAATTCATGGAAACAGAGAGTAGATAAATGTCTGCCAGGTGGAGCGGGTGGAGAAATAAGAAGAAATCGGTGAAAGGGTAGGTATATACTCTCAGTTAGAAGAGCAGTAACATCTGAGGATCTAATGGATCATGTGGTGACTTAGTTGATGACACTGTTATATAATGGAAATTATTTAGCAGAACCTAAATGTTCTCACGAAAGAAAGGAAGAGGAAGGAGGGAGGGAGGGAGGGTAAATACGTGAGGGGATAGAGATGTTAATTGACTTGATTGTGGGAATCCTTTTCCGATGTTGTAGGTATATCAGGTTATCCTGGCGGGCTCTTTAAATATCTACAATTTATGTGTCATTATACCTCAATAAAGCTGAAAAAAAACCAACCCCAAAACATTCCCTGCATTTGTAAGTTCTGTTCCACGACCTGGCTGTGAACGGATATCAAACAGCAAAGTCAGCGAAGAGGACACCCTACCTTTTCTCCCAAATCGTCAGTGACAGGAAGATCCAGGCCTTGAACTGGGGCTCTGAGAACCCTGCCCCCACCACACAGGACCGCAGTGTGGCGTCCCCACACGGCAGGACCACGCGGGCCGAGGGGTCTGGCCCGTGACCTAGAAACAGAAAGAGCCAGAATCTGTGCGTTTGCCTCCTGATGAGCTTTGATGCACCCCAAACACTTAACTGCCACAGGTGCCTCAACGCACGGGCCAGCTCGGGAGGGCGAGGACGTTCGGCTCCAGCCCTGAGGCCCCCAGGGCACGTTCGGGTTAGGGTCCTGGTGCAGACGGTACTGACCTGCACCACCATCCTTGGGCAGACGGGGAAAACAGCCCTGGCTGTCACTTTCCAGGCGCTTCACTTTCCCAGGGAGCCCTGGTTGGGAAAGGACACAACAGGCATTTAAAAATGCATTTAAGGAGGGTTCAATTTGGTGAGCTGTGCACCCCGGCACCTTTGATTCACAAGCAAATGCCACAAGTGGGCCTCTCTCTGTTCTGACCACTGGGTATCTCAGTCTCAAAAATAAAAAAAGTGCCTTGGTGAAGTAAGAATAAAGCTAATTCCTCAGGTTTTTTTTTTAGATCTTCACATTGTTATGACTTAAGAAATAAAATCTTCTCTTTCACTAATCTTTCTTAGTAGAATAAAGACCTGTCCCTTCTCTGTCGGACTAAATGTTCTTTGTTCACAACTTAGAAATGCTGAACCTCTTTCAGAGAAGCTCCTGGAGGCTGACGGAAAATCATAGGGGCTCATCTACTTTTGCAAGGATGAGAGTATAAACGGCCACTAAGGAAAATTCCCAGAGGACGATGTCAAAGCATTAAAAAATATCTCAGTACAGACATCGGGGATCACTAGTATTCTTAGATTCACATGCATTTTCATAATGTGCTTCATTTTCCCTGGATCTACAGGGAATCGGCCTCTCATGAGGAATGAACTCTCATCCCACAGTCTAGGGTTGGCCTTTGTGGTGCTTGTATTTGGGGAGGAATTGGCTGTTTGGGAAGCTACGTGACCTTGTGCTGTTGTGCTGACCAGGAGCCATGTGTGCCATCCTGAACACGAGCCATCCTTCTGGGCTAGTCCTTCTCCTGGCAGTGGAGGCCCGCAGAGGGAGGCCAGCCTGTGGAGTCAGAAACCCAAACCTGGTTAACTTTTTTGAGCCTCAGTTTACCTATCTGTAAAATGTGGCTCATTTTCCTGGTTCTCTGGATCCTTGTGTGGAAATCTGTGAAGTGCCTGCTGGAGAGGGTGGCCCTGGGGCCACATGCCACACTCAGTCCCACGCGGCCCCTAGCTGCACGCGACCCCCCGCCTCGTGGGCAGATGGGCCTTGACATCACACTGTCAGGAGAATGCGAGGGCCCCAGACCTCTGCCTGCCCCACGCTCTACAGCCCAGGCCCCCCCACCACAGTCCATCCGCAGGCCAGTCCCAGTGACACCATCATCTCGCACCCCCCTGTTCCTGCATTCAGAGCAACACCCAGGCATCCAGCTCACCCCTCACCTAGACTGCAGGCCGAGGGGCTCAGCACCCACTTGGTCCCCCCTGCTGATGCCTACCAACAGCAGGCCAAGAGAAGAGCTGCTGTACTGGTGAGAGAGATGGGCATCCTCGCAGTGAGACCCGCGGGTGCCTGAGGACCTAAGGGCCCTGAGGCAGCAGGCCCAGCAGAGGTGGGGCTCAGGTGGGGTGCTGGCCAAGTGCGAAGCCTGCCAGAAAGGGGGCCGGGAGCCAGACCAACTGAGCAGCCCGGGCTGCTGGCTGGGCCTCCGGAGGAGCGTCCACCAGGGATGCCAGCTGGCCTCTGCCATGCGCCCTTGGTCACTGAGCAGGCGGGAATGGCAGGGACCATCTGAGAGGTGCCTCACCCCCAGTCCACATGCCCTGGGCCCCATTTCTGGTTCCAGCTGCAGTGAGGGCCACCAGGCTAAGGGGACTGTGGTGTCATGCTGTCTGCTTCCTGGCTGTCAGAGGGAGCCAGCACACCTGTGAGAGGCAGAACCTGTGTGGGAAGCCCCCCGGAGATGGCAGCTGCTGCACATGTCTGCTCTTTGCCCCTCATTACCCAACCCTGCCACACTCCTTGGGGTCCCAGCAAAGTCCAGCCTGATGGCCTGTGGGCCTCACCAATGCCATGACTTAAAACAGCTTTGCCTCCTTTCTTGTCCCATTCACGATCCCCTGCCCTGGACCACCCCGCACGAAGATGACCTGCACACAAGTTTCCATCTCAGGCTTTGCAACAAAGTTCCTGTGATGTCCAAGTTTAGGTTTATGGGATCGGTGATGTTATCCAAGTGGGCTAGACCTGTCAGGTGGGAGCAGGCAGTTAGGAAACATGTGAAGGAAGAGGAAAAAGAGGGAATTACCAGGTCCAGGGATATCACACAAGGGCCAGAGCCATAAGTCACCTGGCATGTGACCTGCTCATGTTTCGCTGGGCGACAGCAATTAGTCATGGAGGCAGTCATGCAGTTGGCACTGCACACACAATGATGAAGAGATGAAATTTAGTGATGGGACATGGCAATGGAGGGGCCAAACAGCCAACACACGTCTCTGTCACTACGGCTTTGGGTGCCACTGTGCCGTGTCGATGCTGTCATGCTGCAGCAGCAGAGGCCACCGTGTGGCTGCAAAGCCACCACGTTCCTCTCTGGCTTGTGGCAGAAAGCTTGCCACCACTTCTGGGCGATGGGAGCCCATGGAAGGCTTTAAGTGACAGGCGGGCTCAGCGTTT
>JAQQAC010020896.1:1468483-1497085 GCA_029783875.1 Phataginus tricuspis | reverse complement strand
CCATCCATCCATCCATCCATCCATCCATCCATCCATCCATCCTTTCACTGATCCATCTATCTTGCACTCTGTGCCACAAAGATAAGTAATCCACAGAGAGACTTCCCATATTCTCTCATAGGCCATGGTTTTCTGTTTGCCCTCATCTGGTCCTTACAGGACTGCGTCATCAACTCCTCCAGGAACCAAGCTGCCAGCATGCAATATCCAGGAGTTCTGAGTATCCATACCTGCTCAGGGAGTAAATCCCATCTTCTGTCTCGTCCCCTCCTCATCTGATCCTAGCCTCTCGCTGCATCTGAGTCCAGATGGTTTCTGATGTTTGCTTCATTTTCAGTCTCCATAATATGGCTTCTCCAATCGGCCTACTCCTCTGGCAGGGACATGGGATCATGTCTGACTTCGGCTTTCCCTGCGTCCACCCTCAGTCCCTGGGAGCAAAGCCTAGTATGAGCCCGGGCAGACGGCAGCCTCGCCCTGTGCCTTCAGAGCTGGAGGCCGGCTGCATCCCCACGTGGCCCGGGCCCTGTCGGCTTCCCCTTCAGCAGGACTCTGTTGCTTGGCTGTGGCTGTTACGAGGGCTGAGCTCTCACTTACCTGCTCTACACGTTACCCATTAGGATTTTTGGTGCCAGACTACAGAATTGAACTCTAACTAACTGAAATAGGAGAAAGATATCTTGGAATAATATTTGATAGCTCATCAGACTGATGGAGAGATAAGGAATGAAGCTCGAAAGATGGGTGGGGATGAGGAGCGCCAAGTGCCACGAAGCTCAGTCTGTTCAGGACGACCCTGACCCCCAACAGGAGCCCGTCTGGCCCCCCTGCCACCAGGCACGCCTGCATCCAGCCTGTCACTAGGCCGGGAGGCGTCCCAGTTCCACACTCCCAGGCAGTACAAAGCACCTGATGGCCGCGCTGGTCATGTGTGCACTGCCAGGGGCTGAGGAATCGCAATACCTACAGGTGGACGTTGCTCCTGCCAAGCCCCATGTGCTGCGGGGCTCACACATTGGGCAGGAAATGCAGACGTCAGCTGCAGAGCTCATCTGCTTCTGGTTTATTCCAGGTCCACGTTCTTTCCTAGACATGGTTCTCAAGCCTGACCTCTTTCTCAGCTCGACTCCTCCGTCTCTCAGTTTAGTGATGGCTATATGAGGCTTCTGTGAAGGGCCTCTTCCTACATCTGGTCTCGGCCACAGAGCACAGCCTAATGGCCTTTGCTACCATCCTCTTTTCATCTATTTAGGTTAGGAGGGGTTGAGTGTTCTAGTTGTGAGAAGCCCCAAATTTCTGGACCTTTCATAGCTGCACTGATTTTTGCCTTCAAACTAACCATTATTTGTCTGAGTTAATCTCTTTTTAGTTATTTATTTGTTTATTATTTTTTTAATAATTTATTTTGGTATCATTAATCTACAATTACATGTGCAATATTATGGTGATTAAACTACCCCCTTCATCAGGTCCCCCCCACCAACTCCATTACAGTCACTGTCCATCAGTGTAGTGAGATGCTATAGAGTCACTACTTGTCTTCTCTGAGTTGTACAGCTCTCCCCGTGCCCCACCAACACTATATCTGCTAATCGTAATGCCCCTTTTTCCCCCTTGTCTCTCCCTTCCCACCCATCCTCCCCAGTCGCTTTCCCTTTGGTAACTATTAGTCCGTTCTTGGGTTCTGTGAGTCTGCTGCTATTTTGTTCCTTCAGTTTTTTTCTTTGTTCTTATACTCCACATATGAGTGAAATCATTTGATACTTGTCTTTTTCGGCTTGGCTTATTTCACTGAGCATAATACCCTCTAGCTCCATCCATGTTGTTGCAAATGGTGGATTTGTTCTTCTTATGGCTGTATAATATTCCATTGTGTATATGTACCACCTCTTCTTTATCCATTCATCTACTGATGGACACTTAGGTTGCTTCCATTTCTTGTCTATTGTAAGTAGTGCTGCGATAAACATAGGGGTGCATCTGTCTTTTTCAAATTGGGCTGCTGCATTCTTAGGGTAAATTCCTAGGAGTGGGATTCCTGGGTCAAATGGTATTTCTATTTTGAGTTTTTTGAGGAATCTCCATACTGCTTTCCACAATGGTTGAACTAATTGGCATTCCCATCAGCAGTGTAGCAGGGTTCCCTTTTCTCCACATCCTTGCCAACATTTGTTGTTGTTTGTGTTTTGGATGTTGACCATCCTCACTGGTGTGAGGTGATATCTCACTGTGGTTTTAATTTGCATTTCTCTGATGATTAGCGATGTGGAGCATCTTTTCATGTGCCTGTTGGCCATCTGAATTTCTTCTTTAGAGAAGTGTCTATTCATGTCCTCTGCCCATTTTTTAATTGGATTATTGGCTCTTTGTTTGTTGAGGTGTGTGAGTTCTTTATATATTTTGGATGTCAACTCCTTATTGGAAATGTCATTTATGAATATATTCTCCCATATTGTAGGATGTCTTTTTGTTCTACTGAAGGTGTCCTTTGCTGTACAGAAGCTTTTCAGCTTGATATAGTCCCACTTGTTCCTTTTTGCTTTTGTTTCCCTTGCCAGGGAGATATGTTCATGAAGAAGTCGCTCATGTTTATGTCCAAGATATTTTTGCCTATGTTTTTTTCTAAGAGTTTTATGGTTTCATAACTTACATTCAGGTCTTTGATCCATTTTGAGTTTATTTTTGTGTATGGGGCTAGACAGTAGTCCAGTTTCATTCTCTTACATGTAGCTGTCCAGTTTTTCCAACACCAGCTGCTGAAGAGGCCGTCATCTCCCCATTGTATATCCAAGGCTCCTTTATCAAATATTAATTGACTGTATATGTTTGGGCTAATGTTTGGATTTTCTATTCTGTTCCACTGGTCTGTGGGTCTGTTTTTGTGCCAATACCAAATTGTCTTGATTACTGTGGCTTTGTAGTAGAGCTTGAAGTCAGGGAGCGTAATTCCCCCTGTTTGATTCCTCCTTCTCAGGATTGTTTTGGCTATTCGGGGTCTTTTCTGGTTCCATATGAATTTTAGAATTATTTGTTCGAGTTCATTGAAGAAAGCTGTTGGTAGTTTGATAGGGATTGTGTTGAATCTGTAGATTGCTTTAGGTAATATACCCATTTTGACAATATTTATTCTTCCTAGCCAAGAGCATGGGATGCATTTCCATTTGTTAGTGTCCTCTTTAATTTCTCTTAGGAGTGTCTTGTAGTTTTCTGGGTATATGTCTCTCACTTCCTTCATTAGGTTTACTCCTAGGTATTTTATTCTTTTTGATGCAATTGTGAATGGAATTGTTTTTCTGATTTCTCTTTCTGTTAGTTCATCATTAGTGTATAGGAAAGCAACAGATTTCTGTGTGTGTTAATTTTGTATCCTGCAACTTTGCTGAATTCACATATTAGTTCTAGTAGTTTTGGAGTGGAGTCTTTAGGGTTTTTTATGTACAGTATCATGTCATCTGCAAATAGTGACAATTTGACTTCTTCTTTACCAATCTGGATGCCTTGTATGTCTTGTTTTGTCTGATTGCCGTGGCTAGGACCTCCAGTACTATGTTGAATAACAGTGGAGAGAGTGGGCACCCCTGTCTTGTTCCCGATCTTAGATGAAAAGCTTTCAGCTTCTCGCTGTTAAGTATGATGTTCGCTGTGGGTTTGTCATATATAGCCTTTATGATGTTGAGGTACTTGCCGTCTATACCCATTTTGTTGAGAGTTTTAATCATGAATGCATGCTGAATTTTGTCAAATGCTTTTTCAGCATCTATGGAGATGATCATGTGGTTTTTGTTCTTCTTTTTGTTGATGTGGTGGATGATGTTGATGGATTTTCAAATGTTGTACTATCCTTGCATCCCTGGGATGAATCCCACTTGATCATGGTGTATGATCCTCTTGATGTATTTTTGAATTTGGTTTGCTAATATTTTGTTGAGTATTTTTGCATCTATGTTCATCAGGGATATTGATCAATAATTTTCTTTTTTGGTGAGGTCTTTGCCCGGTTTTGGTATTAGAGTGATGCTTGCTTCATAGAATGAGTTTGGAAGTATTCCCTCCTCTTCTATTTTTTTGGAAAACTTTAAAGATAATGGGTATTATTTCTTCTCTATATGTCTGGTAGAATTCAGAGGTGAATCCATCTGGTGTGGCGGTTTTGTTCTTGGGTAGTTTTTTGATTACCGATTCAATTTCTTTGCTGGTGATTGGTCTGTTTAGTTTTTCTGTTTCTTGCTTGGTCAGTCTTGGGAGGTTGTATTTTTCTAAGAAGTTGTCCATTTCTTCTAGGTTTTCCAGCTTGTTAGCATATAGATTCTCATTCTCTTATAATTCTTTTTATTTCTGTGGGGTCTGTCGTGATTTTTCCTTTCTCATTTCTGATTCTGTTTATGTGTGTAGATTCTCTTTTTCTCTTAGTGAGTATGGCTAGGGGTTTATCTATTTTTTTATTTTTTCAAAGAACCAGCTCTTGATTTCATTCATTTTTTTCTATTTTATTCTTCTCAATTTTATTTATTTCTTCTCTCATCTTTATTATGTCCCTCCTTCTGGTGACTTTGGGCCTCATTTGTTCTTCTTTTTCCAATTTCAGTAATTGTGTCTTTAGACTATTCATTTGGGATTGTTCTTCCTTCTTTAAAAAGGCCTGGATTGCAATATACTTTCCTCTTAGAACTGCCTTTGCTGCGTCCCACAGAAGTTATGCCTTCTTGTTGTTCTTGTCATTAGTCTCCATATATTCTTTGATTTCTGTTTTGATTTGGTCATTAACCCATTGATTAATTAGGAGAATGTTGTTAAGTCTCTGTATTTGTGAGACTTTTTGTGTTCTTTCTAAAATTTATTTCTAGTTTTATACCTTTGTGATCTGAGAAGTTGGTTGGTAGAATTTCAATCTTTTTGAATTTACTGAGGTTCTTTTTGTGGCCTAGTATGTGGTCTATTCTGGAAAATGTTCCATGTGCACTTGAGAAGAATGTATATCCTGTTGCTTTTGGGTGCAGAGTTCTGTAGATGTCTGTTAGGTCCATCTGTTCTAGTGTGTTGTTCAATGCCTCTGTGTCTTTACTTATTCTCTGGTTGATCTGTCCTTTGGAGTGAGTGGTGTGTTGAAGTCTCCTAAAATGAATGCATTGCTGTCTATTTCCTCCTTTAATTCTGTTAGTATTTGTTTCACATATGCTGGCGCTCCTGTGTTGGGTGCATATATATTTATAATGGTTATATCCTCTTGTTGGACTGACCCCTTTATCATTATGTAATGTCCTTCTTTATCTCTTGCTACTTTCTTCGTTTTGAAGTCTATTTTGTCTGATACAAGTACTGCAACACCTGCTTTTTTCTCTTTGTTGTTTGCATGAATATCTTTTTCCATCCCTTCACTTTTAGTCTGTGCATATCTTTGGGTTTGAGGTGAGTCTCTTGTAAGGAGCATATAGATGTGTCTTGCTTTTTTGTCCATTCTATTACTCTGTGTCTTTTGATTGGTGCATTCAGTCCATTTACATTTAGGGTGGTTATCGATAGATATGTACTTGTTGCCATTGCTGGCTTTAGATTCGTGATTACCAAAGATTCAAGGGTTGCCTCTTTACTATCTGACAATCTAACTTAACTTTCTTGTTAAGTTATTGTAAATGCCGTCTGATGTTTCTTTATTTCTCTCCCTTCTTATTCTTCCTTCTCCTTTCTTTATATACTAGGTGTTTTATTCCTTCCCTTTAGTTAGTATTTGGATGGTCTGCTCTCTTTGCTATGATTTTATTTTCTTTGGTGACATCTTTTTAGCCTTAGGGGTGCTTCCCTCTAGAGCAGTCCATTTAAGATATCCTGTAGAGGTCGTTTATGGGAGGCAAACTCTCTCAGCTTTCACTTGTCTTGAAATTGTTTAATCCCTCCATCATATTTAAATGATAATCATGCTGGATCCAATATTGTTGGTTCAAGGCCCTTCTGTTACATTACGTTAAATATATCATGCCATTCTCTTCTGGCCTGTCAGGTTTCTGTTGAGAAGTCTGATAGGTTTTCCTTTGTAGGTGATCTTTTTTTTCTCTCTATTGCTGCCTTTAATACTCTGTCCTTATCTTTGATCTTTGCCATTTTAATTATCATGTGTCTTGTTGTTGTCTTCTTTGGGTCGCTTGTGTTGGGAGATCTGTGGGCTTCCGTAGACTGTGAGACTATTTCCTTCCCCAGCTTGGAGAAGTTTTCAGCAATTATTTCTTCAAGGACACTTTCTATCCCTTTTTCTGTCTCTTCTTCCTCTGGTACTCGTATAATGGAAATATTGTTCTGTTTGGATTAGTCACACAGTTCTCTTAATATTCTTTCATTCCTAGAGATCCTTTTATCTCTCTCTGCCTCAGCTGCTCTGTATTCCTATTCTTTGATTTCTATTCCATTAACAGTCTCTTGCACCTCGTCCAGTCTGCTCGTAAGCCCATCAATCACTTGTATCATTTCTGCATTGTCTTTCCTCACTTCCCTCACTTCCTCCCTCAGGTCTTGCTTATTTCTCTGTAGATCCATCAGTATGGTTATGACTTTTATTATGAATTCTTTTTCAGGAAGATTGTGCATTTCCATCCCTTCAGACACCCTCTCTGGTGTCTGGGTCTGGATAAGCTTTGTTTGTACCATATTCCTCTGTCTTTTCATGGCGATAAAAGTGGTCGCTGGTAGGTGCCATGTATGTCAGCTGGGCTCTTTAAGACTTAAAAACAAAAAAGAAGAGAAAGAAAAGAAAGAAAAGAAAAGAGGAAAAAACCCCGAAAACCAAAAAAAGCCCACCAGGAGTAGATTCTGTGAGGATGCTGTAGGTGGTGCTATTGCTCCACTATTCCACAGCTGCGGTAACACCACTCCGCAGGGCCCTTTGTAGCTCTGGCCGGGGCGGGAATGAATGGGAGGCTGCTGATTTCTGTGGGAAGTCTCAGTACGGCTACTTTTTCCCAGTCTCCAGCCAAGGGGTCCAAAATTCCCCAGGACTCCCAGCCTGCTGGGCCGAGTGTGCTGGGACCCTCCTGCTCCTCCATTGGGCCCGTGTCTCTTTAAGACCGCTAAAAACAGTGCGCACTTTTCTTTTGTCCTGGGGAGCCGGCTGTGAGGACCCGGTGCATTACCCGCCTCACCTGGTCTCTCCAATCTCCGATTCACCGCGTGATGTATGTCAGTGCTCCCGGCGCAGATCACCAGGGCTGGCTATTTTGCGAGGTGTACTTCCACTCCCTCCCCTGTCTGAATCCTCCTCTCCCGCCGGTGCGCTGGGGTGGGGGAGTGCTCGGGTCCCGCCGGGTCGCGGCTCTGTATCTTACCCGCTTTGCAGGGTGCTGAGTCCTCTCAGGTGTAGATGCAGGCTGGGTGCTATCCTGTATCTTCTGGTCTCTCTTTTAGGAATAGTTGTACTTGTTGTATTTTCATAAATACATATGGTTTTGGGAGGAGATTTCCGCCGCCCTGCTCATGCCGCCATCTTCCTGGAACTCCCGGAGTTCATCTGTTTTTCCTAATAATTTTCTAAGCACAGCTAGTATCAACCAACATGCTCTCCTAATTTATGTTTTCCAACTTTTTCTTAGTAGACACCTGATCTTTTCTCCAAGATACCACAGGTGATAGATTAACCAAATGTTTGCTACTACATTATATACATCTCCAGTTTTCCAGCCTCTGATATCAGTTTCCCTGTTACCAACCATTCACCATTAAGCCAAAGGCATGTTTTAAATATTGTTATGATAACGCCATACCTCAAGCTATGATTTTTGTATTAATGAAGGTAAAATGATCCAGTCTAACAGATAAGTCCTGAAATTCAATGTTGGACACAATAAATGTCATTTGCTTAGAGCATGGTGAGTGCTGGAGTTGTGGTGTGCGCGGTGGAGGAGGGGCAGGGCTCTGTGGGGCACTGGCCTCCTGGTCACTCCCGAACCAGAGTGACAGGCCCCACCGGCATCAGCATGTGGCCCCCCAGCGGTGCTGGCAGCTCTGTGTGCCTGCAGAGGATGGAGGGAGTGTGGACGTTCTGTGGGTGGTTTTTCTGGTCTAGGCCTAAACTTAAACGTGGCCTAAAACTTACTCTTCTAGAACCCGCGTGGCTCCACCTGGATACAAGGGAAGGACAGCTGCCGGCTGGGCAGCTCTCCTGCTGACTCCTTCTTGTCGTGCGTCTCTCTCCTGAAGGTCCCCATGTGTTCATGCACTGTCTACTTCTCCACTGGGCCCTTCAACACATCGACGGCGGGCGCTCTGACTCCCCACAGGGCAGTTCCAGTGCCGGGGCGTACCGGGGCCTGCTTCCGTCGTGCACTGGCTCTCGGCTGTGTGTCTGCTTGTCCTGGGTGCCGGAGGGGTTGAGCTGATCTAGTCAGTGGTGGCTCCTGTTTGGTGCTGTTGAAATAGCCACCCTGCCACCCTGTGTGAACCTTGGGCTTCTGGCGGCCCTTTGTCAAGGGGGCTGCCTTCCCGTGGCTCCTGTGCCGCGTCAAGCTCAGGCCCTCCCTTCGGCCTGCACCTCGCAGGGCCTTTCTCCATGGCTTCCTCCTCCCTAGCAGGAGGGGCCTTTCTCTGTAGTTCGAGGCCCCAGTCCTGTGCTCGCGGAGTGCTGTGGGGAGCAATGGCGTGTGCTCCCTCCCCGGGCTGCCTCAGTCTCTGAGAGGCATGGCGTCCCTGCATCTTGGGTGGGCGTCTTCAGAGCCATCCTGCCCTCCTGCCCAGCGGTGTCTCTCAGGCTCTGGGCCAACGCTATTTCCCGCCCTCTGCCATGTGAAAGGAGTCTTCTGTGGTGCTCGCCTACCGGCAGTTGCGGCCTCTGTCCTGCGGGCACGTCCTGCCCTGCTCACGTGGCTGCCGCCCCCTGGCCACCTGGCGAGGCCGTGAGAAAGAGCCGTGGGTTGCCAAGCATCGCCCTCGCTGGTTCTGGTTTCTGCAGGCCCTATACCCTCCGCCCACACTTGCACTGCAGCAATTTGTTCAAGATTTCAGCTGAATTCCTCCTGCCAGCTTCTATGGCATCCACTGTAAAGAAAGGACTGTGTTCCCCTCTCCTTGAAGGTATTTCCTTGGGACCAGTGCTCGTGGGCTTCTCTCTGCTCCCAGCTCATCACTGGATTCAGTGGAAGGTATCCTGAGATCATGTGTCTGTTCTTATCATCATAAGGTGAGAGCAGCGCTCTCTCCGGCCTCCTGAGTTTTCAGGAAGCTCTCATAGTTTTAATCGCTAGTGACCTGATTTCTTCCTGCTGATGTTTCTCCTGAGTGCCCTGGGCTTGCAGGAGGGGCCGCGGCTCCCCATCCGGTGGGCGGCAGTGTCAGTCCCTGCTCGGTCTCCTCCCCTGGCATAGTCTCTGTTTCTGCAAATCACTCTGCTCCTGTTTGATGGCTCTGGCCACTGGCTTCCTATTTGAAGTGTTTCTCAGATATCTGTTGGCCTTGGGCTCATGATTGGGAATGGCGGCCTGATGTCTTTTGGCAGCTCTGAGCATGCGCAGAGCTGGTCAAGTGTGGGATTCCCTTGACAGTGGTCAAGGAGGTGACAGACTCCTGGTTCTTTCCCATTCATCAAATCAGATTCCGCAGACAACGAGGTCCATCCAGTCTCCTACCTGGAGAAAGTAGGTTTGCCTCTTGGCAGGTAGGTATTCCTGTTCCAGAGTATTTTATTTTTATGAATGTATTCTGGAACACTATCCTCTCTTTATTACTTCTTTTCTAAAGCTGGGGAAATTGGTACTTACTAAAAATGCCTAAATAGACTTAAAAGTTTAATTAGACTCTGCAGTCTGGCCTTGTTCCTACTTTTGCACCAACTTCCCAGGGGTACAAATATCAGATGTTCGCTCTCAGAGCACACGCCCTTTGCACACTGCTTCTCTCAAGCCCTGCGATGCAGTGCAGGCTCCCAGGCGCTCCAGGCTGGTTAGGGGATGAGTTAGGAGGAGACCGATTAGCAAGAGCCGCAGTGCTGGTCTCTTGCTTGGTGAGGGAGTGGTAGACCCTCTGCCCCTGCCTCTCTGACCCTGCCCACAGCTCTCAGGAGCTCAGACCCCCTGCAGAGGTGGGGGCCCCCAGGCAGGGAGACGCAGGTGCTCACGCACGCTCACAGCAGGCAGAGCAAATGGTCCGGCAGATGGGCGAGCGGCACTGAGATGTGGGTGGTGGCCTTGAGGCCGCGTCATCGCTGTCACCCTCATCTGCTCTTGCTCAGGGCCTGCCTCTGGGCAGACTCCTGGCATCGCCATCGAATGAAACCTCTCTTTTCTTGGGAGCCTGGAACGATGCATTTCATGATCCCCGTTTGACTGCTGGAGACTTTGAGGGGCCTATCTAGTGACCAGGACTTCCAAGTGCCACAGTGGAGGCCTGGTCCCTAGGAGCTGGCTCTCTGCCTAGGACTGGCCTGGATTAAAGGGATGCAGCCTGCCTGACGTTCAGGTGCCCATGGAAACTCGGGTTGGGCTAATGCTGAGTTAAAGAGCGATTCTTGGGGCCCTGGTCTCAAACGTGGACAAGGTGACATAATGGACATACCAGTCGCTTACCTGGAAGTTCCTGGCTCCAGGACACGTGTGAACTGGTCTCGGGGAGGCAACACTTGTCTCCGCAGTGTCACCTGTGCTCCTGAATTCTTGCTCTTGGAGGTGATGGGTGACCGTGCTCCCTCATCGGCAGGGTGTAAGGGCTGGATTAGTAGTGCTTACCCAGGTGCCCTTACTGTAAAGCACGTAAGAGGGAATTGGCTGAAATGTTAAGAGCTGTGGGAGTTATTTGGTGTGCACTGTCAGGCCGTGTGCTGTGGACCTCCCGTCTGGGCAGGGACTCAGAAGGGCAGGGCGACCTTGGCGGGCGCAGGCCTGTGGACTCCAGGACCCTCGTGACCTCCAGGCCCATGCAGAACCAGTGCTTCGTGCGGAGGTCTGCTCGGCTCAGCACTGCCTGGCATCGACACTGCCTGCTTCCTGACGAGGCCGCGCGTCCTTATCTCCAGGCACGCACAGCCGACTGCTCGGTTGCCCTCGATTAGACTTTTCATTCGAGCCTCTTAGGAGAAATCTCCATAGGAACCTCTTAGTATTCTGGCAGAGCTGTCCATGGTAATGTGTTAGAGGATATAGGTGCCACTCGTGTGCAGAGAGCTTGAAAAATGACCAGACAGAGCCCAGCTGCGGGGTCTGTTGTCAGCAGGGCCGGCAGGATAATAAATCAACCTGTCTCATGTCAAGGGTCAGCTCGTTTGATGTTGGAAGTGTTCGGGCCAATCTAATCAGGCTGGGCACACCCCATTCATCTGGGGCCGCCGCCGTCACAGGCCTGGGGCTGCTCGGGGGCCGCGCTCTCGCCCCTGACGGCTGTGGGGGCTCGGACCCAGGTGGGGACACAGCAAATGGTCCGGCACAGAGGCAGGGCCCTCCTGCTGCTATTCGTTAGCTCAAAAAAAAAACAAAACGCGCGTTTGGCAATTGAAGGGAGCTGGCAGGGGTAGACGTAGTTTTAAATGATTCATGTGGTGTTGCTCCTGGTCCATAATTTGCAGGGCTCAGTGCAAAATGAGGCTGTCGGCCCCCTTGTTCAAGAAGCCAGACAAAACGCCGTTACATTTAGGGAAGTATAAATCTTTTTCCTTTCTTCCGTGTTCTTGCTCTCAACTTGTCATTTTGTTTTTATTTGACACTATAGTTTTAAATAAATAAAACTTATAATTTAAAATTATTAGCATATATTTTACCTTTCATCTTTATATTGTACAATGCCCATTTTAAATGCAAATATAGGAAATTGAACTCATGCAGAATCACAAGCCCGCTGGGTGTTTGTGGCTTATCCCTGGTGGGCTCCTCCGGCCGGAAGAAAGCAGCGAGATCCGACGCGGACCCCCCGGACGGAGCAGCTGAGGGGCCCCGCCTCAGGCCCAGGGAACACGGACGGGTGCCCACCCACCCGACACCTGTTTTCCGCCTGGGGACAGCCTCTGGAGGCGCTGAGCCAGGTGTTTCCCTCCCATGGCCCGGCTCCCCAGCCCATCACAGACAGGCGGCCTCAGAACCTTCAAACCTCGGTGTGGGGACGTGCTGAGTACTGGATGGGGGTGATGGACACGGCTGCCGGGCACTGTCAGCAGGCGGGGCGGCATCGCCTTCACCAACACTGCGCACCCGGGAGGCGCACCCAGCGATGCTCCCTGCACCTGCGTGAGACCCCGCAGAGGGTGGGGGTGGCAGAGGCCGGTGAGGCTCAGGACACTGGGCTGGGCTGCGCCTGGACCTGGGGAGGGATAGTTGTGGGGTTTAGGTTCGAGAAAGGCCTGGACCATAGGAAAGAAGTGCAGTAGAGCCCTAAATGTGAGTTTCTAGGGGACTAAAAGGATCAGGGGTCCCAGGTTGGGAGGGACAGAGGGACAATGATTTTGTGTGGTGGGGGCAGCACGGTCAGTGGGGGCTCAGAGGAGGCAGCAAACGGGGAGAGTCAGGGCTGTGTGCCGGGGGTGCTGCCGGCAGTCGCTTCACGTGGGCCCCCAAAGCCTCCTTCCATCCCCTCCTGCACCACAAAGGGCGGGGGCTGTACCGGTCTTCTCAAGCTGCTTGGTGCCTAGAGGTCACGGCTCTGGGCAATACAATGAAGGGAAAAATCCTTATGGCCGAGGGGTCTATGTCCCCTGAACAGAAAGGCAGTCCCCACAGCCGAGCAGCCCAGCGCCTGCGGGAGCACCAGCAGGATGTCCACTTCCCTCCAGCCCTGGAGAGCCTTCTGGGGCTCCGAGGGGGAAAACAAGCACGGCCCATTCCCCTACCGCTATCCTGTTTCTGTGCTGGCCGCTGGCCATGCTTGGGTCAGCTGCAGTGCGACCCGCTCCACTTCAGCTGAACCTGCAGCAAACCTCAGCAGCAACCTTTGAGGGTGTGGTGAGGGGTGCAGGTAGGGGCTGTGATTTGTACACAGATGGATAAAGAGGCAGAAGACGGGGCGAGCGAGACAGGGCCTCTGTCCGGAACACCACGGGGTGGCCTCAGAGAGCCCTGCGGAGTGGGCAGACTCGGGGCTCCCGCTGCTTGTGGGAGAGTCAGGCCCTTAAATCTGGTGGAAGTGGTGCGCCCGTGGGCTGGAGAGGGCCTGGGACGCCAGCGGGGAGAAGCACCAGAAGGAAGCCGCGTGATGCAACCGGACAAGGAGAAATGGACTCAGGCAGAGGATGCAGGTGTAGCGGCTCCGGGTGGCCACTCCTGCCGCTGTGCGTGCAGGGCTCTCGCTGCCCGCCGGCCATGAGGACGACAGCATGGGGCTGCGGGCCAGTTTCTGTCTCTGCCCCAGCTGGGAAATGTGTTCAGGGTGCCGGTTTGTGCCCTGCCGTCTGGGCACTGGCTTTGTTTTATTATTTTTAATGATTTCTGAGCTACCTGGTGCCCCTGGGCCCTGGCATGGTGTCCATACCTCAGTGTCCATTACACCTGATGCGCGGGCCGTAGCCACACTGGCCATGGGAAACGTCCATGTCACAGGGAGTGGCGGGCGGGCGCTACCTGCCCCAACTGTCTACTTATGGGGGCAGGGAAGGGAGAGCGGTCATCTGCTCCAACTGCCCACAGGGAAAAGCCAGCTGGGCACGGAAGGCAGGGGCAGGGACTGAGCAGGGCATGGGTCCCCGGGAGGCCTGCCTGACTGCACTGGGCCCGGGGCAGAAGTGGGTCCCTTGGGACCTACTCAGAAGGTAGGCAGGGGAAGGAAAGACTGGGGTGCCCAGCATGACCCACTGGCAGTGGGCACTGCAGACAGGGTCCTGCTCTCGCTCATGTCAGGGACGGGTCTCCTTTTTAAGTAAACATCCGATAGGGAATGAAAATCATGTCCCTAAGAACATGCATTTCGCTCTACGCCTCCTGCTGAAGCAGATACAGAGGTCGGAGGAAAGCTCTTCAGAAGGAAAGCCTGGCCAGAGAAGGGGAGTCCTGCCGTGGGGGCGCCAGCCCATCAGGGGCGCAGCGGGCATGGGGCCGACCAGCCGTGCCTCTACCCTGCCCGGTGGCCCAGACCTTCCCAGTCTTCTGTCTCCCCCGTGCCCAGACTGGAGGAGGCAGCTGAGCAACCCGTAGGTGTGATGGTGCCGGGATTTACACACATAATGACTGTGAACAGGGTCTGGCATGTGGCCCCGAGAGGTCTGATGTCTGACCGTGGTGTGCATGACAGTGTCATGATGAAGAGAAGACAGTTTAGTGAGTGACAGTGAATGATCTTTTACTGAAAGATGGCCAAGTACTTGGGGGCCAAGAGTCAGCCGGCAACTTCACCGAAGGCCCGTGTCACCTTCCTGTCCTCACTGCCCTGGCCCACGTCCTCTGCGTGTGTCCTCAGGTGCTGCAGGTCCTCCAGCCATGGCTTCTGCTTAAAGCTTCCTCCAGAGACATGCATGGCAGAGAGTCCCCGTGCCGGCCCGCAGGCCTCCAGCACTCACGGCCCTGAGGCGCCCTCCCCGCACCCCTTGTGCTGATTCGCGCGGAACGAGGGCTAGCAAGTTACCTGGGCCAGCTGCCTGGTTCCCAGTGAGGAGGCTGGCGCTGTGCCTCTGTCAGCGAGGTGGCCACGCTAGCAGCATCCAGCTCTCTAGGGGCCAGCCATCAAATTGGATGCTTATCTGCTGGATGTCTTTTGACTGCAGAGTCTAGGCAAAAAGGAGCCCATGTGGAGCTGCCCCCCTCCCCACTGAGTGGTCTCAGCGAGGAGCAGGCGGCGAGGCCTGAGCATTGCCGGGAGCAGCCTGGGCTGAGCCGCAGGAACTGATTACAGATTCACTCTTTGACATTTGCTGAAAGCCCCCTACGAGGCTGCAGAAGCATTGTGCGCCCTCGGGACTTGTGGCTCAAAATGTGATCAATAGTACAAAATAATGCTCCTGGCCTGTTTATCTCATTAGCCAGGAAGACAGAAAAATTGGCACACACTGACGGCGAGGCCGGTGTGATAAGACACTTGTGCTCTGGCCCGGGAGGCGAATCTTGGGGTCAGACGCTCTCCCAGGGCTGCAAGCCAGCCCGTGCGGTCACTTCCTCCAGGCCAGCGACCCTGAGAGCAGAGACGTGGCTGGGCTGAGGGCAGCGGGAAGCCCAGGCCTTCCTCCCCTGGTTCCATGAACCGGGGCCTGTGGACAGGAAGACTCCCCCCACCCTTTACAGGAAGCAGGCAGGTGTCCAGAGGTGTGGTCCCAGTGCAGGGAGCGCTGCGGGGACACAGCCCTCCAGGGGCTATGGAGGCAACCAGCCAGGGTGGGGAGCTGGGTACGCGGGTTCACATGAGGGCTGATGCTGCATCCATTTCTGGAATTTTCATTTTTTTCCAATTTGGATGGTGCTTTAGTTTCAAGCTCTTTTCTATAAGGTTTTTGTTGATGATTTGAATGCCTTAGCAAATTGTTTCCAGTGGGCAAAAGTTCAAAAATGAAGTTTTAGACTGAAGAGAATATTTAAAGTGATAATATTTCATCCATTTGTCATGATGCCAATGAAGTCATCAGATAAAATTTAATGTTACTTTTGTGGCTGACGAGGCCAACAAAGAGAACCGCTTCGGGCCACCTGAGTGGACGAGCCAGCCCCGCACCTGGCCTGGTGACAGGGGTGGCCTATGGTGCTCCTAGACAGGGGCGCCCTCCCGAGGAAGAGGGGCAGGCTGTAGCTCCTGCGTCCCTGCCGTACCCTGACAATGCCGGCTCTCCGGAGCCGCCATGTGAATTAGCTGAATACACACGCACACGCACGCCCACAAGCAAGCACACTCAGGCACACACGGTTCTCCCACCTGTGAATATATGAACCCCTGGGCGCTCTGATCAGGCTTCCGCTGACACCGGTCTGCACAGAGCTGTGTGTACCAGGGTTCGGGGAAGGTGGCATGGAGCACGTGGGATGGTAGGGCACGTGGGGAGGTTTCTCCTAGTAGGGCAAATGCCAGGGTGGGTTTGTCTACAGCAGGTGGAGCCCCATGGGATCGGGCTTGGCTTTGCCAAGATGTGGTAAGAACCCTGTTGTACATTTCTTGACATTATCTACGGCACTATCCCTTTTCCTCCTGTTGGCATATTGGCTAATTCCTCCATTTTTTCTGGGAGTTGTGGAGACTCTTGGGCAAATATGATTCAGTGCGTGGCCTCAGAACTTACAGTCCAGTGGCCCCATGCCAGTCCTGACTGCAGAGCAACTCCACAAGGTGGGGAGGTTCGCCCCTTTGTTGTGGGCAAACAGCCAAGGTTCAGAGAAATCAGGACACTTGTCCGAGGAGCCAGATTGGACTGTCGGGACGATGGCCCACGACCCCACGCCGTTGTGTTTCCTTCCCGATTGTGGGATGTGCTGGGTGCTTGTACCAGCTGTGAAGGTGGCCCTGGAGTTCTTCGTGGTCCTGCAAGGAGGTGGCTGTGCTCATTCTAAACTGCCCATTACCCTGTGAACAATCTCAGTTCTGACTCAAAAGGTCTCTGTAGAAAGGTCCCCAGGAAGTTGAAGTTAATCATCTAGTTACATCAGGGTTTGCCTTCCCAGAAAGCTATTTGCCTCTCCTCTCTCCTCCCCATCTTTTTCACCCCATTGAGACAGACTTGCAGGAGTGGGGCTTCCCGAAGGTCCGTGTGACACTCAGTGAGACCCTCGGCTATTGGTGGTCACGTGGCAGGGCAGAGGCCGGACGCTCTCTTCCAGGAGAACCGAGTGCTCCTGGGGCGGGAGAGTGGCTGCTGCCCCCATCACGCATGGTGAACGGGAACGCAAGCTTCAGGAAGACCCGCTTGCCCACGGCAGCAACACGAGGCCAGAGGGATGCTGTCCTCGAGGAAGCGGCCTGACTTTCAGTTAAAATAAGAATCCCCAAAATTGTATTTTATGACTTCACTGGTGTAACAATGAATATATTAATGTTGCATATTAAAACATTTTCTTAAGCCTAAAATCTCATTTTTTATCTCCTGATTTTAAAAGTGTTGAGGCCCCACGTCTTGTGTCTTCTGTGTCACTGATGAAGCCCTAGCTGGCCTGGCCCTGGGGACATGTGTAGGCTGAAGAAAACAGGAAGCAGGCAAGTGACTTTTAATACTGTGTCCATTTCCCATAATAAAAATAATAGTGTCAAAAGAGAAGTTTTGACATAGTAAGGAATAAATCACTTTGTCTGCCAACAGGATTGTTGGTGTCTTTGCCAAGATATTTCCCCTAAGTTTAAAATAGAAATGGAGATGAGTGATACGGTGCCATCTGGATATTTAACAACATGAAATGACTTCTCTCCTTCCCTGACCCAAAATGTGTATCACAGTGGGAGAAACAGGCTGCCCTGATGATCCGCTGGGTTCCAGCAACCGGGTCATCTTAGAGAGGTAAGTGTCAGGCTGAGGCCCGCCTGGTGTTTTCAGTAGTGAATTTACTTGGAGGAAGTGGGAACTGAGCCAGCTGACCTTCTGCAGTGTCCGTGTGGTTAGTGTGAGGGTTTGTAGAGCAGGAATTGGGACTGAGAGCCCTAAGCTGCAACCCACTCATTGCTGCTTAGAGAGCTCAGGCAAATCCCTTGTGCTCGGGCCTGAGTTTCTTAGCAATCTGTAAGATTTATGCCAGTCCTGGTTCCGGCACCGCGGTGCTGAGGTTCCCCCGAGCAGGTGCACGAGCAATAGCTTCGTGATGAATGGAACACGTTCAGACCTTAGGATCAGGGGATGATTCAGTAGGTGACTTTTCTAGACCAGAGGTGCACCAGGCTAGTTCACAGCCACAGAGAGACGGGCCGAATGTTTGTCTCTCCTACAGACCCACGCGATGAGGCCTAACCCCCAGTGTGATGGTGTTAGGAAGGGGGGGCCTTTGGGAGGTGGTGAGGTCATGAGAGTGGAGCCTCCGTGTGGGTCAGAAGGGCAGCAGAGCTAGCAGCCCACTCTCTTCTGCCCTGAGCACCGGGCGAGAGTCAGCAGCTCTGCAGCTGGGGGACGTGTCCTCACCAGAACCTGACCGGGCTGGCACCCTAATCCTGGACTGCCGGCCTCTAGAATTGTGAGAAGTAAATGTCGGTTGTTTATAAGCCACCAAGTTTATGGTACTTTGGTATAACCGCCCAGATGATCAAGGTAAAGACCCTTGGAATAGACCTGAATGCAAATAAATGGTAAGCAAGCTAAAAATGTAATCGAAAGAGAAAGTGTGTTCCATCCTGACCTGCACCTCGTGGTGCTTCCCTCAGCTCACGTGTGGGCATTAGTGGCAAATTCATGCTGCCCCATCCTCCCTGGACTGAGGACACCGACCCACAGGTGAGATAGGGGGTTGTCAGTAGCTGCCGTGGGTGGCAGTCTGGTGTTTCTGCTGAGCAACCTTACCTGGTTCCTCTCGGAATCTCATGGCTTCCCTTCAGCATCTGGGAAGACCCGGGGAAAGGTGCCACTTGGAGCGGCCTCAGAGCTTACCCGCTGGGTACACCTCGGGCCCTGTGGCCTGTGGCATCCTTCCGCAGTGGTGGGTGGGGAGAGGATGGAAGGAGAGAAATCTTTGAAGGACTGTATCTAATGATCTAAGAAAGCATTTTAATGAAGAGAGGGTTCTCAGAAATCATAAAACTCTCTGAGCCAATTGAAACTCCAGCCACGTGAGCCTTCCTGTCTCCACTAAAGGCTGAAGAGACCAAGAAGCGCTTACGAATGTCACAGCCCAGGGCTTGAACTCACTGAGATGGAGACCTGGTCTTTGGGTTACAGAGTGCTTCCCCGTCCCTGACCTCTTACCACCACGCGAATAGGACCCCAGAATAATAATAGAGGATCACACTCAAAGAACTGCACATCTCAGACCCTATCTTTAGGGAAACTCAAAGACCACAGAAGAGACTAAAACAAGGGCACTAGAGGGCCATTCAGCCTCTGAAACCACAGTTTCAGCGCACAGTAAGCATAGCCTACTGGCCAGATAAACAGGAGAGCCCATGTTAAAGGCCTCCTCCCTATCTCAGTTCCATGTACCCAGTACATCGTGTCCACTGTCAAGAAAAAATTACAAGGCATGCTGAAAGGTGAAAGCCACAGTTAGAAGATGCCAGCCAACCAACAGGACCAGACTCAGTGTGGCAGAGACCAGGAATCTAACCATGATTAACATGCTAAGGGCTAATGGGTGAAGGAGACAGTGTGAAAAAACAGGTAGGTAATATAAACAGAGAGATGGGAACTCTAAGAATAAAGAGGAAATACTGGAAATCAACATGGAACTGTCGATTTTTTCTTTGTCATGGAACAAAGAATGCCTTTGACTGGCTCACCGGTGGACTTGACATGGCCAGGGAGAGAATCTGTGAGCTTCCATATGTTTCAATAGCAACTTCTGAAACTCAAAGGCAAAGAGAAAAAGGAATGGAAAAAAAGAACAAAGTATCAAAGAACTATGGGGCAATTGCAAAAAACTGACATATGCATAATGGGAATTGAAAAAGAAAGGGACAGAAGGAATGTTTGAAATAATAATGGTTGAGGACTTTCTAAAATTAATGGCAGACTTCAGACTGCAGGTACAGTGGCTTACCCACCTACTAGAATGGCCGAAACCCAGAACACTGACACGGCCAGGTGCTGACGAGGATGTGGAGCCGCAGGAACTCCCACTCACTGCTGGTGGGAATGCAGAGGGTGCGACCACAGGCTGGTGGTTTCCTACGAAACTAGACACAGGCTTTCCATGCGACCCGGCAACCATACTCCATGGCATTTACCCAAAGGAGCTGAAAGCTCACGTGCATGGATGTTTACAGCAGCTTTATGCATAAGTGCCAAAGATCAGAAGAAAGCAAAAGTTGAAGAAAGCACATCATTTACTAGATGAATAGAAAAACAAACTGTGGTACGTCTTCACAGTGAAATATTACTCAGCCCTAAAGGGGGGGTGAGCTGTAAAGTCACAAACAAGATGGAGGGCCATTAGCTGTATTGCGCACTGAGAGAAGCCAGTCTGCACGGGTCTCCACTGTGTGATGCTGACTCTAGGACATTCCAAAAAGGCACAGCCGGGAGCCAGGAAAGAGACCAGCTTTGAACAGACCAAGGATCTGGGGTGGGTGGTGGGTGGTAACTAGGTGGGGCACAGCGGGCTTGGAGTCAGTGAGACTCTTCTGTGTGATCCTGCAATGATGGGCAGTGACATTATGCATTTGTCAAAATCCATAGAATGTACAGCATGGAGTGGACCCTAGTGGACACCACGGGCTTTCACTAGCAATGGTGCCATTGTTACTGGTCATCAGTTATAGCAAGTGTGCCACACTAAGGGGGGTGTTAGCGATGAGCACGACTGTGGGCTGGGCGAGAGGGTGGCTGGAGAGTCACTGTAATTTCAGCTCAACTTTTCTGTAAATCCTAAACTGCTCCTAATAAATATAGTTTATTAATTTATATTAACAATTAATAACTATATTAATTAAAATATAGTTTAATGATTAAAAAATCCACAATCCTCTAGCCTTACAATCCCCAGACAGAACTGAGTATTTAGGTATATTTTCTTCCAGTATTTGTCTAAGTGACTATTTTTATAATTCAATTGTATTGGTATTGAATATATTGATTTCTAACCTAAAGTTATTGCTTTATAATAAATCTTTGTGACAAACCTTAAGCATTTCCCCTAAATATTCTATTAGGGGGAATATTCTGTTAAGACGTGGTCAGTAAATATTCTGTTAAGACATGGTTATGAATGGTTGCCTTCATATTCCCTCATGTGAATGATTCTTACAGATTGAAGTTTAGGGTGCTTCCTATCACTGAACAGTCACAGAACCCTCTCTGTGCATTTCTGAAACTCTCTCTGAATCAGCTCTGAGAAGTGGAGTTACTGGGTGGCAAGGAATGAACCCTAAAATATGTGGGATGTAAACTCACCAGACCTGGTGGTGGCCCAATGTTTGATTTTATCGTTTTTCGGCCAATGTGTCTTCGTCCGATGAACACCCATTGATCCTGCACAGGAGTCGGGAGTTGGTCTCTGGAGGCAGCGCCGTGAATACAGTAGATGCTGTTTCTTTTGTGCTTTGAGCGCCAGCCCTGTGTGTTCATGTTTTATAATCATGGTTGTTCATATGCTAGAGATAAATCTGAATCCTTTAAGAAACAGAATTAAAAATGTTCACATCTTCCTTCTCTGGAATCATTTATTTTCATTGTCTTACCTGACAAGTATTTTTGCTTTTCTTTTCCAATGCGGCCCTGTCGTAGCTCCTTCAGGATGACCTCTGTGCAGTGGCCCATTCGGCTTACGTCCTTTAAAATGATTCATTGATGATGGCCTTTGAATTAAGACCATATTTTTCTTGATTCCAAGATGGATATTTTTCACCGGCATGTTTCTGGAATCTGAATGTACCTAGTAATTGCTGGCTGCTTTTAACCAGGTCTCCTTTTTCCTCTGCAAAGCTGTTAATAAATAGACAGCACACCCGATAATTGGTGGCACCTTAGAATCAAGGCGATATGGCAATCCTCTCAGGGTGCTGTGGGGTGGAATGGCCTGCGTCCTGACTGGCACACTGAATTCCATCTCACAAATTTTGGCTAAGGGAAGTTGCAGCAAGACCCTCCCCCAAAACGCTGCGTAACTTCCTCATCGTGTCCCTTTGTTGCTGATTTGGGCTGCTTTCTGGTTCCTATTACAGCCATTTTCAGCCCCTGTTGTGCCCAGAGCAGATGGAGGTGTAGTGGTCCCTGAGCCGCGGCGCCCGTGGGCAGCAGGCTGCTGCACCAGCCCCCTCCCGTCACCACGTGGCTCACCCCGTCTGGCTTTACCAGTCTGGGGCCTTCTGCATGAGGGTTTGTAGGGCCACAAACCTACCGTTGGAGCATCTTTCGGGACAATGTCTAGCTTACAACTTAAAAGCAAACACTTAAAAATATGACAGCCCAAACCCTGCGGCTTCCTGAGGAGGGCTCTCCTCCAGCCTCTGTGGCTTTGCTCAGGGAGCCCCTCCTCTGCCGCCCCTGCGAGTGGGCCGTGGCGTCTCAGGCCTCCTCCTGGACATGCTTCTGTGTGGTGATTGACCTGATGGGGAGCGTCTCCATCCTGTACCCTTCTCTGTTTTCCTTGGCACCCGTTGGCACCTGTTGGAAGACATGGAGCCCATGGAGACTTGAGTCTTCCCAGCATCCACATAGTCACAGCAGGACAGCAGGTGTCATCTCTAAACAAGCCTTGTATCCACTCCATAAACATGTAGCGCGGTGATGTGCCCTCAGGTCGTAGAAAGTGCTAGAAGGACTCACAGACCTTGTCCAGACAAGTCACTTTAATTTACCAGGGAGAGAATTGAGGTCCTGAGAGAGGAAGGCATTGGTCCAAAGTCCCAGGGTCCGGGTCTCTGACACCCATCTTGTGCTCACTTCTAGAAAGGAGGGGTGTTTGTGTGTGGTGGTTTCTTATACTGACAGTAAGAAGTGATGTCTTTAAAAAGGTCATCGATGTTATTATCCCTGTAACCATAGAGTGAAGTAATTACTCAGCTTTCTAGACACATCATCTAGGTCCCCAAATATCAAGGTTCTGCCTTACAATTACCCATCAGTGTAATCTTGACAGATTTACCTTAATCCTAATAGTACAGATGGTTATAAAGTATCTGAAAGTGTACCTTCTCTTTAGGAAGGAGAGGGAAGCATGACCCCATATAAATCATGTGGGTCCTTAAGGTGGAGAAACCCCTGAATCTGTCTGTAAATGCTGGTGAGCCTGTCCCGGAGGCAGAGAGCAGGGGCGGGGCTTAACACGTTGCTGACGTCACTGCACATGTGCTGTGCTGTGCCAGCTCCACGCCCGCCATGTGTCAGGGTGCCACACGGGGCTGCCCTGGCCGTCCCCCTGGACAGGCGGTGGGCCTTGCTGTGATCTGCGGGCTTGAGGTGGAGGATGGGAGGCGATAATGGAAGATGAAAAGAAGAAAATAATTCTTACTGACCAGACTTGGGGCCAGAGCGTAAGAGTCTCTGTAGGAAGGGATCTGAGGGCAGAGACCCCGGTGCAGACCGGAGACCCAGCTGGGTGCAGGCTGGCCTGGGGAGGCCTGGACCACACATGCTGACACCATCTTTAGTTGGACACCAGGGCACGTGGAGAACTGAATGGAGTCCTGAGTCCAGAAAGGAATGAACACATGTGGCTGTGTGTTTTCATTCTCATTTCCTTGTGATAGCAAACAAAGTCAGTGAAATAAAAATGGCTAGTGCTCTTGTGTTAGGGACAAGCAAGACAGGGGGCCTGAAGGTACAGATGTTTAAGACACGTGCGAGGGAGGCTCCACCTGGAGCAGTGGGTGAGGTTTTCTCTCGAGGTGTTAGTGGCTGTGAGGCCGAGGCGCCCTGGCGGACTGGTGCCCTGGTCTGAGCTCCTGGGCCTGGTACGTGTGCCCCTCACCGAGCACGGTCTACTTAGAGGGGCCCTGAGTCCAGAGATCTGACCCACACGAGCTGAGCAGCAGGGTGAATGTCTTCCCTCGGTAATTCTTTCTTATAAAGTAACGTCTCACTGATACCTGTTCTGGACCTGCCATATGCCTGTGTCTGGTTGCCTTGGTGAGTCATCAGATGAAATCCACCAACACTGGCTGAGAGCCCCAGCATGCAAGTCTCCGAGCTGGACCTATGAAACAATAAGAGAGCCGCAAAGATGCACTGCCTGCCCTCAAGGAGCTAGAATTTAATGGAGAGAAAATCAGACACACCCAAAGCTAACACAAAATCGGAACACTGTCCACATATGAATTACTCTTTAATTATACACTCTGATTATATAGGTCCTCCATCAGAACGCTTTAATTGCTTATCTCCTTTGCCTGCTCCTGAGGGCTGCACTGTAAGCTTTGAGGAGGCAGAACCGAGGATTCCTGTAAGTTTTGATGCCCCAGGTCAGGTGTCTACGGGGCTCTGGGCCTTGACAATGAGTGGGGCAGGGGGCTCAGGGTGGCCGGTGGGGGAGGATGTGCGCTGGCCTCAAGGCACAGCAACTACATGAGTGTGTGGCCCAGCCTGCCAGGGTCGTAACTGGGTGTCACCTGTCCCTGGGAAGAAGAAAAGGCCACTGGCCCAAATGCAGAGGGGTCTGGATGTTACGGAGCTGGTGTAAACCCTGGAGGCGGCAGCCCCTACCCAGGCGCGTCCCTCCTGCTGAGACAGCTCAGCGCGTAAGGTGAGCCTGGCAGCGTGCTTGCAGCAGACAGAGTACAGGGTGCGGGGTAAATGCCACTTCAGTTCATGGGACGGCACAGGGGCGAGTGAAGATCAGCTGGAGGGGGCTGGGTGGGTGCACTGGCCTCCCAGGGGGACAGCGTTTTGCCCACCATCACTGTCCGCACAGTTAGGGTGCTGGCACTCAGACAGAGAGCGTGCTCCCAAGCTAGCATCTGCCTGCCCTGCTGCCCTGGCCCTGCCCTCTGACCTCTCCAAGCTTCCTTTCCTGCCCCCTCAGGCACAACTGGATCTGTGCTGGGTCCTCTCCACTCCTGAGGCAATTATTTCAATTTGCTTTTAAATCCTCTAGTGCTGCTCAAATGCACCTCTTGGAAACCCTGCAGGGTGCCCGCAGGCCCCGGTGCCCAGGTTGGTTCCCACTGTGCCCGCCTCCGACCCTGGCCCTCACACACCACCCCAGCCGCTGGGCCTGGCTCTCGCATGGCCCTGGTCTCCAGCACCACCCACAGCCCACTTCTGTGCCTGGCTCCATGCAGGGGCTGCTTCTCCAGGACACCCTGCCCACTGGGGCGGCGCCCTGCCCTCTGCCCCATAACCCTCCGGGCACATTCTCCTTATAACATGGCATTTTAGTACTTGCCCCTTGTCAGCTATGTCACCATGGCTGGTGACTAAGCTCCTAATGGAGGATGCGCAGGTCCCAACCCAGGACAAAAGGGTGGTGACCAATGAATTGCTTCTGTTTATCTCTTTTTATAGGTTTAACTGCTTACATGTTTTGTTTAGGTCATATACCTCGTTTTATAGTTTTTATCATTTTAATAACTTTTTAGTACAGAAAAAATAGAACACCTGGCCTTCCAACCATTACAAAGTATTTGCATCCCCTGATCTGAGGGCAGTCGTCAATAAAAGGCACCCGATTGTGCAAACACATGTGAAAAGATCATTTGCTCATCACGTGTCTCTCAAGAGCAACAGCGGGACGTGGCTGTGAGCGCATTGCCCGGGGAGAGCTCCTCCGCCGGCGGAGGACGCACACTGATAGGTGCGTGTGCTATTTGCAGTCGCACGGCAGTGTTTGCTAATGTGCCTGCTCTCTGGGTCGATGCTAGAGGAAGTTGTGCGTTTCCGTGAGCATAGACGCACAGAGGTCCTAGAAATACATGCACAAGTACCGATGAAGTTACCAGGAGGCTGGGCTCGGGGCCTGGGTGGCAGCTTTCAGGATGAGCGCCCGGGCTTAGGACAGCCACCCACCCGCCCACCATGGCCCCTCCGTGGGATGCAGGCCGGGCGGCAGCTGACGGGAGGAGCGCTCTGCGCCCCCTGCGTGGGGCGGCCGCTGAGGCCGAGGCGAGCTGCTGATGTAGCCTGAGCACCAAGCCAGCAGCGCGGAGCCTGCACCGGGGCATGGGAGACGCCTCTGTGCACGCTGCCAGGGGTGGCCGCCACCTCGCCGGGGGCCCTGCACAGCACAGCATGCTGGTCCACACGGTGGCACGGTGACTCACCGCTCAGGCGCCGCATTCCTGTGTCACCGAATGACGGAATGTGTCACAGCCCCATTCGCTCCATGACGTTAGTGGTTTTTAGGTTCGGGGCAGTGGCGCCCTCCCTACAGTCCAGGCAAGAGGAGCCGCTCACACCCCAGGGAGGCATCTGTTTGTCTGACAACCTGCTTTCCCACCGTCCCCAGAAGGCACATCCGTGAAACTGACTTGGAAACCAGTGCAGAAGGGCTGGTGAGCCTCCTGGCACTCACGGGTCCTGTAAAGAACTGTAAGTTTGGGCTTGAAGCGATGGAACTTGTCATTCCCTTCCTGCCCCGACCTCTGCACGTGTTCCGAGAGGGCCTGTTCTGCGGCGTGAGTCTGCTGGCCGCTGTGTGACAGTGAGGCTGTGCGCTTGGGTTCAGGCCGCGTGAGGCGCAGGCAGGGTCAGGCTTCTCCCCAGGAAGTCGGGAGACGCCACCGTCTCCCTGAATCTTGTTAAGGGAAGTGAACGCGACTTTGCCCTGTCCCGCCAATACTGGGGCTTCGGGGGCAGGAGGTGAGGGGCAGCCCCTGGCCCTGGGCTAGCTGGGGCGGGAGAGGGCTGGAGGTGCACACCAGCCCCAAGGGGCTGCCCCCGGGAGGCCAGCATCAGGGTTCTCTGCCTCAGGGTCCCCTTAGGTTGCCGGATGCTACGGCTGCCATCAGTGCCAAGGACAGCTGGGGATCTGCACTTCACCAGCAAATACCATGGTTCAGTGTTTCCCAACTGCTCCTAAAAGGGGAGTTAAAGACTACTGAGGGTGCTTGGATGAAGGAGACCCATTCAAATTCCGGGCCTCCTTGAGGTTTTATGTGAAGGCTTAGCAGGGGAATGGTCGTGTGGTGTAAAGGGCCAAGCAAGGTCTTGCCTTGAGCTTCCAGCTGAATGAGGCTCCTGTCAGGGCATTCTGAGAAGGCAGGGCGTGGATGGAGCCTCTGATCCGTGGGCTTCTGGTTCCGCTTAGTAGGAGCAAATGAATGGTCCTTGACTAGGACAAGTACATGCTGCCTTGTGAACACTTGCTGGCAGCCTCAGGTTTCTTTTTTTTTTTTTTTTTTACAGGCAACAGCTTTTTATGGGCCTGCATTGGTACTTTGCATAAAACAATGCACTGTGTGGGACTCAATGCACAGATCAATATGCTTAGCATTCTTTTTTTTTTTATAATTTATTTTGGTATCATTAATCTACAATTACATGTGCAATATTATGGTTATAAAACTACCTCTTTCATCAGGTCCCCCCCACCAACCCTATTACAGTCACTGTCCATCAGCGTAGTGAGATGAGAATCACTACTTGTCTTCTCTGAGTTGTACAGCCCTCCCCGTGCCCCCACAACATTACGTCTGCTAATCGTAATGCCCTTTTTACCCTCTTATCCCTCCCTTTCCACCCATCTTCCCCAGTCCCTTTCCCTTCGGTAACTATTAGTCCATTCTTGGGTTCTGTGAGTCTGCTGCTGTTTTGTTTCTTCAGTTTTTTTTTAATTTGTTCTTATACTCCACAGATGAGTGAAATCATTTGATACTTGTCTTTTTCGGCTTGGCTTATTTCACTGAGCATAATACCTTCTAACTCCATCCATGTTGTTGCAAATAGTAGGATTTGTTTTCTTCTTATGGCTGAATAATATTCCATTGTGTATATGTACCACCTATTCTTTATCCATTCATCTACTGATAGACACTTAGGTTGCTTCCATTTCCTGGCTATTGTAAATAGTGCTGTGATAAACATAAGGGTGCATATGTCTTTTTCAAACTGGGCTGCTGCATTCTTAGGGTAAATTCCTAGGAGTGGAATTCCTGGGTCAAATGGTATTTCTATTTTGAGTTTTTTGAGGAACCTCCATACTGCTTTCCACAATGGTTGAACTAATTTGCATTCCCACCAGCAGTGTAGGAGGGTTCCCTTTTCTCCACATCCTCGCCAACATTTGTTGTTGTTTGTGTTTTGGATGTTGGCCATCCTCACTGGTGTGAGGTGATATCTCATTGTGGTTTTAATCTGCATTTCTCTGATGATTAGCAATGTGGAGCATCTTCTCATGTGCCTGTTGGCCATCTGAATTTCTTCTTTAGAGAAGTGTCTATTCATGTCCTCTGCCCATTTTTTAATTGGATTATTTGCTTTTTGTTTGTTGAGGTGCATGAGTTCTTTATATATTTGGGATGTCAACCCCTTATTGGATACGTCATTTATGAATATATTTTCCCATATTGTAGGATGTCTTTTTGTTCTACTGATGGTGTCCTTTGCTGTACAGAAGCTTTTCAGCTTGATATAGTCCCACTTGTTCATTTTTGCTTTTTTTTCCCTTGCCCGGGGGGATATGTTCATGAAGAAGTCGCTCATGTTTATGTCCAAGATATTTTTGCCTATGTTTTTTTCTAAGAGTTTTATGGTTTCATGACTTACAATCAGGTCTTTGATCCACCTTGAGTTTACCTTTGTGTATGGGGCTAGACAGTAGTCCAGTTTCATTCTCTTACATGTAGCTGTCCAGTTTTTCCAACACCAGCTGCTGAAGAGGCTGTCATCTCCCCATTGTATATCCAAGGCTCCTTTATCAAATATTAATTGACTGTATATGTTTGGGCTAATGTTTGGATTTTCTATTCTGTTCCACTGGTCTGTGGGTCTGTTTTTGGGCTAATACCAAATTGTCTTGATTACTGTGGCTTTGTAGTAGAGCTTGAAGTCAGGGAGTGTAATTCCCCCTATTTTATTCCTCCTTCTCAGGATTGCTTTGGCTATTCAGGGTCTTTGTGGTTCCATATGAATTTTAGAATTATTTGTTCGAGGTCATTGAAGAAAGCTGTTGGTAGTTTGATAGGGATTGCGTTGAATCTGTAGATTGCTTTAGGTAGTATAGCCATTTTGACAATATT
>JAQQAC010020896.1:1377304-1467983 GCA_029783875.1 Phataginus tricuspis | reverse complement strand
GGTGTCCTTTGCTGTACAGAAGCTTTTCAGCTTGATATAGTCCCACTTGTTCATTTTTGCTTTTTTTTCCCTTGCCCGGGGGGATATGTTCATGAAGAAGTCGCTCATGTTTATGTCCAAGATATTTTTGCCTATGTTTTTTTCTAAGAGTTTTATGGTTTCATGACTTACAATCAGGTCTTTGATCCACCTTGAGTTTACCTTTGTGTATGGGGCTAGACAGTAGTCCAGTTTCATTCTCTTACATGTAGCTGTCCAGTTTTTCCAACACCAGCTGCTGAAGAGGCTGTCATCTCCCCATTGTATATCCAAGGCTCCTTTATCAAATATTAATTGACTGTATATGTTTGGGCTAATGTTTGGATTTTCTATTCTGTTCCACTGGTCTGTGGGTCTGTTTTTGGGCTAATACCAAATTGTCTTGATTACTGTGGCTTTGTAGTAGAGCTTGAAGTCAGGGAGTGTAATTCCCCCTATTTTATTCCTCCTTCTCAGGATTGCTTTGGCTATTCGGGGTCTTTGTGGTTCCATATGAATTTTAGAATTATTTGTTCGAGGTCATTGAAGAAAGCTGTTGGTAGTTTGATAGGGATTGCGTTGAATCTGTAGATTGCTTTAGGTAGTATAGCCATTTTGACAATATTGATTCTTCCTAGCCAGGAGCATGGGATGCATTTCCTTTTGTTAGTGTCCTCTTTAATTTCTCTTAGGAGTGTCTTGTAGTTTTCAGGGTATATGTCTTTCACTTACTTCGTTAGGTTTATTCCTAGGTATTTTATTCTTTTTGATGCCATTGTGAATGAAATTGTTTTTCTGATTTCACTTTCTGTTAGTTCATCGTTAATGTATAGGAAAGCAACAGATTTCTGTGTGTTCATTTTGTATCCTGCAACTTTGCTGAACTCAGATATTAGTTCTAGTACTTTTGGAGTGGAGTCTTTAGGGTTTTTTATGTACAGTATCATGTCATCTGCAAATAGTGACAATTTGACTTCTTCTTTACCAATCTGGATGCCGTGTATTTGTTTTGTCTGGTTGCCGTGGCTAGGACCTCCAGTACTATGTTGAATAACAGTGGAGAGAGTGGGCATCCCTGTCTTGTTCCTGATCTTAGATGAAAAGCTTTCAGCTTCTCGCTGTTAAGTATGATGTTCGCTGTGGGTTTGTCATATATGGCCTTTATGATGTTGAGATACTTGCCGTCTATACCCATTTTGTTGAGAGTTTTAATCATGAATGGATGCTGAATTTTGTCAAATGCTTTTTCAGCATCTATGGAGATGATCATGTGGTTTTTGTTCTTCTTTTTGTTGATGTGGTGGATGATGTTGATGGATTTTCGAATGTTGTACCATCCTTGCATCCCTGGAATGAATCCCACTTGATCATGGTGTATGATCCTCTTGATGTATTTTTGAATTCGGTTTGCTAATATTTTGTTGAGTATTTTTGCATCTATGTTCATCAGGGATATTGGTCTGTAATTTTCTTTTTTGGTGAGGTCTTTGCCCGGTTTTGGTATTAGAGTGATGCTGGCTTTATAGAAAGAGTTTGGAAGTATTCCCTCCTCTTCTATTTTTTGGAAAACTTTAAGGATAATGGGTATTATTTCTTCTCTATATGTCTGGTAGAATTCAGAGGTGAATCCATCTGGTGTGGGGGTTTTGTTCTTGGGTATTTTTTTGATTACTGCTTCAATTTCATTGCTGGTGATTGGTCTGTTTAGTTTTTCTGTTTCTTGCTTGGTAAGTCTTGGGAGTTTGTATTTTTCTAAGAAGTTGTCCATTTCTTCTAGGTTTTCCAACTTGTTAGCATATAGATTCTCATAATATTCTCTTATAATTCTTTTTATTTCTGTGGGGTCCGTCGTTATTTTTCCTTTCTCATTTGTGATTCTGTTTATGTGTGTAGATTCTCTTTTTCTCTTAATGAGTCTGGCTAGGGGTTTATCTATTTTGTTTATTTTTTCAAAGAACCAGCTCTTGGTTTCATTGATATTTTTCTATTGTTTTATTCTTCTCAATTTTATTTATTTCTTCTCTGATCTTTATTATGTCCCTCCTTCTGGTGACTTGGGCCTCATTTGTTCTTCTTTTTCCAATTTCAGTAATTGTGTCTTTAGACTGTTCATTTGTGAATGCTCTTCGTTATTTAAATAGGCCTGGACTGCAATATACTTTCCTCTTAGAACTGCCTTTGCTGCATCCCACAGAAGTTGTGGCTTTGTGTTGTTGTTGTCATTAGTCTCCATATATTCTTTGATTTCTGTTTTGATTTGGTCGTTAACCCATTGATTCATTTGGAGAATGTTAAGTCTCCATGTATTTGTGAGCCTTTTTGATTTCTTTCTATAGTTTTATACCTTTGTGATCTGAGAAGTTGGTTGGTAGGATTTCAATCTTTTTGAATTTACTGAAGTTCTTTTTGTTGCCTAGTATGTGGTCTATTCTGGATCATGTTCCATGTGCACTTGAGATGAATGTGTATCCTGCTGCTTTTGGGGGTAGAGTCCTGTAGATGTCTGTTAGGTCCATCTGTTCTAGTGTGTTGTTCAGTGCCTCTGTGTCTTTACTTATTCTCTGGTGATCTGTCCTTTGGAGTGAGTGGTGTGTTGAAGTCTCCTAAAATGAATGCATTGCTGTCTATTTCCTCCTTTAATTCTGTTAGTATTTGTTTCACATATGCTGACGCTCCTGTGTTGGGTGCATATATATTTATAATGGTTATATCTTCTTGTTGGACTGATCCCTTTATCATTATGTAATGTCCGTCTTTATCTCTTGCTACTTTCTTCGTTTTGAAGTCTATTTTGTCTGATACAAGTACTGCAACACCTGCTTTTCTCTCTTTGTTGTTTGCATGAAATATCTTTTTCCATCCCTTCACTTTTAGTCTGTGTATATCTTTGGGTTTGAGGTGAGTCTCTTGTAAGCAGCATATAGGTGGGTCTTGCTTTTTTATCCATTCTGTTAGTCTGTGTCTTTTGATTGGTGCATTCAGTCCATTTACATTTAGGGTGATTATTGATAGATATGTACTTATTGCCATTGCTGGCTTTAGATTCATGGTTACCAAAGGTTCAAGGGTTGCTTCTTTACTATCTAACAATCTAACTTAACTTTCTTGTTAAGTTATTGTAAACACCGTCTGATTTTTCTTTATTTCTCTCCCTTCTTATTCTTCCTCCTCCATTCTTTATATACTAGGTGTTTTATTCTTTGCCTTTAGTTGGTTTTTGGATGGTCTGCTTTCTTTGCTATGATTTTATTTTCTCTGGTGACATCTTTTTAGCCTTAGGGGTCCTTCCCTCTAGAGCAGTCCGTTTAAGATATCCTGTAGTGGTGGTTTATGGGAGGCAAACTCTCTCGACTTTTGTTTGTCTTGAAATTGTTTAATCCCTCTGTCATATTTAAATGATAATCGTGCTGGATACAATATCCTTGGTTCAAGGCCCTTCTGTTTCATTACATTAAATATATCATGCCATTCTTTTCTGGCCTGTAAGGTTTCTGTTGAGAAATCTGATGGGTTTTCCTTTGTAGGTGATCTTTTTTCTCTCTCTAGCTGCCTTTAATACTCTGTCTTTTTCTTTGACCTTTGCCATCTTAATTATTATGTGTCTTGGTGTTGTCTTCCTTGGGTCCCTTGTGTTGGGAGATCTGTGGGCTTCCATGGACTACGAGACTATTTCCTTCCCCAGCGTGGGAAAGTTTTCACCAATTATTTCTTCAAAGACACTTCTTATCCCTTTTTCTCTCTCTTCTTCCTCTGGTACTCCTATAATGCGAATATTGTTCCGTTTGGATTGGTCACACAGTTCTCTTAATATTCTTTCATTCCTAGAGATCCTTTTATCTCTCTCTGCCTCAGCTTCTCTGTATTCCTGTTCTCTGATTTCTATTTCATTAAGAGTCTCTTGCATCTCTTCCAGTCTGCTGTTAAGCCTGTCGACCGCTTGTCTGATTTCTGCATTGTGTTTCCTCACTTCCCTCACTTCCTCAGCTCTTGCACATTTCTCTGTAGATCCATCAGCATGGTCATGACTTTTATTCTGAATTCTCTTTCAGGAATACTGTGCATTTCCATCCCTTCAGGCTCCCTCTCTGGGGTTGTCTGGTTGATGTTAATGTGGACCATATTCCTCTGTCTTCTCATGGTATAGTAGTGGTCAGTGGTAGTTGCCATGTATGTTAGCTGGGCTCTTAAGACTTTAAAAAGAAAAAAAAAGGAAGAAAGAAAGAAAGAAAAAGAAAAAAGAGAAAGAAAAGAAAAGAAAAAAGAAAGAGAAGAAAAAAGAAAAAACAAAGCAAAACAAAACAAAAGAACAACATAAAAAAAATCCCACTGGGAGTGGATTCTGTGGGGATGCTGTAGGTGGCACTGTTGCTCCACTATTCCACAGCTGTGGCTGTGCCACTCCACAGGGCCCTTTATAGCTCTGGCCAGGGTGGGAATGAATGGGAGGCTGTTGAGCTCTGTGGGAAGTCTAAGTGCGGCCACCCTTTCCCAGGTGCCAGCTAAGGGGTCTGAAACTCCCCAGGTCTCCCAGCCTGCTGGGCTGAGTGCGCCGGGCGATCTGGTCCTCCGCTGGGCTCCTGTCTCTTTCAGACCACTGAAAAAAGCGCGCACTTTTCTTTCTTTCTTTTTTTTTTTTGTTCCTTCCCAGGAACTGGCTGCAAGCACCCTGGCACGTTCCCCGCTCAGACCCTGCACCCTCTGTCTCTCCAGTCTCCGCTACACCGCGCGATGTGTGTCAGCGCACCCTGTGCAGATCACCGGGGCTGGTTATCTCATGGGCCTGTACTTCCACTCCCTTCCGGCTCTGAATCCTCTCCTCCTGCCAGTGCACTGGGGTCGGGGAGTGCTCGGGTCCTGCTGGGTTGCGGCTCCGTATCTTACCCACCTACCGGAGTGCCGAGTCCTCTTGGGTGTAGCTGCACGCTCTGCACTTTCCTGTGTATTCTGGTCTCTCTTTTAGGAATAGTTGTATTTGCTGTATTTTTATAGATAAATATAGTGTTCGAAGCAGATTTCTGCCGCCCTGCTCACGCCGCCGTCTTCCCGGAAGTCTGCTCCAGCCTCAGGTTTCTATCAGGTACACCCACAGCCTCTTCTTCGAGCCGGCCTTGCTGGTAAATCATCGTGGGCATGAGCACAGGCCAGGCAGCTGGCCTCGGCGCAGTCACCTCCTGCCTGTGTGATCTCAGGGGCCGTGTGTAATTGCCGGCTGTAAAGTTAGGGTAGCGTTGCCCCTTTGGATTGTTACAAGGCTTAGAAGCGAGCTCTGTGCTGGGTGCCTGGCAGTGCTCAGTGGATGGCTCAGCAGCGCCCTCTTTGGAACCCACTCTGCTCTGTCCTCAACCATTTACTAGAGGCTCTGGGCGTGTGCTAGCTGCAGAGGGCATAAAATCAGTGAGATGGCGTTTCCAACCCAAAGTGTTCTCACACCAAGTTAAAAAATTCATAGATATGAAACTTCAGGACTATCAATGCCACTTTTGCACCGTTTTAAACAAGCATAGGATAGTGGTGTCTGTTACACATGCTGAGTTTTCCTTTCCATGTAGCTTTTTAGGAGACTGCAATTAAAGCTCAGTGGGGAAGGAATTTTGCCTAATTTCTCTGACTTCTGCTCCAATAGGGCACTGAGGGGGCACCTCCGTGCAGGTGAACTGCCCTGGAACGGGGCCCGTTGTCCCTTCCCTGCAGTGTGACACCAGGTGGGGATGCCTGTGCCCACCCAGGTGCTGGCCCGTGGCTGGTCTTCATGCACATGGGTGACCAGATCACAGGCTGTACTTGGGCCCCAAGGGGGCCCTCCTTCAGTGTCGTCCGCCCTCCATGGCTCTGCCCTGCTCCTCCCGAGACTCCTCAAGCCCCTCAATCCATTCTGAATCTTGCTCTGAGGATGCATCTTCTTAAAATGGTCTTGATCATGTTGTGCTCCTGTGGGAAGCTTCAGTGTTGATGGTTAGCCTGCCATTCTCGATAACTGATCTCCACGCCCTTCCTAGACGGGCCCCACGGTGCGCCTTCTCTTTCTTTGGCTGGAGACCAGGGGCATGTGTCTACATCTCATCCTTCTCTGCCTTAGCCCCCGGCTCGTGCGGGTGCCCCTAACCCCGCCGTGCCACTCTGGGCTCTTGTCCCAAGTAGTGCCATTCAGACCCTACTCTTTCTTAGATGATGTCCAGCGAGTCCCGCTCCATAAAGGGTGGCTCAGACCTGTACTCCACATGGTGAACAGGCATCTCCCATCCTGGCTGTGAGCATCTGGAGAGCAGGGGCTTCCTGCAGCCACTTCCTTCCAGCCCTCCTCCCCTAGAAGTGTTGGCAACAGCCTCTTAAACAGATGTGCTCAAGGAAAATATGTGAATCGTAGTGGACTAGATCAAGAGGGTGGGAATCAAGTCAACTGTAGGATCTGTTTTTTGGCTTCCTGGTTCAGGTCCCCACCCTGCCGTGACCGCCTGCCCGTGTTTTGGAAAGAGCTCTGTATGTGCCCCCACTGAGCCTGTTTGTTAAATGCAGGAGGAAGATGCAGGCTGTGGCTTTTCCTGGCATGTGACATTATCAAGGGGCTGTCATACCTGCCACTCTCTGCTGGAGCTGAGAGGGCTGTAATTATCATGAAAGCCAAGCGGGCACGCACCCCTCAGAGCCTGTGCCCAGGAGGAGGGCTGGGCTTCCTCCTGGGCAGCGTTAACCCTCCCCGTGCAGGCCGAGCAATCTCAGGAAGAGAGCCCACGCCTGGGGACCCTCGGGGCTTCCTCGGTGCGTCCGCACACAGGAGCCTCACCCGCGGGAAGCAAGGCCGGGAGGGAGCCTGGGTGGAGGAAGGACAGAAATCTGCCCTGTAGGTGTTCTCTCACTTTTACTTCTGAGTCCTTCCCAATCCTCAGATGTGCTAGGAAGCGAAGCCTAAGGGAAGCCTGGGTCATAGGGGGTCAAGCTCTGAGATGAATGGAAGAAAGAAACAGCAGGGATGTGCCCTTGGGAAGAATAAGGCCAGTGGGCGGGGCCTCCAGGAGCACCAGGCAGCGGATGGGGAGACACGGCTGGCAGCGGGCACTTGGAACGCCCCACGGGGGCTGTTGTGCAGATGACCCTTGAAGCCAGGGACACTGGAGGCCTCCCTGCCTCCTTCATGCTTCTGATCGACCAGGCAGACTCACGCAGATATTGGCACCTGTCCTTACTGTGAGGCGCTGGCCACATGCCCCACAACCACCGCAGGAGGCAGACAGCCATTGTGGGAGAGTTAGGGGACACATGAGAGTGGCCCCCATGACGGTGCTTCCAAGCAAGAGGAGGGGTGCCTAGGGCAGGAGTCACGTGCGGCATCCCGGCGTGAGCCTGCAGTGCGGCCCTGCCCTCGCCGCCCGGGGGAGCAGCTTGTCAGCTGTGCCTCATCAGGAGTGAAGTGGGAGCCGGGGACAGAGGCCCAGGAGCTCACCGGGGGCCTCGCGGCCAATTGGTGGAGGAGCCGGGCTTCTTCCCCCGAGGCCAAGCTCTCCTGCGGCAGAAGTCAGGTGAGCATGAACTGGGCTTTGGGGCGGGGGTCTCAGTCTCTGGGCCCAGTGTGCTGACTTGGGGAGCTTTGAGCACACAGGAACGGCGCCTCGTCGGCCTTGTGCAGGGAATCTCAGGAAGAGTGGTCCAGTGTTGGTGCCAATCGAGGAACTTTTTTTGTGCTCTGGTAGGAATAGTCTCTGGCCAGGCTGGCTGGACCAGGCCAGCAAATCCTAGAGCTTCTGAAGTCTATCAATGTGTTGAGAGGGTCCAGTAGGGGTGTGGACTCCGGGTGGTGTTGACCGTGGCCTTACGGAGACGCACACCCAGGAACTCGCTCAGTCACGGGGCCAGGAGGCTGGTGGTGGCGTTCGATGCCTCGGAAAGGCCCCAAGAGTCAGTGTTTCCTCAGGTCTTTGCAGGGAGGTTCCCAAGGCAGAGGCCCTGCGGAAGCTGGTCTCAGGTTCACGTGAGTGTGCGTTTCGGCTTAGCTACATGTTTCCTTGCAGACGCAGGGATTGAATGCTGGTGCACTGTCAGTGACTACAGGAAGAAACCCACATCTCACTCTGGGATGTCACTGTGGGCGATGGCATCTCACTGGCTCGGGGTGGGTAGGTGGAGTGCGGAGGAAGGCTTTTGGGGTGGCTGTGGGTTGAGTGTGGAGGGACGGGCAGGCTTGTCACGATGGGCATGGGGACAGGAGTGCACGCTAGACAAAGGGGGGCAACCCAGGCCCTTCGCAGAGGGACCCCAGTGGCCGTCAGCATGACTCGGGAGTCAGGGCTGGAGTTACGTGTCTCCTCCTGTGCCTCTGGAAGCGAGCGTGTAGCTGCAAAGGCATCAGATCCAGTTCCGGGTGCAGCTGGGTTGCTCTGTGTTTTTCTCATTCAGAGTGAGGTTCACACTTGCTGGGAGGTGGGGTGTTGGTCAGGGCACCCCGATGGCCTGCACACCACATGGCAGGGCCCAGCAAACTTTTATGTTTAATCAGATACAATGTCGAGCACAGAAATGTGGCAGCAGGCTCTAAAATATTCAAGAAGACTCGTAGTATGGAAATGTGAAATGAGAACCTCCCATTTAGTCTACTGTGTTGTGTTCATTAGATAAAAGACATCATTGGAGTATTTGAGATAATACCTTAATTCTGAAGAAAGATGCTAAAAGTCCATTTGACTGAGCGTCTACTATGTATAGGAGCCCTGCTGATGTTTTACTTCTTTACAACTGATCCTTTCAACACCACTGAAAGGGAATTTTACTCTTATTTTCTGCATGAGAAACCTGAGGTCAGGCTAAGTAATTTGCCCTAAAGTAAGAGATGGCAACTGGATTCAAACCCCAGGTCTCTCTGACTCCAGATCTGCTGTCTTTCCGCTGTGCCTGGTCCAGTCCAGACAGGCCCGCCGACAGAGGCTGGAAACCCTGACCTGATCTCCACGGTTCAATAGTGTGTCTTCCAGAGCTGGGAGAAACATAGCACCCTCCACCACCGTCTCTGCCACGCATGCTGAGGGCTTGGTACCAGGACCGCAGCCCCTCCTCAAGCCTGAATGAACTTGCCTTTGTGTTCTGGGCAGTTGCTGAAACAGCAAATGGCGCAGGTGTGCCTCACGGCGTGTGGGACGGAGCTGCATATGGAGAGGACGCGGGGAAAGGTGGCGTGTCCGGCCAGGCTCCAGCCACGTGACAAAGGGGCAGGAAACCGGTGGCGCCTGCAGCCCTGCCTCCCAGACACTCTCCGTGGGCTTGTTTGGCCTGAGGATAACTCACAGCCTGTGTGGCTGAAATGGCTGGGCGGGGAGGTGAGGAGGGAAGCTGAACAGGAGCTCCGCCTGGAGACAGTGGCAGAGAAACCTAAGCAGCCGAGTTCAGGCCATAAGCAGCCGGTCTAAAAGCATCTGGCTCTTTCAAATTACTTCCTTTCTACCTCTTTGCTCTGGGCAGGCCTTCCCGCCCTACTCGGTGTTGTGCCATGGCCGCCCCTTGCCAGGTTGGTGCAGGGGCTCCCTGCTGCCCCCTTGCGTCACAGGATGCAAGCCCGGGGCGAATTCTCCAGCCCGACCTCTTCGGACGCCCACACCTGACCTTCAGCCAGGTCAACCAATTGTCCCTTGCTCGGTGCTTCTCTCATTCTGTGGTTTACAGATTGGCTGACTGCTCTCATTTGGAAAAAACCCTCAAATTCATCCCTCGAGGTACAGCTCAAGGATCACCTCCACTTGGAAGCCATCCTGGACTCCAGGCCTTATGGAGACGTTTCCAGCATTACATTCTGGGATTGTTTTCTGCCTCGCTGTCATCCTGCAGGGGACGGTGGGATCTTTAGAAGCAGAAATGCTTCTGGCTTTCATGTCACTTCCCGTGCTAGCAGATTCTTGGCGAATGGTAGGTACTTGGTGTACATCTGGTGAATAGAGTAAGTGATTTCTTTGTGACCTTAGATAGGAAAAAGATTTTTGTTGAGAAGATATAGTCATTGTAAAAGAACTCGCTGCAAGTATACACTGATTTCTCAGTAAATATTTAATGAATGCATTTTATGTGCCCGTAAAGTAGCATAGGGTGCCCGGCAGGATTTGCCTTATGTAAGAACTTAGAAGGGATGGTTTGCAGGGCTTTACATAACTACCGTATCTGCAGGTCTAGACAGTGCCTCGTACATGGTGAGCACCTGATAAACATTTGCTGAATGAATGAATGAATGAATGGATAAATGAATACAATACTCTAGGTCTTATAATGACTTTTCACAGATGTGGTCTTCCCACTAAATTCACCCTAAACCCTCAGGAAATAAGCACTGGTCACTACCCCAATTTTAGATGAGGAAAGTGAGACACAGGGTGCTCAGTGGCTTGTCCGGGTCATCAGAGCCCAGAGCCAACAGCAGCCGGGCCGAGCCCAGACTGGGCCTCCTGGCTTCCACTTCATTCTGACTGCTGACCGGGAGTCCGCAAGCTCATGTGCAGCCTTAGTCATTCACTCCACAAGCTCTTCCAGAGCACCTACAATGAGCTAGCAGGGCTCTAAGGCTTCTCCCCCAGGGTGAGTTGGAGGTGGGCGTGGGCCTGCCCTGGGGTGGGTCTGGTTCACCAAGGTCGTCTGCAGCGTCTGACTGTGCAGGCTGTGGGCAGAGGGCAGGGGATGGAAGACCTTCCTTTATACAGAGATGGCAGCGTCTGCGTTAGGTGAGGTGTCATGGTGCAGGGGACAGAAGAAGCCAGCGGGGATTAGCAGGCAGCGTGGTTCAGTTGGGGCGGCAGTGAGAGCCGGGCCTGTAGGTAGCCAAGCACCTACTGCGAGCAGGCCTTGTGCAGGGTTTAAAGATAAAGAGAAACAGCATTTCCCTGCCAGCCGGGGTGCTGGGCCAGCAGGGGACAGACACGCAAGTGGAGGTGAGTATGTGTCACGTTCATGGCAGAGAAGAGACACCCAGACAAGCTGGTGCTGGGCATGGGGACAGGAAGGGGAGTCACCCTAAGGCACAGGGAACAGCATGTTCAAAGCCAGTGATCTTGGAGAAGGGGAACAGTTCTGGGTGCAGAATGGAGCACGAGGTGGGCGGCTGGGAGCGGGCGGCTGTCGGCATGAGTTCCCGGTGGAGATGGTCGGCAAGGCCATTGGCAGGGCTGAAGGAAGGGCTTCCTTGCAGGTGCATGAAGGCTCTCGGGGATGAGTGTGCAAGCCGGGTGGGCAGCAGTGTGATGGCTCCCTGCAGACCAGAGGCGCTGCTGCCCTTGCCTCGGGGGAGGCCCAGGCCTCGAGTTGGCCTCCTCGTCACCCTGGCAGTTCTGGGCCCTTCTTGGGAGGCGGCTCTGGCTCCATGACCCGTGGCACCTGGGCCATGGGCACCTGGGTGAGGATGAGAGGCAGCGTGTGCCTTCGGGAGGTGCCCTGCACCGCGTCCCGGCCCTGTATGTGTGCCTGGCCTCCCTTGCCCTGGCCCCGGCGGACCCCAGGGGGGCAGCCGCTCCTCCCAGGCCTTCTCTCCCTCGGCTGTTGGCTGCCCGTGTCCCGTGCCTGCCACGCTCTCTCCTCTTCACTGTGGCCACCTGCTCACATGACTCCTGCCTTTCTGACCAGCGCTCTGCTTGCCGTCTGGCTTCTCTGCTGAGTGAGTGGCGGATGAGCGGGTGCCTCTGGTCTTCCCATAACTGGCAAGGTGCCTCTGCGAACTTCATCTCCTGAAGCCTCACTGGCCCCTGGACAGAGGCGGGTGGCTTCTCACTGGAGAAGCTGGGTTTTGTGAGTTGGGTCGCGTTCCCTCCTGTGAGCATGAACAGGCCTCGGCCTTGGCTTAGAGTGGATGACGACACCCACGGGAAGTTCCGTGATGTGCTTGTCCTTCATGTCAGTACCTGGCCACTTGGTCTCCTCTAATAACAGGGGTGTGACGGCTGACTGCTTGCAGGGCCGGCCTCAGTCACCATGGAGACACATGTCCCGGGGGGGCTCTCACAAGGCTGTTCCATGGTCTTCCTTTCCTTTTCCCTTTCAAGGACCCTCTTTTCACAATCACTCTCAAAACTCAACACGTGGGAAATGCACGCAGAAGCCGTGTTGCAGGTCCACCCCTGTGGGGCACCAGGCAGCCCCTTGGGTCAGAAACGCTCAGTCCCCTGATGGGTGTTTTCTCTGTTGCCCCTGCCCAGAGAATCAAGCACCCTTTCTAGCCAAGTCGGCTGTGCAAACATGAACGGATCCGGAGCCCTTGCCTCAGCAGTCTGCTTCTCTGGGGCTGCAGTGTGGAGACGGCAGCTCTGCGCAGCACCATGTGCTGACCGGGGACGGCAGAGGGGCTGGTTGCGCCTCCCCATGGACCCACATGGAGACTGGAGGGGATGAGGGCGGCCCCCCGCAGGCCCCGTGTCATGGATGGGCGAGTGGATAGGAAAAGGTTTCGTTTGCTGAAACCAGTGCTGCATTTCCCTCTCCCTCTTTAGATACACAGGAAGGGCCATGTCCCGTCGTCCGCGGGGCCTCTGGAAGCACTGGGTTGAGTCCGGTGGTGGAGAGTGAGCCCCAGTCCTGATCAGATACGCCGAGGGGGCCCTCTTAGTTGGCCTTCTCAGGGATCTCTTCCTACGGCCGGAATGAGCAACCTGGCCGAGTGCCCCCCGAGCCTCTAGGTCCCCGCGGGGGTCTCCAGAAGGGGCCCGTGCAGGTGGCACACAGAAGCGTGGGGTCGCGCCCACGGGCTTGACTGACCGACTGTCACCAACTTAATCTGTTTGCGTTTAGTGACATGCCAGAAGGCTTGCAAAGTGCTAATATTCACGATGGAAAAACAGAAAAAAGGAGAGGCCCCAAGATCGCCTGGAAAATCCCTCGTTTCTGCTCACCAGAAGCAGGTGCTTCGAGAAAGTAAACGCATAGTCACTCTTTCTCATGCATCTGTGTTTGTGTATTTTTGTTTGTTTATCACTAAACTGGAATCCTCCCCATAACCTGCCCTCCTCACTTACCTCCTCAACAGAAAAACCACAAGGAAACTGTGTCCAGTGTGTGTGAGCAGCGGCGCCCTCCCCTGCTCCTTCCTGTGAGGAAGCGGCGCGTCTGAGCCAGGTGTGCCTGGCCACGCACCCTCCTGCGGCCCCTATTAGTGCATTTCCAGTGTTTTCCTACTGTAAACAAGGCTGTGAGGACAATTCTTGGAGATAAATCCCTTTGCACTTCATGCTGATTTCTCTTTTTAGGGGGTTCTGCAAAGTGGAATTGCCCTGTGGAAAGGGAGCTTACAGTGTTAAAGGCTTTCTGAAAAAAACAGATCTTACAGATTTCTCTTCCAAAAGGTTTTAGGTGTTTTGATTTCCACTAGAAGAATCTGAGGCTGACCATTTCCTTACACTCTCCCAAGCTTAGTGATTATTGCAGTAATTTTGGCCCATTTTAGGATGAAAATATCATACTGCTGTTGTTTTGAATTGCATTTCTTTAACTGCACCTCTGAATGATGGCATTGAAGGGGACAGATTTCTTCTGACTACAGCTTTTGTTACGTTCCATAAATTTTCATCTGTAGTTCTCTTATTCATTTCTAAGTAGTGTGAAGTAGTAGTTTGTCTCTTTAATGTAACATTATTTAGTGTTTCTTTCAAGTTCATCTTTATTTTTTTTGTTGTTTCTCCAAAAGTTCTTTCGGTTCGGTTGCCTTGAGGTGGTGACTGGAGCCTGTAGGAGACACATCTTCACTGTGGGCTGTGCTTTTCATGGAATCACCGTCTTCTTCATCTTACCACCACGGCCCTGTGTTCTTTATCGTGTGTCCCGTGGGAGGCACTTGCCCTGCGCCGCTCTTACATTCACTTGATCTTCCTTTGCTGATATCTTAATTTTGAACGGTTGTCTTGTCATTTCGGCTCGCTTTCTCTTGAGCGCCGCACTCATTCCTTGTCGCCTTTCGCTTCACGTGTGCTTTCTGTGTTTTACATTTTCATGATTGTTTTAGAGTTCTCTTTTTGCGTTTTGATATATACACTGCATTTTTATCATCTGGGAGGGATCTGTTTTTTTCAGAATGCACCAGCGTCAGGAACGTCCGTGGGCCCCGTGCCCTGAGAGCCGGCACGTGCGGCACACCTTCCGGCAGGTTCTTCGGGCCATGCTACGGTTTCAGGCCCTCACTGTTGACAGTGTTATTGGTCGGTATGTTTTTAATTAGTGGTTATAGTCTTTCTGTTACCTTTTCAGAAAGAGGCCAGTCTTCATGCTTTACTGATTACATCGTTTCCTTTCATTTCTTTTATACTTCGGCCACCCCATTCTTGTAGTTTTAAATTTTACTCTGAGTTGATTGTTTTCAAAACTTTTTCTTTCAGCAGTGGTGTATAATCCTATGATTTCCTTACTTTTCTGGCAAAGTCTTTTTGTCAGCCTTAAATTGGAATATAACCTTTCATAGGTAATGTTCTTTTAAAGTTTTAAAAATTATTCAAATAATCATATTTAATCTGATTTTTTTCATTTGTAGGTAATCTACTACATCACTGGTGATACGGCATAGTTTTTTAATAATAATAATATATATATATATGAAATCAACATATGTTAAAGGTTTTAAAATAAATTTCCCATGATATTTAATGGTTCTTCTTGAACTTAAGGTTTGAGTTTCTCCTTTGCCCAGAGTGTGTCCAGCCTTTGGGTTTTGCGTTCCTGCCTGCGGCCTGAGTGCCCAAGTCGCAGCCCGGAGACCTGCCTTCACTCAGCTTTCATCTCAGGATTCACATCTCCTTGTCTTGCTCCCCTTCATGGCTCTAAATTCATTGGTTTGGTTTCTGAAGATGCCGTTTCCCCTTTCTGGTTTCCCAGCAGGGCTGAATTCGAGATGAGTATTTTATGTATTTTATATATTTTTTCCTGATTCTGGGGCATGGCTCCAGGTCTGTGGGGAACAACATAGTCTGTGAATTTTACTGAGACCCCGGATTAGAGACATCAATGCATCCCCGTCTCCCCATGGTAGGACCTGTCTTTCTGGAGGCCGGTGCCTGGGATGCATGGGCGTCCAGGTGACAAAGGGGGAGGGACACAGGCTGCAACGATGCTGGTCGGCATGGTGACGGAGGCATAGCTCTCCCTTTGCGGGAGGCCCTGGAAGCCCCCCAGGAACGGAGGTAGGAGGTGGGTCTCCAGGAATGAGGAGCAGATGGCCGAGTAGGGCCCGGGCCGGGCACACTGATTATGTTGAAGAGTGGGAGGTCTGAACGGGCTGATTGGGGTGTTTAGGAAACAGAACAGTGTGCAGAGGCTCAGCTGCCAAGTGTGCAAGAGGGAAGGCGGTCAGATGGGGAGACGGCAGGGCCTGGAAGGTAAAGGGCTTATGGGGTTATGGGGTTTCAGAGGGTTTATTCCACTTTCGGGGTCTGGACTTTAGTTTGTAGGCAATGGGAAATGACTGAAGGGTCCTAATCAGGGAAAAGGCGTTACTGCATTTGCGCTGTAGAGAGACACCTGCGGAGGTGCCGGTCGGCTGGCTTAGAGGGGGGAGGGGCGGAGGCTGGGGCGCAGGGCGTTTCCACGGTCACTGCGGAGTTCCAGGGGAGAGCCAGGCAGGGGGAGGCAGTGCGGCAGGGGTTTCGGCCAGGAGCGAAAACGGGACGGTCACCCGGGAGGCAAGGGCCCTTCTGTGTCCCTGGGAACCTTTCCCTCCTGCCTTTACAGGGTTGTGCGTCTCCATCCACATTGCTGGCTTTCAGCCCTTCTCATGTTTATGCAGAAATAAGTAACGGTAACATTCACGGCTATTGGTAGGAACTAGTAATTGTTATCTCTAAATTATACTGAGAAAAGATCACATGGCTTACAAACACAATTTTTCCAGGCGCCGGTTTTGCCTTCAAGGTGTTACACGGTGGGGATTTCCACTGGGATGTATTCGCTGTATAAACGTTAAATAACTAGGTCATTTTTCAGCCCAGGTACCTCTGGGGAGTAACGACTTGGACTTTCTAAAGGGTGTTACCATTTCGTAGGTCATCCTGATGGGCTAGTACTTACAGGACTGTAAGCGCCCAGACTGGGTGGGGGCGTGAGGGCTAAAGGCCGTGTGCGCCTGCGGAGTGAGCAGTGCCCCATCCCCTCCCTTCTCCTGCCCAGCGGCAGTGGTCCCTGTGGCTGCCTGGACCCGGGCCTGGAGCCCCCGCCCGCTGTCTTCCCCGCACAGCTGGCCCACGAGCGGACCCACAGGCTCTGCGTCCCGACAAGCCCGGGCTTTGCCTGCTGTGCACTCCCAGTCCGGCCGTCAGTGTCTCACGCAGGGTCACGACCACCACCTCCCAAATGTCCCCGGTGCTGCTTCTGCTGTCTTTAGGCCTGTCCCCAGATTGGTCCACTGAGAGTGAGTCAGAGCTTCTCACCTCCCACTGAGTCTTTCCTATCAGGTTTCTTCCCCATTGAGAGAAAAGTCCATAGCCCCCGCTGTCCACCACTGCCAGCCTCCAGGGCCTGTCTTGCCCACACTGCCCCCTCCAGGCACCTCATTAGTCCCTCTCTAGGGTGGGACTCCACCCCACCCCAGGGCTCTGTGTGTATAGTCCTGGGTCACTTGTATCTGTCCCGCAGCTCGTCCACCTTTGTATTATTCTCCAATGATCTTCTATTCCTTTGCATATAAGTTGCATAAGGGCAGATCTCTTGCTCATCCTTGAAAAGCTGCTGTGTTTTGCAATGACGCTTGGTGCACTGAGGGGCTCGGTGGGCATTTAGGAAGGAATGGAGGGCACTTGTGGTTTTAGAAAAGGCTAGTAGGTTGAAGGACCTTTTCCTAGTGTTTGCCTTGACCCAAAGCCACCATATGATGAGACAGGAGGTCAGATGGCACTGCTGGGGGCAGCGTGGGGAGCAGATCCCTGGGGCTGCTGGGCTGGTCCTGGCACTTCAGCTCTGTGCAGTCCCTTCCCTCTGGCTCCCGCTTCACCATGTGTGAGGTGGGCTCAAAGCAGCGGTGCGTGTGCAGGGCTTGGTTCAACTGTGGTTCTAACCGAACATGTATGGATCAGCAATTGATATTTGTGAGCAAAGAGAGAGCTCAGTGGGCCTGACTGGGGTCATCTGTGGGGGTGGAGGAGAAGGTGGGTTGTAAAAATTATAGTTCCTCATGTACAGCCTGCACCCAGTAAGACTATATTCCAGTGTCTTTTTGAAACTGGTGAGTTAGTGAGCTGACTTCTGACAAGGCTGAGTGTTTGTTGTGGGGTCACTTTTCATTCTTCCCAGCTGGTCTGCTGGTTTTACCACCAGAGTGGCGAGCTGAGAGTCCTGCATCCCGGACCAGCCCCCTGGACTGGCCTGGCATGTCAGCAGGCTGTGGCAGGCAGCCGCCGGGGGAAGCTGCCCCTGTTCGGGCTGCATGGGCTCTGAACTGTTGCAAATGCTCTGATTAAATCACATTTTTTTACATCTGCAATCAGGAAACAGGAAATGATTCGACACAGAACATTGCATCAATTATGATCAGATTGGGGAAAATTCTCTTTGATAAGCATGTTCCACCAACCCGTGCATCTAGCTTTGCCTGCAAAGCAGAGGGGACTGCTTTATTCATCAGCCTGCACCCCTCTCAAAGCCTCAGTGCTCATGTTTTCAGGGCTCCAAATCTCTCTTCTCCAGACCCCAACCCTGTGGCTCCTCTGTACAGTGTGAAAGTCATAGTCTCAGGAGACTATGAAAGCAGTGATCGTTTGGCCACATACAACACACACACACTCCAGAGCTGAGTTCTATCGTCTGGGCTGTGCTTTGTTCTTGGTCCTTGAACGGAATCCTGGTCAGATGCTTTGTGAGCAACGACAAAGCCCTCTGGGTGCTGAGATGGGTGCTGACAGATGCCCAGATACAGAAGGAATCGGGCACAGAGCTGTGGAGAAGGGACCTCATGAGTGGACACCAGAGACCTGCACTTGAACCCTGGCTTCACCATGATCCCCGGGTCCCAGGGTCGTTGTCAGGGTGGAATGGTGCACAGATGCAGCATCAGGAGCTCACTGGACCCTGCAGACCCCAGACCCTGTGGATCACTAGACCCCAGGAGGTGGCCTGACGTTGCTCTCAATCCCTTCTCCCCAGTATTCCTCGCAACTAAACAGACCCCAAATGGCAGCACCTGCCTTTTCCCTTCCTCATGGGGAACCATTTGCTAAATAAACAACTTTTGCAATGCAAACCTTCACTTTGTTCTTACATTCTCTGTAATGGAAAAAAAAAATTTCAGGTATCATTTGTTGATGATAAAGTAGGTTATTGAAATGAAATGAAAGAAATTTATGTTTATAGCTTGCATACTTGACTCCAAAGGCTACACACGTCTCAGTCTGTTTGCCTCCTGGGCACGTGGCTTCCACATCTCAAGTGCACGAGACCAAACCTTCCCTCCCTGCCGGATGAGACGCACAGCGCCACCGGAACGTCTTTGGACATGCTCATTTTTTAATGCTATGAATGCACTTCATGTAATTTTTACTTTGCCTGAATTTTAATTTGCAAAAATTATTTCTATAATTGCCGGTCTAAATGAGGAAATTAACATAAGCATTCCTAAAAGCCCCTTCAGAATGCGTGCCGCTCCACTCCCTGTGCACGTGCCTTTCCTCAGCACCCTCGCAGCTCCTTGCTCATCGGGGCAGTAGGACAAAGGAGGACAGAGATTTTCTAGCATCTGGCCTGGGTGTGTCGGGTGGGGGGGTCCTTTGGCAGCCCCCTAAACAACAATAGAAAATGCAATCCGTCGATTTTCTTCCCCTGTTGGGATCCAGGAAATGTGTCACTTCTAAACGCTACCCCTAAAGCCATCCAGTATTTTGAGTTTCTGATGAGAACAGAAGGGTACTGATGGCCTCAGCGGTTCGTGTGGCTCTCGTGTGAGCACTGAGGCATCAAGTACTGGGCCATCTTGTGCTGAGTGGGGCAGAGGGGTGTTGCTGATGGTGGCAGCGTGTCTTCCCTGCCCACTTCTGTGCTTCCGTGACACTGTAACACCAGTGCAGTGTGTGTGTGGAATAAAGCAGGGGCCCCAGCACTCTAGGAGGCCCAGTGGGCGCAACGGGCTTTCTAAGCTGCAGGGAAGGCCAAGGTGGTACCACAGCCAATGGTAACTAGGTTCCCCCCCTTCAACGGTGCACAAACACATCTGTAGTGATTCGTGCTGCCTGTGTCTTTCCAGAAGCTGGTGTGGGAAGGGTTTGGCACACAAGCAGCCCGGGGGCAAGGTTAGTATTGTGGCTGCTGTTAGCGGATTGACTCAGGCAGATGTATGAATTCCCATCTGCCTCTGTGACTCAGGCGGGAAGACCAGACACCGAGCAGCCACGGAATCAGGGCCCTGGGCGGGAGGAGAGGGGATGGCAGGCAGGGACCACAGGAGCTCTCCGTGTGCCATGGGCGTGTCAGGCAGAGGCAGAGGCCAAGGCTCTGCCTACAGGAAGGTGGACTGGGGCTTGCAACGTACATCCTCAGTTTACCAGTCTGCTGCTTCCAGCAGGCCACCCACCTACCTGGGCCTCAGTTTCTGTGAAGGGACGTGCTACCAGCTACTTGCAGGACGACTGTGGGGATGAATAGTATACCAGAGCCTCCCACCTTAGGGCTGAAGAAAGCAGGCATTTAATAACTAGAAGGTATTCTATGCAATATTTTCTATTAATGAAAATGTTTTCAATATAATCTTATGGTTACATAAAATGTGTCTATTTTAGATATTCCTAGAATGACTTGGAAGTTGGGAACTAGTCACCCCAGAAAGAGTATCCTTGTAAGTTGTCCCCTGGGTGAATTATGGACAGTGTGTACCACTCAGGCACTTATTTTTTTATTTTTTTATTTTGGTATCATTAATCTACAATTACATGTGCAACATTATGGTTACTAAACTCCCCACTTCATTAAATGCCCCCCACCTACCCCATTACAGTCACTGTCCATCAGCGTAGTGAGATGCTGTAGAATCACTACTTGTCTTCTCTGAGTTGTACAGCCCTCCCCGTGCCCCCCAACATTATGTCTGCTAATTGTAATGCCCCTTTTCCCCCTTGTCCCTCCCTTCCCACCCATCCTCCCCAGTCCCTTTCTCTTTGGTAACGATTAGTCCATTCTTGGGTTCTGTGAGTCTGCTGCTGTTTTGTTACTTCGGTTTTTTTCTTTGTTCTTATACTCCACATATGAGTGACATCATTTGATGCTTGTCTTTTTCGGCTTGGCTTATTTCACTGAGCATAATAAACTCTAGCTCCATCCATGTTGTTGCAAATGGTAGGATTTGTTTTCTTCTTATGGCTGAATAATATTCCATTGTGTATATGTACCACATCTTCTTTATCCATTCATCTACTGATGGACACTTACGTTGCTTCCATGTCTTGGCTATTGTAAATAGTGCTGCGATAAATATAGGGGTGCATATGTCTTTCTCAAACTAGGCTGCTGCATTCTTCGGGTAAATTCCTAGGAGTGGGATTCCTGGGTCAAATGGTATTTCTATTTTGAGTTTTTTGAGGAACTTTCATACTGCTTTCCACAATGGCTGAACTAATTTGCATTCCCACCAGCAGTGTAGGAGGGTTCCCTTTTCTCCACATCCTCGCCAACATTTGTTGTTGTTTGTGTTTTGGATGTTGGCCATCCTAACTGGTGTGAGGTGATAGCTCATTGTGGTTTTAATTTGCATTTCTCTGATGATTAGCGATGTGGAGCATCTTTTCATATGCCTGTTGGCCATCTGAATTTCTTCTTTGTAGAAGTGTCTATTCAGATCCTCTGCCCATTTTTTTAATTGGATTATTTGCTTTGTTGAGGTGTGTGAGTTCTTTATATATTTTGGATGTCAACACCTTATTGGATATGTCATTTATGAATATATTCTCCCATACTGTAGGATTTGTTTTTGTTCTACTGATGGTGTCCTTTGCTGTACAGAAGCTTTTCAGCTTGATATAGTCCCACTTGTTCATTTTTGCTTTTGTTTCCCTTGCCCGGGGAGATATGTTCATGAAGAAGTTCCTCATGTTTATGTCCAAGAGACTTTCGCCTATGTTTTTTTCTAAGAGTTTTATGGTTTCATGACTTACATTCAGGTCTTTGATCCATTTTGAGTTGACTTTTGTGTATGGGTTTAGACAGTAATCCAATTTCGTTCTCTTACATGTAGCTGTCCAGTTTTCCAACACCAGCTGTTGAAGAAGGTGTCATCTCCCCATTGTATATCCAGGGCTCCTTTATCAAATATTAATTGACTGTAGGTGTTTGGGTTAATGTTTGAATTTTCTATTCTGTTCCACTGGTCTTGGGTCTGTTCTTGTGCCAATACCAAATTGTCTTGATTACTGTGGCTTTGTAGTAGAGCTTGAAGTCTGGGAGTGTAATTCCCCCTGTTTTATTCTTCCTTCTGAGGAATGCTTTGGCTATTCGGGGTCTTTTGTGGTTCCATATGAATTTTAGAGCTATTTGTTCCAGTTCATTGAAGAATGCTATAGGTATTTTGATAGGGATTGCATTGAATCTGTAGATTGCTTTAGGTAGTATAGCCATTTTGACAATATTTATTCTACCTAGCCAAGAGCATGGGATGCATTTCCATTTGTTAGTGTCCTCTTTCATTTCTCTTAGGAGTGTCTTGTAGTTTTCAGGGTATAGGTCTTTCACTTACTTCATTAGGTTTATTCCTAGGTATTTTATTCTTTTTGATGCAATTGTGAGTGGAATTTTTTTCCTGATTTCTCTTTCTGTTAGCTCATCGTTAGTGTATAGGAAAGCAATAGATTTCTGTGTGTTAATTTTGTATCCTGCAACTTTGCTGAACTCAGATATTAGTTCTAGTAGTTTTGGAGTGGAGTCTTTAGGGTTTTTTATGTACAGCATCATGTCATCTGCAAATAGTGACAATTTGACTTCTTTTTTACCAATCTGGATGCCTTGTATGTCTTTGTTTTGTTTGATTGCCGTGGCTAGGACCTCCAGTACTATGTTGAATAACAGTGGAGAGAGTGGGCATCCCTGTCTTGTTCTCAATCTTAGATGAAAAGCTTTCAGCTTCTCGCTGTTAAGTATGATGTTCGCTGTGGGTTTGTCATATATGGCCTTTATGATGTTGAGGTACTTGCCATCTATACCCATTTTGTTGAGAGTTTTTATCATGAATGGATGTTGAATTTTGTCAAATCCTTTTTCAGCATCTATAGAGATGATCATGTGGTTTTTGTTCTTCTTTTTGTTGATGTGGTGGATGATGTTGATGGATTTTCGAATGTTGTACCATCCTTGCATCCCTGGGATGAATCCCACTTGATCATGGTGTATGATCCTCTTGATGTATTTTTGAATTCGGTGTGCTAATATTTTGTTGAGTATTTTTAAAAATAATTTCTTTTGGTATCATTAATCTACATTACATGTACAATATTATGGTTACTGAACTACCGCCTTCATCAGGTCCCCCCACCAACCCCATTACAGTCACTGTCCATCAGCGTAGTGAAATGCTATAGAGTCACTACTTCTCTTGTCGGAGTTGTACAGCCCTCCCCGTGCCCCCCAACATTACATCTGCTAATCGTAATGCCCCTTTTCCCCCCTTGTCCCTCCCTTCCCACCCATCCTCCCCAGTCCCTTTCCCTTTGGTAACTGTTAGTCCGTTCTTGGGTTCTGTGAGTCTGCTGCTGTTTTGTTCCTTCAGTATTTTTCTTTGTTCTTATACTCCACATATGAGTGAAATCATTTGGTACTTGTCTTTTTCAGCTTGACTTATTTCACTGAGCATAATACCCTCTAGCTCCATCCATGTTGTTGCAAATGGTAGGATTTGTTTTCTTCTCATGGCTGAATAATATTCCATTGTGTATATGTACCACCTCTTCTTTATCCATTCATCTACTGATGGACACTTAGGTTGCTTCCATTTCTTGGCTATTGTAAATAGTGCTGCGATAAACATGGGGTGCATATGTCTTTTTCAAACCGTGCTGCTGCATTCTTAGGGTAAATTACTAGGAATGGAATTCTTGGGTCAAATGGCATTTCTATTTTGAGTTTTTTGATGAACCTCCATACTGCTTTCCACAATGGTTGAACTAATTTGCATTCCCACCAGCAGTGTAGGAGGGTTCCCTTTTCTCCACATCCTTGCCAGCATTTGTTGTTGTTTGTGTTTTGGATGTTGACCATCCTCACTGGTATGAGGTGATATCTCATTGTGGTTTTAATCTGCATTTCTCTGATAATTAGTGATGTGGAGCATCTTTTCATGTGCCTGTTGGCCATCTGAGTTTCTTCTTTGGAGAAGTGTCTATTCATGTCCTCTGCCCATTTCTTAATTGGATTATTTACTTCATGTTTGTTGAGGTGTGTGAGTTCTTTATATATTTTGGATGTCAACCCCTTATCAGATATGTCATTTATGAATATATTCTCCCATACTATAGGATGTCTTTTTGTTCTACTGAAGGTGTCCTTTGCTGTACAGAAGCTTTTCAGCTTGATATAGTCCCACTTGTTCCTTTTTGCTTTTGTTTCCCTTGCTCGGGGAGATATGTTCATAAAGAAGTTGCTCATTTTTATGTCCAAGAGATTTTTGCCTATGTTTTTTTCTAAGAGTTTTATGGTTTCATGACTTACATTCAGGTCTTTGATCCACCTTGAGTTTACCTTTGTGTATGGGGCTAGACAGTAGTCCAGTTTCATTCTCTTACATGTAGCTGTCCAGTTTTTCCAACACCAGCTGCTGAAGAGGCTGTCATCTCCCCATTGTATATCCAAGGCTCCTTTATCAAATATTAGTTGGCTGTATATGTTTGGGTTAATGTTTGGATTTTCTATTCTTTTCCACTGGTCTGTGGGTCTGTTTTTGTGCCAATACCAAATTGTCTTGATTACTGTGGCTTTGTAGTAGAGCCTGAAGTCAGGGAGCGTAATTCCCCCTGTTTTATTCCTCCTTCTCAGGATTGCTTTGGTTATTCGGGGTCTTTTCTGGTTCCATATGAATTTTAGAATTATTTGTTCCAGTTCATTGAAGAAAGCTGTTGTTATTTTGATAGGGATTGTGTTGAATCTGTAGATTGCTTTAGGTAGTATAGCCATTTTGACAATATTTATTCTACCTAGCCAGGAGCATGGGATGCATTTCCATTTGTTAGTGTCCTCTTTAATTTCTCTTAGGAGTGCCTTGTAGTTTTCAGAGTATATGTCTTTTACTTCCTTCATTAGGTTTATTCCTAGGTATTTTATTCTTTTTGATGCAATTGTGAATGGAACTGTTTTCCTGATTGGTCTTTCTGTTAGCTCATCATTAGTGTATAGGAAAGCAACAGATTTCTGTGTATTCATTTTGTATCCTGCAACTTTGCTGAATTCAGATATTAGTTCTAGTAGTTTTGGAGTGGAGTCTTTAGGGTTTTTTATGTACAATATCATGTCATCTGCAAACAGTGACAATTTGACTTCTTTACCAATCTGGATGCCTTGTATGTCTTGTTTTGTCTGATTGCTGTGGCTAGGACCTCCAGTACTATGTTGAATAACAGTGGAGAGAGTGGGCACCCCTGTCTTGTTCCCTATCTTAGATGAAAAGGTTTCAGCTTCTCGCTGTTAAGTATGATGTTAGCTGTGGGTTTGTCATATGTAGCCTTTAGGATGTTGAGGAACTTGCCCTCTGTACCCATTTTGTTGAGAGTTTTAATCATGAATGGATGCTGAATTTTGTCAAATTCTTTCTCAGCATCTATGGAGATGATCATGTGGTTTTTGTTCTTCTTTTTGTTGATGTGGTGGATGGTGTTGATGGATTTTCGAATGTTGTACCATCCTTGCATCCCTGGGATGAATCCCACTTGATCATGGTGTATGATCCTCTTGATGTATTTTTTAATTCAGTTTGCTAATATTTTGTTGAGTATTTTTGCATCTACGTTCATCAGGGATATTGGTCTGTAATTTTCTTTTTTGGTGAGGTCTTTGCCAGGTTTTGGTATTAGAGTGATGCTGGCTTCATAGAATGAATTTGGAAGTATTCCCTCCTTTTCTATTTTTTGGAAAACTTTAAGGAGAATGGGTGTTATTTCTTCTCTATATGTCTGGTAGAATTCAGAGGTGAATCCCTCTGGTCCAGGGGTTTTGTTCTTGGGTAGTTTTTTGATTACCGGTTCAATTTTGTTGCTGGTGATTAGTCTGTTTAGGTTTTCTGTTACTTGCTTGGTCATTCTTGGAAGGTTGTATTTTTCTAAGAAGTTGTCCATTTCTTCTCGGTTTTCCAGCTTGTTAGCATATAGATTTTCATAGTATTCTCTTATAATTCTTTGTATTTCTGTGGTGTCCGTCATGATGTTTCCTTTCTCATTTGTGATTCTGTTTATGTGTATAGATTCTCTTTTTCTCTTAATGAGTCTGGCTAGGGGTTTATCTATTTTGTTTATTTTTTCAAAGAACCAGCTCTGGGTTTCATTGATTTTTCTATTGTTTTATTCTTCTCAATTTTATTTATTTCATCTCTGATCTTTATTATGTCCCTCCTTCTGGTGACTTTGGGACTCATTTGTTCTTCTTTTTCCAATTTCATTAATTGTGTCTTTAGTCTATTCATTTGGGATTGTTCTTCCTTCTTTAAATACACCTGGATTGCCATATACTTTCCTCTTAGAACTGCCTTTGCTGTGTCCCACAGAAGTTGTGGCTTTGTGTTCTTGTCATTAGTCTCCATATATTCTTTGATTTCTGTTTTGATTTGGTTGTTAACCCATTGATTCATTAGGAGAATGTTGTTAAGTCTCCATGTATTTGTGAGCCTTTTTGATTTCTTTCTAAAATTTATTTCTAGTTTTATACCTTTGTGATCTGAGAGGTTGGTTGGTAGGATTTCAATATTTTTGAATTTACTGAGATTCTTTTTGTGGCCTAGTATGTGGTCTATTCTGGAAAATGTTCCATGTGCTCTTGAGAAGAATGTGTATCCTATTGCTTTTGGGTGCAGAGTTCTGTAGATGTCTGTAAGGTCCATCTGTTCTAGTGTGTTGTTCAGTGCCTCTGTGTCTTTCCTTGTTTTCTGTCTGGTTGATCTGTCCTTTGGAGTGAGTGGTGTGTTGAAGTCTCCTAAAATGAATGCATTGCTTTTTATTTCGTCCTTTAATTCTGTTAGTATTTGTTTCACATATGTTGGCGATACTGTGTTGGGTGCATATATATATTTATAATGGTTATATCCTCTTGTTGGACTGACCCCTTTATCATTATGTAATGTCCTTCTTTATCTCTTGCTACTTTCTTCATTTTGAAGTCTATTTTATCTGATACAAGTACTGTAACACCTGCTTTTTTCTCCTTGCTGTTTGTGTGAAATATCTTTTTCCATCCCTTCACTTTACATCTGTGTATGTCTTTGGGTTTGAGGTGAGTCTCTTGTAGGCAGAATATAGATGGGTCTTGCTTTTTTATCCATTCTATTACTCTGTGTCTTTTGATTGGTGCATTCAGTCCATTTACATTTAGGGTGATTATCGATAGATATGTAGTTATTGCCATTGCTGGCTTTAGATTCATTGTTACTAAAGGTTTAAGGGTAGCTTCTGTACTATCTAACTGTCTAACTTAACTCTCTTGTTAAGCTATTATAAACACAGTCTGATGATTCTTTTTTTCTCTCCCTTCTTATTCTTCCCCCTCCATTCTTTATATGTTGGGTCTTTTATTCTGTATTCTTTTACGTTTCCTTTGACTGTTTTTGTGGATAGTTGATTTTACTTTTTGCGTTTAGTTAGTATTTGGATGGTCTGCTTTCTTTGCTATGACATCTGGTGACATCTTTTTAGTCTTAGGAGTGCTTCCATCTAGAGCAGTCCCTTTAAGATATCCTGTAGTGGTGGTTTATGGGAGGCAAACTCCCTCATCTTTTGCTTGTCTGGGAATTGTTTCCAAACTTAAATGATAATCGTGCTGGATACAATATTCTTGTTTTGAGGCCCTTCTGTTTCATTAAATTAAATATATCATGCCATTCTCTTCTGGCCTGTAAGGTTTCTCTTGAGAAGTCTGATGATAGTCTGATGGGTTCTCCTTTGAGGTGATCTTTTTTCTCTCTCTAGCTGCCTTTAATACTCTGTCTCTGTGTTTGATCTTTGCTATTTTAATTATTATGTGTCTTGGTGTTGTCTTCCTTGAGTCCCTTGTGTTGGGAGATCTGTGGGCTTCCATGGGCTGAGAGATTATTTCCTTCCCCAGCTTGGGGAAGTTTTCAGCAATTTAGTTCTTCAAATACACCTTCTATCCCTTTTTCTCTCTCTTCTTCCTCTGGTACTCCTGTAATGCGAATATTGTTCTGTTTGGATTGGTCACACAGTTCTCTTAATATTCTTTCATTCCTAGAGATCCTTTTATCTCTGTCTGCCTCAGCTTCTCTGTACTCCTGTTCTCTGCTTTCTATTCCATTAACCGTCTCTTGCACCTCGTCCAGTCTGCTCTCCAGCCCGTCAGTTGACTGTCTCATTTCTGTAATTTCTCTCCTCACTTCCTCCCTTAGCTCTTGCATATTTCTCTGTAGATCCATCAGCATGTGTATGAGTTTTCTTTTGAATTATTTTTCAGGAAGATTGTGTAAGTCTATCCCATCAGGCCCTCTCTCTGGGGTTGTCTGGGTAATCTTTGTACCATATTCCTCTCTTTTCATGGCGATAGAAGTGGTCGCTGGTAGGTGCCACGTGTGTCAGCTGGGAGAACAAAGTCCGTTCCTGCTTGTTGTTCTCCTTGCCCTTCTCTGCAGCCTGTGCCGGTCACCGCCCACCGGGAGGCAGTCTCTGGGATAGTCCCCTGAGCTGCCTGTGTGGGGTTGCCCTCAGCCTAGCCTATAGCACTGTGGGGGTTTGAAGTCTCACTGGGTGCGTTCTGGTCCCCTTGGTGCCTTCCAGACCTTGTTATGGGTTCTGGGGTCCTTCCCGCTTAGCTGCGCACCAGCCGGGAGTAGATTCTGTGAGGATGCTGTGGGTGGGAGCGCGCCTCCGCTGTTCTGCAGCCGTGGAGGCTCCCAGACCCTCTGTGGCACCAGCCGGGGGTGAACGAATGGCAGGCTGCTGATCTCTGTGGGAAGCCTTGGCGTGGCTCCTTTGCCGGCCGCCAGCCAGGGGGTCTGAGGTTCCACGTGACTCCCAGCCTGCTGGGCTGAATGCGCTGGGACGATTTTGTTCTGCTGTTGGGCCCTTGTCTCTTTAAGACTTTTAAAAAAGCACCCGCTTTTCTTTTGTCCCCGGGAGCCAGCTGAGGGGACCCACTTGCGGTCTCTGTCTCGGATTCTGCCCTTCTGTTTCTCTAATCTAATACACCATGCGCGATGTGTGTCAGTGCTCCCGGCGCAGATCACCGGGGCTGGTTATTTGGCGGGCCTGTGTTTCCACTCCCTCCCCGCTCTGAATCTTTTCCTCCTGCCCATGCGCTGGGGTCGGGGAGTACTCGGGTCCTGCTGGATCACGGCTTTGTATCTTACCTGCTTCGTGAGGCACTGAGTTCTCGCAGATGTAGCTGTAGCCGGGCTATTGTACTGTATCTTCTGGTCTCTCTTTTAGGAATAGTTGTATTTGTTGCATTTTCACAAATATATATAGTTTTGGGAGGAGATTTCTGCCACCCTGCTCATGCCGCCATCTTCCCAGAATCTCCAGTGAAGGCACTTTCAAACAGCGTTGTCATATTCTCCCTGAGCTCAGTGGCTGAGTCACGCCCCCCAGTAAGGCATGTTGGAATTCTAACTCCCCGTATTGAAGAAGGCGACCTTATTTGGAAATAGCATTTTTGCACATGTAAGTAGTTAGGATGAGGTGACTCTGGAACCTGGTAGGTTCTAACCCAATATGATCGTTGTACTTACAAGAGGAAGTTTGGACACAGAAATGCACAGAAGGAAGCCCAGAGGAAGACACACTGGCCATGTGAGCGCAGAAGCAGACATTGGAGTTGTGCATCCCGTGCCAAGGAAGCAATAACAGCATTGCCCGCTTTCACCAGAACCTAGAGGGGAAACAAGACAGATCCTCCTTTGGAGCTGAACCATCCAGCCAGCCCTGCTGACACCTTGATTCCAGGTGCCTGGCCTCCAGCACTGTGCCGGCCGTCTCAGCTCCAGGCTTGCGCTCACACTGTCCGGGGCTTTTCTCTCAACCTTGTGAAATACCAGGGTTGGGGACTTGACGCTCACTCTGATTTCCTCCTTTCATCCTGTGGCCTGTTCCGTGGGAGACAAGGCCCCTCCCGTTGGGTTCTGCTCAGCCAGCACGGCGCGACCACGCTGCTTGTGTTCAGAGCTTTTAGAGGCTGCGGAAGGAATGAACGCAGATGACTGTTGTCTTCTCCTGAAGCAAGGATTCAGTGTGTACGCACCTTTCAGGCGTTCACTCCTTCAATCAAAACCCTGTTTCAATGATCTCTGGTGTTCCTGAACAAAGTCTTATGAATTTTCCAAGTAAATTTTCGGTTTCAACCACGCTCCCAATAAAACACCGATATGGCCCGCCTGTTCTGCAGCCCAGCTCCAAGCAGTTCTGCCATCTCCTATATGTCGTGGGGCTGGACGCTGGAAGACTTCGGACCCCACACTTGCTGCTGGGTGTCTGCTCGTCTTGTTCCCAGAGGAAGCTGGTGGGGAAGCTGCACCAGCTGGCAGCAGTGTGGCGGGCATGCGGCTCCCTCCCAAGGCCGAGGGGCAGCCTGATCTCTGGGCACCGCTGCCCTGGGGCTTCAGCTTTCCAAAATGTTTGCACATGACTGCCTCTGTTAAACTCCTCTGTGGGTGAAATTTCCACAGTGCCTTCTAAAGGCTTCTAAACTAATGCAAGCTTTTTAGTTAAATTTTCCTATTTCCAAGGGCAATGGTGAGATTTAGGGAGTCCTATAGGCTTTGTGGCCAAGTGGTAACATAAAGTTCTGGCTCTGTGACCCAAGGAAAACGATCGAGTACATCTGAGGCCGAGTTTTGTGCTCTGTACAGTGAGCAATGGCATATAAAGTGTGTCTGTGTCTCCAGGTGATGGGTGTCGTGAGGGGAGTGTGACTGAGTCCCTACCGCCTCACGCTGAGACCCTCAGCCCAACGTCCCATCACTTCCGACGTCTTCTTTTCTTCCTTTGAGCCATGTAATTTTCTCAGCATGCCCAGCCTCCAGCCGGTGTGTGACGCCGGTCCTGGAACAGCAGGCACAGCTTGTGATCAAGGCGTTCGTTTTGTTTTCAGGAGAAGAATCGATGTTCCTGGGTGAGTCATTTTCTTGGTGACTATTCAGAAAGTGGACCAGGGTGGGTCTTGGTCACTGATCACATAAAGTGTCGGTTTATACGGCGATTTCCCTTTTCCCATTTCATCATCGTGATAAGACTCTGAGGTATGTGGGAAAGGGAACCTCACTGTCCTTATTTTTAGTTTTTGGCAAAAAAACTGAAGGCCACACTGATTGTGTGATTTTCCTATGGGCCCACAGCCAGTGGTAATGAAGTGATACATCCTTAGCACCTGCCACACGCCAGGCCCCCGTAGGCTTCTGTCCACCATTTCCTTTAATCTCAGATGAGCCTGGGGGGACCGTCCTACTAGCGTCCCCCTCACAGAGGAGGAAGCCGAGCTCAGGAGGCAGGCGGCTTCCTCAGGGAGACAGAGTCCTGTCTCCCGGAGACTCAAGTCACTCCACTTGTGCAAGCTCCACAGAACTAATCGAGACCAGCAATAGCCAAATAAGAGATGAAGCAGAAAGTGAAATCCCGTAGCAGCCAGAGCGACAAACGATTTGACCAGGTAACATCAAATACCCAAGAACTTTATGAAAACAATTTTTAAAAATCTATTAAAGGACATGAAAAAAAGCCAAGATATGTATACCCTGTTTGTGGATGAGCCAGCTTGGCGTCATGAAGAAGCCTGTTTTCCTTCCCACTGATCCGTCTATGCGTGTTAGATTACGATGCAGCAACTGCAGAGGACCTAGTGGTCAGGAGTGGCATGAGGCCTGGCTGCAGCTCAGAGGCAGAGGCGGGATGCTGGCCCTGGTGGGGCGTGGACAGGTCTGGAGTGAGTGAACAGGGTGGTCAGAGGCACGAGTGGAAAGGGGCATTCTGTGTGCCAGGAGCCGGTGAGCTGGGAGTCCCAGCTGGACCTCCGGTTCCGTTCTGAGGCCCTGGGGAGGCCAGAGTGGTACTGAGTGGAGAAGCAGTGCAATCTGGCTGCGTTTTGGGAAACCGGCTTAGGTGGCCCTGCGGGCCGTGGAAGGGTGAGGGGAGGGCAGGCGGGACGAAGGGACGGTGTGCGGGCCGCGGCTGCTGTGCGAGTTGTTGGAGGGACGGAGGCTGGATTTCATTAGACTCTCTTTCCTTCGGTACTTGGAAGTTCCTTTTTCATAACCAAATATGATTGTTGGGAGTGAACATCTAACCTAGAGCGCTTGACAGGTGTACACCATATCTGCGAAATCTCACCAGTTTTAGTGATTTTTCCAAAATCATTTAAAACTGGTGATTTCCAGTGAAACCCTCCATGGAGCCACACACCCTGCAGCTGGGGGGGGAGCCGCTTTGGGACGAGCACACTGAGGCCTGGGGTGGGGCCTAGGAGACAGGACACCTTCAGCACTGACCAGCCCAGTGATGAGGCCCAACCGGTGGGCAGACGTTCCCAGGGAGAGCTAATCACGGAGTTCTGCCTGGAGGGGGTGGCTTTGCCCCCACCTGGGTGCTTTCCCCAGCACAACTGGTGTTAATTCCACCAGGACGCAGCTGTGGCACCATGTGAACCTGCGTTGAGAGGTGGCAATCGGCAGCATGTTTGGTGAAGACGCCATCCAGAGAACTGGCTCAGGTGGAATCCCAGCTCAGCTTCTAGGCAGGATTAAACCGCCATCCCAGCAGTAAAATCGGTTACGCACTGTTTTATTTGCAGCCTCAGTACAAAGTGCTAGTATGTGCCACTCTTGCAAACGTGTTGTCAGTTCTGTAGTCCTGTAATGACTATGGAGCAGTGCAAAGAGGCAGAATGGTGCATTTCTGCATGGAAAATAAAACCACTCAGTTGCATGCAGACCGAGGCTCACTCTAACCAGGCTGTGCTCTTGGGTGGGAGGAGCTGCATGCGCCTGGAAAGCTGTGCCTCCTGCAGCCGGTCACACGGGAGAACATGGCCAGGCCTGTCCACCACGAGTGGCAGTGGATGCATGAAATGTGCATTGCTGGGACAGGGCCTGTGTGTGAGACTCAGTGGCAAAGCCATCCTGGCAGCCTCTGTTCCCATCTCCCCCATACCTAGAAAGAGTGATTTTAACCCTAAACATGTCATTTTGGGTTAGAAAAGGTGAGATGGAATTGTGGTAGACAGATGAGCCAAAGATGGAAGGAACGACCACCTTTTCCTTGAAACCAGCTTTCCCTGGGAGGTCGAGTGGTGAGAGAAGGGCTCTGCTGGAGAAAATGTCACTGAGGGCGGGGTTCCTGGGAGCCTCCACCCCCGATGGCGGCACGCCCAGCGAGGAGGACCCCACCGAACCTGATGGGCCGGGCCGCCTGCGCCTTCCACCCACAGGCCGGGACAGGTACTCGCGGGCAGCCCGGGGCCGTGAACCCTCATGGGATGAGTGAAGCCAGGGCGGGCCAGGCTGGGAGGCCAGACGGAGGGCAGGATGCCAAGGTCCAGAGTGCAAGGGGCTGTTTGCAGATAAGCTGGCTGGGCACAGCAACAGGCCAAGAGGGTCCTAGGAAGGCACAGACGTCTGGTCTGTGGGGTCAACTGGAGCAGTGGCCATCCGGGCCTTGGCCTGGGAGATTGTGGGGGTCCGGGAGCCCCAGGAAATCAGCAGTGGCAGGTAGGCCTGTGACCCTGTGATCACAGCGGGCCCCATGTGGAGGTGGAGCAGTGGCTGTGGCCTCCGAAGGACACGGCGGTCTCAGGGCTTGTTGCTCTCCAAGGCCGACTTGGGGGTCACGTTCTGAGGAGGAAATAATTCTCACCAGGAGATGGGCCCTGGCCACACGGTGCTTGCGGACAGCACACCCTGGGAGAAGGGCTCAGACATGGGATGCTGTCTGAGCCTGAGCAGGGCAGATGACAGGTCCCGGGGTGGGGGCTTCTGGGAAGGGAGGGGGCCAGCAGAGCTCAGGCCAGAGCGACGGTAAAGCTCATCACCGTGGCGTCCCTGCTGACTCCACCCAGAGCAAGGCCCTTGCGTCATGGACCAGCTTCTCTCTCTGCTAATTGAAGGTTTTTGCAAAGAGCATGTGAAAAAAATTGTATGTGCAAGCTGTACTTTGTCAAATGCGAAGCAGTAAGGTGGATTCTCGGCCCGTTTGCCCTGGCCGCCTGCCAAGAGCTGGCTCAGCCTTCCTGCGCTCCCAGAAGGTTCTGAATCCAGTCAGCTACGCTGGAGCTCGGTGAGCCTGCATGCGTGACCTTGGGAAGCCTTCGGCCTCTGGGAGAGGCCGCCCTGAACTCCTGAGTGAAGGCTCTGCTTACTCCTGCTTCAGAGTCCACGCACAGTGAGCTTGGGAGCCCTGTGCGCCTGACGCCTTCACCCTCGGGACAGGGCCGCTCAGGAAACCAGAGCTCAGTGCAGCGGGCAGCCCCTGCGAGCAAGCTCCGGAGCCACTTCTCTCTGCAGGGTCTGACAGCTGCTCCCCTGCTTAGCTTTTCTCACTCGACACCCTCGGATCTCTACAAAGGCTCCGATTTATTTTTCTACACGAGTAAAATCAGTTTGTTTTGTGGACTCTCCAGGATGATTTCCTGATGCCTAGGAATGCCTGGCTCCGAGGCCCAGTATTCTTCTGGGGACAATACCCTGTGGACTGACTGAGGTTCTAGGAACTCTGGTCAGCTTCGGGCAAACTGTTGGTGTGTCCCCGGTCCCCAAAGGTAGCTACGGTGCTTCGTTAATTCTGAAAACCTGGGTAAGGGCCATTTTAATGTGCCACTTGTGTAAATATATTCAGATGATCATTCAAATGATTTAACGTGAAAAGGGTCAGGCTTCCCAGAGTAAATCGTGTTTTTAATGTGCTGTCTGAGTGATCTCATTAGGTTGCAATGTTAAAGAGAGGTGTATACCGATGCATAACTTATACAAATGTATGCAAATGTGGTATCTGCCGCTGTCTGGGATGCCCAGGACGCAAGTCCTTGGAGATCCCCTCAACTCCACCAGCGTGCCCAGAGAGCTGTTATTTTCACAAAGAGGAGTGCACGCAGCAGGGACGTGATTCTTACAAAGCCGGGAGGGGCGAAGGGCGCCCACTGGGAGCCCCCCAGCGCAGGAGTGGCTCTGCAGCAGGCGGGAGCTGGAGCTTCAATCACGGAGGCCTCTTCTTGCCTGGAATACTGATCAGCTCTCAACTCTTGAACCCCTCTTGGTAGGAACAGAAAAATATAACACCCAAAGAAGCCAATTCCATACCCAGTGGAGGGAGGCCTTTCATCTCTTTCCCCCCAGGCACAGTGCAGGGGGCTGGGGCGGGGGCAGCCGGGATGCCCGCGCCAGGTGGCCCCGCGCCTCTCCTGTTTGCCTGGCTACCAGGTGCCCCATGGAGATGGGATGGCGCCAGCATGATTCCTTGCTGTGGAAAGCTGCAGTGTTTTATTTCGTTGTTTAATATCTTTAATAACCAAACTGTAAAGAGCTCAAGTAGTGTATTTACTCTGGACTTCAGTTTGGGGAAAGCCTTCCTTGCAGACATGAGGACCCTTTCTGCTTCTCCCCTTCCCGCAGAGCCAGGGGGGAGGGGAGGGGAAGGGGGAGGTGGGTGTGGGGCATGGAGCTTGGAAGGAGCCCGAGGGGAGAATGCACACGTGGGCTGGGTCTCTCGTGGTCCCCAGCCCTTCACAGGCTCACGCCAGTGGAACAAGGGCATGAGGAGCATGGAGATAGATGCCCTGCCTGTGCCTAGCCCCTGCTGTTTCTGCATTGCATGCCCACAGACCGCCCGTGGGGTTGCACCTGTCGCCTTGCACATGTGTGGCCTCACCCACTCACCCGCAGCCAAGACCTGGCCCTCTCTGGGTACAGCCCCTTTCTGGGGCCACTGTGGCACTTCTTGAAGCTCTTGGCTAATTTCTTTGAAACTCACCTCTCGCCTGCCTAGACCTCTAGTCACTGCCAGTTGCAGGCAGGGCACCCAGGCATCGCTCCGGTTCACGACTTCCCGCTCAGTGTTGTGCGCCCCGTGGCCAGGAGCTCCCTTGTCCCTCCTCATGTGACCACAGGGCTTGGCTTTAAGACCCAGAATCTCCTCCAAACGTTCCCGAGTTCCCAGGATCTTCTCCCTGTGCAGGCACCGGGGACGCTCACCTGCTGTGCTTGCGTCCACATTTTCCTCTCTCTGTTGGCCAAGCTCTAGACAGGCTCTGCTGGGCCTGGCAGTCCCCGCCCTGGCCATGTCCTTGTAGCCCAGTTTTGGCAAGAATCCTGTCTGTCGGTCTAGACAGAATCCTACCTTGATATCTGACCTATAATGCTCACCCCCAGCCCCGGCGGTCTAACCTCATCCTCACCCCAGCCCCAGTGAGGCCAGACCCCAGGCCTGCTCCAGAAGGAGTTGTTCTGCCCTTTTAGTAGTTTCCCTCCTGACTCCCACCCCTGGGCTCTGCAGCCCCTCTGCTGTTTTCAGGGCTGGGCCCTGTGGCAGTGGTCTCTGCACACCTCACGTAGTCCTGGACTGTCTGACTTACCCTTAAACGAGCATGAGAATAGTTCCTTTCACACTGCAGCATAGAGATGCTTCTTTTCCTTATTTACAATCAGAAGCCTAACGCAGTGAGTACAGAGGGGACGTGGCCGGTGGCCTACCACACGCAGTCCTTCCGGGGCGCCCCGGGCCCTGCCGTGCCTGCCCTTGTCTTCCAGACGAGGCCTGGCTGCCTGGGAGATCGGAGGGCTCACACTGGGAAGGGTCGTCTCTTATCTGGGCCTCGAACCCAGATCTCGTCCTCAGCCCAGCAAACCCTTGCTGAGCACCTGCTGTGCCGCACACTCTGCCGGCTCCCGAGAGAACAGCGATGAGCAGACCCCACGCTAGGCCTCCTTCCGTGCAGATGTTCCCGCATCAGCCACTTGAGGACATAGTGCAGGGGTTGAAAAAATCTGCTTTGAATGTTTAAATAGGAACGAGGGCTGTTCTCCGAGTGCACCACCGAGCAGGACCGGAGCACAGGCTGCCTGGACACGAGCTGGGAGGAGGAAGCCCTAGGGGGGCCGTTGGCTCAGGATGGTAGAATTGCCACATGACCTGGATACAGGTCTCTGCCCTCCAACGCCCACTCCCAGGCTCAGGACGCGCCCGCCTGAGTGCCAGGTACCTTCACCTCTGTAGGCAGGGGAGACGCAGACGGTACCCTGTGACACAGGTCGCAGGGAAGGGGTGGAGGAGGAGGTGAGGGTGTGCGCTGGCTGCCTCTGGGAGGCGCCCTGGGGATGCCGGCCCTACACGCAGAGGCCCCACAGAGGGCTGATGGTGAGAAGTGACAGCTGGGAAGGACATCCTGCAGAGACCATGCATGCCGACATGCCGGGAAGCCGGCCTGTGGTCCGGGCGCTGGTGGCCTCCCTGGACCTGCCATGGGCAGGAGGTGGCCGGGCAGCCCAGCACGCTGAGCTCTCGTGCTTCTAGGGAAGTGACTGGGCCTCCGGAGACTGAGCGCAGGGCATGCATGTCCAGGCACGGCGTCACACCCTCACCTTCTGAGGTGGCTCCGTTTAGGGTGGAGTTGGGAGACACCCTGGGTGCGGGTAAGATACGGTGTGTAAACAAGTTCTGAGTCTGAGAGCCTGCTGGGCCAGTGTAGGGGCCCAGGGGGCCATCAGAGGGGCAGCACGCGGGTGTGAGCCTTTGCCTGGTGGGCACGAGGGCCTTTGAGTGGCACTGATGGCTTTGAGGCCCTCGCCTCGCTCCCCGCGGGCTCCTTGGAGTGGGCAGAGCGGGGACCATTCTCTGCTCCTTGGATGTGCTAGAGTCCAAGGGCCATGCTCTCTGGCTCCCCCCAGACTGGATGGGATGGACAGGAGGTGGGACCCACCCTTCCTCTCTATTAGCCAAGCTTCCCAGAGCCACCAGTCAGTTTCCATTGACCCATTTGGCATCATTTCCCAGAAATACAGGGTCTCACTGACGTGCATTGTTAATGGAAAATCATTCTGTTTTGGGGACACTGGTGACATTTAAAATCTCCAGAGTGTTCGGGTTACATGCCGTGGGCTGGTGAAGGGGTCTACCCCGGGAGCCGACAGGCCACGAGCAGTCAGCCCCTGCTTCCGCCTGCTGTAGCCGTGTGATGCTGGCAGCTGCGGGCAGGAGCTCTGCATCCAGGGAGCAGATCAGCCCACACAGCCCACTGTGTGTTTCGACAGTCAGAGTGGAACTGGAGCGATGCCCCGTAGGAGCAGCTGTGGACGAGAGGTTCCCTTCTCATTGCTAACAGCTGATCTGGTGCTCAGCCTGGAGATGCCAAGAAAATGGGGCAGCAGTGTGAGCTGAGACCTGGCTGCGGGCCCAAGGGCAGCTGCCCCGCCCACGCGGCTCAGGGCACCCCCGCCAATGCTGAGCCAGGCCAGCTGCCCCAAGCCTGGCCGGACCGGCACTCGCTCTGAGCACTCCCAGCATCTCGCCTCTGCACAGGGGCTGTGAGCGCTGGCCTGAGCAAGGTGGCCCCCGTCAGGAGCTTGCCCAGCACGGGGCACTGGGTGGGGGCTGCCCCTGGGCGCTCTGCGGGCTTTGTCATCGTCCTTATCACGACCTTTCTCACTGGCCTGGTGGGAACCTGCTGCCTTTGCCGGCCCTCACTCCTCTCCGGAACATTCCTACCTGGCATCCCCCACAGGCTGTCACCTGGATCATCTGCAAATGGCACCTGGAATAGGAGCCTTGGCTGGGGAACCTGTTTTTTGAGTGTAGTTCAAGCAATATCTCTTTTCTAATAGTTTCCTGATTTTTCCCATTTTCTGTCTCCTCTGTTTGTCATGTTTGTTCATGTAACCTAGTTCATTTATTCAAAAGGTGCTATTAGGGCCTTTTTATGTCCCAGAGACTGTTCTAGGCCCTAGGAGGGTAGGAGTGGACACACACAGCTGTCACACCCTCACCCCATTAGAGGAAGATGTAGATAAAGGGTAAGCTACACAGCATATTAGACTTCTATGTGTGTTAAGGGGAAAATTTCAACGATGATAGGGATGTGGAGCATCCTGCTAGCAGCCTCACCAGAAGATGACCTCTGCATACCGACCTGGGATAGGTGACTGGAGAAATCCTGCAGCCAGATACCTGGGTGGCTCACAGCAGGTGCTAAGGCCCTGAGGCAGGTGCACGCCCAGCATGTACGAGGAGCACTGGGGAGCCTGCGGTGAAGTCAGGGTGTGAAGAACCAGGTCAGGAAGGATAGAGGATGGGCCCTGCAGAGCCTGCCTGGATATTTTAAGGACTTCTTTTACTTTAGTGAGATGGAGAAGCTATTTTGCACAGACAGGTGACATGAACTGACATTTGCTTTGTTGGGCATATTGTCCAGAGTAACTGTCGCTATCACCTCGTCTTCTTGTCACTTCTGCGTATACGGGTGGGGCACCCCACACCCACACCTGCTGCCCGGGGGCAGGTAATTGTCATCCTGCTGTGTGACGGGGGATGGGGAAGCCCAGGTTTCTGCCTCAGGAGCAGAAGGGGACAAGGGCTGAGCGGGGAGGGGGATTCTCTGCCTGCAGTGGGTCTCCGGGCCCTCCGTTATTCAGGAGCGGAAGTAGCCACCGTGTCACCTAGCGTTTCTCTTGAGCCTAATGCAACAGTGGCAAGCCCCCATACCTGGGGCTCGACGGGGCCACTTTGGGGTGAGGTCGGTGCGCTGAGGCTCCTGCGTGGGAGCGAAGGAGCGGGGCTCAGCCGTGGTGTCTCTCTGCGCGCCCATGAGGTGCGGAGGGGAGCAAGTCCACTCCACGCGGCCCCTCCGCCCCCGGGGGGCACCCAGGCCAGTCCCAGTGCAGGCAAGTCAGCAAAGGGACCCGCGTGTGCCTCCCACCACAGCGAAAGTATGCGCTTCAAGGATGTTCTGATTTGCGGGCGGGGGTGTCCTATTTCCTTTTGAGTATTTCTGCTTCCTGTTTCTTTTGGGGTAAAATGTTCTTCCTGTGAAATGATGATGCAAGTGGGCACAACTTTTTCGTATCCTCATTTGCTGATGTGAATCATCGTCCACACCATGTTGATTCTCATTTAAAGAAAGCAGCTTATTCACTCAACACAGATTCACTAAGAGCCCCCTGCCTGGCAGGCACGATTCCAGAGGGCACTGCTGGCGTGGCTGGGGTCCGGGTGCCCCCGGCTACCACCTGTCGCCTGGTCGTCCTCGTCATGTGAGTCATTCTATTGTTTATTCTCAATAACGGGTCCTGGGAGGGGTATGTCCGTGCCCGGCACAAGACTCTGTAATCAGATGGAAATACAGCGCAGCCCGCTCTGGGTGATCAGACGAGCCTGTGGGTGAGAAGCTCTTGCCCCTGACAGACTGGAATCGGGGAACCGTAGGGACCCTCGGCCACGTTGTTCTCTTCTTGAACCAGCTTGCCCTCGGTGGCCACGGGGGTGGGCCGTCTCTCCCACCACCATCCGTCGTCCGACCTTACTCAGCCCTGGAGGGGCCACTGGAATAAGGAAGCGGCAGGCCCTTCCAGGGCGTGGGGCCCCTGCATGCAGTGGCTGTCCTCTGTGTGTCTGGGGGGCACCTCTGGGAGAGACCAGCATTCGAATCGTGGGCTTAGTAAAGCAGGCGGCCCTCCAGTGTGGGGCGCCTCGTCCCATCTGCAGAGGTCTGAACAGAACAGAAGGAGGAGGAGGGGAGGGTCCGTCCTATGCCCGCTGTCCTCTGGTGGGACGCTGGTCTCTGGGATGAGGGCTTGGACTGGACGGGAACTGAAATAGCTCTCAGGTTCCCAGTGTGCCCACGGTGGGTCACAGGACTTGGCAGCCTCCTCAGTCATGGGAGCCAATTCTTTATCATAAATCTCTCCTCTGCATGACCTATCAGTTCTGTTCCCCTGAGAGCCCTGGTTAGCATCCCGGCCCTGACCCCAGCTTTCTGGAAGTTGGGTGGGAGCACCTGGGCTTGGAGGGGAAGGGCTCAGTCAACCAGGGGCCCTGCATGGGCCCAGGACCCTGGCATATTCCTTACCTCTGCCAACCTCAGCTTTACATGTTTAATAGGAACACTAATACTGGGTTAATTAGGCAAAAATAGATGCTATTAAAACACTTTAATTCCGTGAATTTAATTTCGGCTCGCCAGGAGCCCACTCTGAGTGCCCTCGATGGGCTTTCTTTTGTCATGTTCTGGCTTGAGAACAGCGGCGTTTGTCCAGCCCAGGGCCTCCAGGCCTCTGCTCCTGGATGTGGGAAGAGGGGTGTGGAGAAGGCCCACCTCCTCCTAAAGACCCTGCCTGGGGTCTGTCTACCCTTGTCAGCTCTGGCCCCTCTGCACTGGCAGGAGTTAGCCAGATGCCCCCTGGCGCTCAGGAGAAGGGGAAGGCGCCGTCCCTGAAAGGCAGCTCCTTCAGGCCTGCCCTGCCTCAGAGGAAAAGAGCATTTTCAGCAGGCAGGTCATCTCCTCTGCCACAAGTCACAGCCCACTGGGCTCCTGCAAGGCTCACCGGCTGTCGCGAATGTGGCACATTCACTATGGGAAGCTGCAGTTGGCTCAGGGGAAATGCAACCACTGTTATGTTTTAAATTCCAATCCCATCTCCATCATTTATTAATGTGGATTTTAAAGTTGGCTTCATGATTTCCCCCCCCTCATGTGTAGAATGCAGAGAGTGATGTCCTTCCTGAAGGATCACCGAGGATGACAGTCATGTGCACAAGGTACCTGCTGTAAAGCAGGTTCTCTATCGATAGTCCTTCTCCTGTGGTTAAAGGGGCAGCCGTGGGATCAGCAGCGACCCCGTTCCCCACGGTCCCGCTGCTCTCCAGGGGCTGGCGGGGGAGGGGTGTTCCCATTGAAATCTGTACATGGAGAGTCGAGTCTGAAGTTTGCCCTTTCCCATGTTCATAGCTGAGCATGGCGTGCAGGCCCACGTGAGTCTGCCTCGGCTCTCAGATCTCCGACTGGGGAGGCTGGTAGAGACTCGTGTGAGGAGGGGCGTCGTACCTGCCTCTCTCCTGGCCGGCAGAGCGCATGCGATTGCGATACTCTAATCCCTGCGAGCCTCCTGGCCTGCAGCTCCAGCTAGATTCTGGGTGGAAAAAACAGAATCTGAATGGCTGAAGCCACTGAAGCCCACAGCTCCTAGGGGAGTTAACTCTGAATGCACGGCGAACACACAGCCTCTCCTCCTAAAACATGAGCCGGTCTCTCGAAGGGGTTCGGCTCTCCTCCCGTTTTCTCACGGCCCTGAATCCTTACTAATCCACATGCAGGAGACGATGAGAATGTTCATCGGGGGTAATGTGGAAATGACGCACACCCTTCAGTCTCTGTCCTCTTCAGGAGGGCCTAGTGGGTGTGTGTATCTGCTATTGACCGATAAATGTGCTCTGATCCGTCGGCCCTTGTCTGTGAGCTGGAAATGGTCTTAGCGTTTGCAGTTTTGCTAACCAGGAAACTATGAAGTGTGTTAACAGGTAACGGATGAACAGGTACAAAAACCCGGGACGCCTGTGGAGGGGCCAGGAGGCTGGAACCTGAGGCTGCAGCTAGCGGGTGGCACGGCTACTCCCTGCCCACAGGTCCTTGTCTCCGGGAGAGCCCTGCCCAGGGGCTGCCCTCCTGCCCCATGCCCAGGCCCTGAACTTGAGGCCCCCAGATTCCAGGGCGGGGTGGGGTTCAAAGCCAGGCTTATTAAGGCTGAATTACAGACTGTGAAGTGGCCCTGTGTGAGCTCTGTGAACACACACGGTCGTGAACAGCCGCCATCAGGGGAGAGAACCTCCCCTCACCATGAGGACGGGCGTGGGGACGCCCTGTGGGGCTGTGGGAGATGCGTGGCCCCGGTGGCTGAGGAGAGCTACAGGCCCGCAGCCTGTCTCACCCTGTGCTGTGACGTGTGACCAGGACATAGCTCGCGTGACCGTCCACGGGGGGCTGGGCTCAGGGCACCCAGGCTGAGGGGCAGTTAGCTCACACACTGGCCCAGAGATGTGGCACAGGAACAGGTTGTCCCTGTTTCTTTTCTCTGTATTTCTTTCTATTTCACAGAGCACAGAGTAGCCTAAACACATGGTGAGCAGCTCCTACGCGGATGTGGCAGCAGGGGGCAGGGCACGGAGGCGTCTGCGGTGGGTGTGGCCTCCGGCCAGCAGCTGACTCCGGAGACATGGCCTCTTCCTGCCCTCCCCTCTGCCACCTCTCTCAGCTCCTTGCTTTCTCCCGTGTGTCACCCACAGGGCACATTCAGGTGGGAAATGGGGTCCCTCAACAACCTGGTGCCCCTGGTCTGCTCCCCTGCCGTGTCTGGGTCGCCGTCCTGCCCTGCAGCTCTCCTCCCTCCGTGCGGAGCACATGGCTGGGCCCCGTGCAGCTGCCGTGGGCCGGGAGCCAGCACGTGTGCCGGAGCCCAGGGGCGGACGTAGCACCCTCAGCACCTGAGACGCTGTGACCAGTCGCCCGTTCCCGGGGCAGAGCTGAGCTCATGGTTGAACCCAGGCGACCAGCCACAGGGGTGAGCAGAGGCACGGCCAGCAGGCACGTGGAGGCCCCGGGGGCTTCTCTGGGCTCCCACAGCCTGCCTACGCGGGACACACTCCGCACGTGCCCTAGGCCACAGTCTGCTCCTTCCAGACGCAGAGCGGACGTGTCTGCAGGATCCTGACAATGTCCTGCTTTCTGTCCACGCAGCTCTGCTCAGGGTCACCTGTATACCGTGCGGAAGGGCTTAGGTGTGGAAAGAGGAAACACGCTCGTGGTCACCTCTTCTGGGCTTTTGATCTATTGATGTCAAATGTCCCTAACTGATCTCAGACTGAAAATTCCTGACAAAACATAGGAGACCCAGAAAGTCCCCTCCCAGGGAAATAAGTCTGAGTGGGCAGAAGGCCCCGGTACTGAGACAGACCGAGCCCACGTCTCTTTCGTGTCTGAGCCGTATTCGGAATTTCCACGTGGAGTGAGAGGAGGGTCCTTGTCCCCTAGTGCAGGCCACCGACACAGTCCTGAGGTCCTGCTGGCCAGACCACTCCATTCCCTGTGAGTTACCCCAGAATCCCGGAGGCCCTCGTCCTCTGAGATGGGGAGAGGCACCCAGGCCCCTTGGGTCACTGCCCTGCCGAGGCCTCCTGGGGAGACTGCCCTTTCTCTTGGGGTGTGGGGAGCCCTCCGTGCCCTGCAGCCTTGACCAGAAGACCTCGGGCCCTCGGCCAGCCCGCTGCCTCCCGCCCCTTTTGCATCCTTCCTTTACTGTGACATGCCCAGGAGGAGGGGAGACCGGGTCCCCGGGAGCTAGTATGGGGCCAGTGTGGCTGGGGTGTGGGGAACGGGGTGCAGGGCAGAGAGGTGGGCCAAGGCAAGGTGACCCCCTGCATCTTTGGAACTCAGATTTCATTGTAAGTTTAATGAAAAATACTTCAAGGGCTTCAGGGCCCTGGCGTGATGGGACTGCTGGTCGTAGACCCTGGCTGCTCAGTGGAGAGGGTGGGGGGTGACCTGGGGTCAGCTCTGCCAGAGTCACTCTTTGGGACCCGCGGGCCTCGGCGCCCCCTGTGGAGCTGGACGGGGGGTCTGGTGGGGGCCGCGGGGGCTCCATCCGGAGCACTGAGGGAGGCCAGCCCAGGTCTGTGCTGGTGAGGAGGGGGTACGAGGCAGGGTGGTTGGAGGGCTCCCGGGTTGCGGGCAGGGGGCCTGCTGCCACGTCGCGCGGGGCATCCCAGAGGAGAGGCTCTGAGCAGAGACAGAGGAGCCAAGGATTCGGGGAATATGGTCTTTCCATTTTTATTGTTTAGCCTGGGCTGTGAGCCGCCTCTGAGGCATCCGGATAGAGTCTGGCGGCTGGGGCAGGATGAGGGTCAACATGGTGGGGGGACTGATGATGCTGTGAGCCAAGGAGGGGCTGAGAGAGGCCCCGAGGCATAAGGGGTGCTTGGTGGCACCAGGTGGGAAGTAAACAAGGGGCTGTGTCTCCCTCAGCAGCCGGGTGAGGATGTTTCAGACCACAGGAGGCTTCAGTCCGTCGCAGCAAAGCAGTCGGGGAGCCTGTCCCCACCCCCAGCTCCCACGCCCACGGCTGCTTCCCACCTGCCCATCTTCCCACCACAGCTGGTCATGGCCTGCAGGGGACCTGGGTCAACAGCATAAGAGTCCTGAGCTTACGTTTGACTGGAGTGCCTCTCATCCGAAATTGACTGGAGGGATTCTTATGACCTCAGGGTCCCACCCACGGACTTTACTGGGAGAGGGATCGTCTAGAGGGCGAGTCCGTAGGCAAAGCAGCTTTCTGTGGGCCGATGAGACCCACCCTGTGGACAGCAGACAGCTTCGTGTTGAGACCTCTGTGGGTTTTATATCCTCAGCTTTGATCAGAGAACATGGATGTTTTAAAACCTTGAAAAGTACAAAGGCATTGCTTTCCAGAAAGTTGTAAGGACTCGGATCTTCCAGAAGACTGACTGAGCGTTGGGTAAAATGAGTTCCCGTGTGTTCTTACCAACACAGACAATCACCTGTTAAAATAGGGATCCTGGGAGACGTGCAGGTGAAGACGCGGCAGTGCTGGGACCCAGCAGGCAGAGCTTGGAGGAGCTGAATCTGACCCGGAGCCCGCGGCGGGGAAGCTCTCCCCTGGGGCAAAGCGTGCCGCTCCCCTGGGAGACCGAGCTTCGGAACCAGATGGCCAGGACTTCCTGGCGGCCTCACTCTCCCCCGACAGATGGATGACTCCAGAGCTGTGTCCCCGGCTGGTGCACAAAGACTGCCTGCTCTATAAATGAGGACACGAAAGCCCGGGGACTTTAGGTCGGATGGCCAGGTCATAGTGACGCAGGGCTGCAAACCTGAGCCTCTCCCTCCTTTTCCACCCTCTTCCTTCTCCGAGCAGGTCGTGGTCGCCTGTCCGTGGTTATGGTGTAAAGGTGGCCAGAGGTGTCATGCCTCCCAGAATGTTTGAACAATTGCTTCACAAAATAGTGACAGTAGCACAGAACCGGTTTCTACATATCAAATATAAAGGCATCTAGAGCATTACTGATTCTCACGCAGTGGGAATTGAATGTGACAAACAGGTAATTGTGGCAATATTAGCAATATGTGGACGAGAGGTTTAAAATAATTGAAAACTGGCTTTTTCAAGTGAAAGTGGAAACTTGAGCATTGTCCTAGCTGGGTCTGTGCGCAAAGGGACGCGTGTGGGTTTCTGCAGCCCAGCAAGCGCAGGGCATGGCAGAGGTGGAGCTGAAAAGTTAGAGAAGAGCCGGAGTCCATCTTCACTGTTGTCGCATGCTTTTCAGCCTCCCTTAAGCGGCCGTTGCTTCTTCAGCGGAATTCTCATCACCCTCTTCGGATTGTCTGAGAAAATGATGTTACAGAATCTGCCCTGCGGCTGGAGTGTCAGAGGGAGTCATGAAAGTATAAACCGCAGAGCGTCTGGGAGCCGGGCGTGGGATTGATCCGAGCCCGCGTTCCATTTCGGGGCTGGTGCTGTGAGAGGGAGGGGGAGCTCTGACCATCAGCCCCTCACTGAGTCGGTGGGACGCGGACGTGCTGAGAGACAGGGTCCCCCGCTCTCAGGAGGAGCTGGCGTGTGGGGAAAGACCCGGCTAAGGTCTGCAGGGCATCTACTCTGGGGGGCATGGCCTGGAAGCTTTCTGGTTCTGGTTGGTTTAATAGCAGCTCTGGAGGGCTTGAACCTGCCTGTGCTGCTGGCCAGCAGCGGAGCGGGGCAGAGGGGTGTGTGACCTGCCCGCGGCTGCCTGCCGCTGTCCCTTGGGGCAGTCGGCCATGGCAGCCGCTGCTCTGGCCCCTCCCTGGCCCGCTGGCCCTCTCCGGCCCCCGCTTCTGTCGTGGCCTGATCACCTCAGGGTCTCATTGTTGCCAAATCTTCCTCGGCCCTCCCTGGCCTGGATTTTGCTCTTAGAATTAGTTTATCTCTTCTGCAAAACTTTCCCCTTTCCACATATCTGTTCCTAGAGCTGTTGTTCATGATCTGTTTTCTAAAATTCCTTACCCTTCAAAGGTTTCTTTCACCCTCTGTCTGCCGTTATGGTCTCAACCTACATTCAATCCATTTATTTGTTCTTCATTTCGTTTATCCTGTGTCTTGTTGATTAAATATTTCTGGGCCCTTATGTAAGAAGTGCTGGGAATGCAGAAGTGGGTGCCCAGCCTCAGGCCTTTGGGACCTTTGTGTGGCTGGGAAGATCCAGGCTGCATGGAGGTGACAGTGGGGTATGGCAAGTGCTGTGATAGCCACGGGGCTCCTGGCAGCCAGGGGTCTGTGCTGCTGGGAGTTAAAGCGGGGGGGACAGAGCTGCAGGGCCAGGCTTCCAAATGGGAGAGGTGAGGGGCGGCACTGGCCACTTACATAGAGGGTGAGGAGCCCAAGCATCCACGAGGCTATGGAACAGTCTCTCTTCCGTGTGACTGGAGTATAAGCTCACGTGTGTGTGCGTGTGTGCACATGTGCAGGTGTGTGCATGTGCGTGCCGTGTGTCGAGAAGTGGGAGATGCAGACAGCCTCTGAGGCACAGCGGGCCTGAGGAAGCACCGAGGCGTGGTTGCTGAGATGACCGGCCCACACCCAGTCTCCTGCACGAGCTGCTCAGGTGAGCGGATGGGCCCCACCTTGACTGCCCAAGGGCAGGTGTGCGGAAGCGCCTCATCTGGTTCCAAGCCACCCCTGAGTCCCGCGTTTCTGCTTCCTCACCTGCCGCGAGGACCGGCAGGGCCGCTGGAGTAAGGACCACCAACTGGGCCGCGAAGGCCACGGAAATTCATCTCTCACCCTCTGGAGCCTGGAGGTCTAAGGCAGGTGCCGGCAGGGCCACACCCCCGCACTCGGGAGGGTCCCTCCTGCCCTGCCGGCTCCTGGTGGCCCCAGGGGCTCCTTGGCTGGCGGCAGCAGGGCTCCAAGCTCTGCTCCATCTGCACACGGCCGTCTCCCCTCCGTGTCTACGTCTTCAGGTGGCAACCTCCTTCCTGCGTGTCTCCTCCCCTTCTGAGGACACCTGTCCTAGCGGGTCAGGGCCTGGCCGCTGACTTCACGTTAACTCAACCACACGCAGGAAGGCCACAATCCCAGGCCGGGGTTCGGACTCCAGCTTGTTCTTTCCCAGGGAGGGGAGCACAGTGCGATAGCAGCTAATCCCCTGGCTCAGTGAGGACGGAACAATGGAAGGTGTGCTGAGCAGAGGCGCCCACTGGCCCACAGACCTGTGGTCTGGAGCAGGCCTCCGGCCAAGCCTGGCAGAGTGGTAACAAGTGGTGGGGCTCCTTGCCATGCAGCCTCAGGTGGCCCTGGGGGCCTGACACACATTGTCTCGGCTCGCTCCATCCAGCCTCCCAGGTTCCCCTCTGCCCCACTGGTGTTAGCTCTTCGTCTGTCCCCCGTGCCCTCCGGAGCCCACTGTGCCCCCTCTCCCTGCAGTCACAGGCACTCACTGCCTCCACTGCTCAGAGTTGTGCTGACCCAGGAGCTGCGCTCGGCTCTTCCCTGTTCTCATGAGGCCTCATGGCTGGCGGGGCCCCCATGTGCCCCGGGAAGGTGCACAGGGATGGACAGCACAGAGACCTCAAGATGGACACCAGGCCTCTGCCCCAGACCTGGCTTTGCTGCCCATGGCTGCCAGGACCTGGAGTGGGTGCTGCCCTCCTAGTGCCCCCCCGGCCTTCGGCACGCTGTCACCCGCCCCTCCTGGACAGCCTGCTGCTGCTCTCGGGTCGCTCCTTCCGGGCTGACGGTCTCTCTGCTGCAACTGCTGGGTCCCCACTCAGACCTCTAGGGGGGCCTCCCGGAACACCCTTTCAAGGTTCAGGTGTTTGAGAACAGCCGCATCTCTCAGGGCAGGGTGAGGACATGCAGGAGATGAGGCTGGGGTCCCTGAGAGAGCCCGTCTGGAAGGCCAGGTCTAGGGAGGCAGAGCGTGTCTGCATTGTGTCAGCTGTGGGGGTCACCAAAGGCGTGGGAGCTGAGGGGTGACATAGTGGGGCTGTATTTAGAAAATTCTGTTGACTCTAGGTTAGTGGGTTGGCAGAAGGTGAGGCCAGCCAGGCAGGAGGCTGTCCCTATTGATAGGAGAAATGACCAGCCCTGAGACATCAGCAGATTGGGACGTGAGCAGGTCAGCCTCCAGCTGTCACAGGCAGGTCTGGGGTGGGAAGCCTTGTGGTGTCCTGACACCCCCGCGTGGATAGCAGGCCTGTGTGTCATCACAGGGGAAAGTGATGAAGTGTTGTTCAGGAAGGCCTGCCAGCCTCCCCGTGGGCTGGCCTCAGCCCCTAGTGGGCAGGGCAGGCCTAGGCCGTGGCTCGGGGAGAGGCAGCCTCTCAGAACACTCCTTCACCCTAGGTAATGAGGACAACGTGCCCTCACAGAAAGGCAGTCTCATAACCGGGAAAGGCTTGGCTCCTTGAAACGAGGTCTCCCGTGGGCCTCACCCCGAGGTCGTCAGCCATCATTCAGGCTGCAGTGACAGCCCTGGGGCGGGTGATGGTGGGGGACGGGGTGGGGTGCGGGTCCCCAACCACATCTACCCTGACGCACAGCGCTGCTCGGAGAGGCCCGTCTCCAAATCCCCCTCCAAACTACAGTGATGTCTGGCCGCGTGCTGTAGAAACCCTGAAGGAATGAACCCTAGGCAGGATCCCTGGGGTGCTGATGGTAAGTGAGGTCAGCCCTCCTGGGGCACAGGGAGGCACAGGGTGGGCCCACAGGCAGGTGACCCCGGGAGGGCGTGAGGGCAGCCAGGGCCCCTGTCACCAGGCTGGGGGTGTGGCCCAGGATTTCCTGCGGGCGGAGTGAAGAAAGCGCAGGACGGTCCAGGAGCAGGAGGACCGGCCGGACCCGGGGACAGCCCCGAGGAGGGGGAAGTACTCAGGAAGCCCTCGGGTGCCTTTCCAGGGAGCAGGGCTGCACAGGGCGCGGGGCCCAGCCTAGGGCAGAGTTGCCACGCCAGACGGGATGGCTAGACCAGGGCTGTAAACCTTCCTCCCAGCGGCTGGCGTCATGGCAGCTGTTTGGGGGTCAGGACCTCACGCCCTGTCAGTGCCTTTCTGAAGCGGAGCTCTCCAGAGCATCAGTGCCCCGGGCCAAAGCTGCAGGGAGAGGGGTGACTTAGTGGGGACGTGGGGGTGACAGGGGAGCCGGGGTGATGGGGTGCCGGGCTGCGGGCAGCAGCCCCATGCGGCCCCCAGACGAGACGCCCCCCGGCCCTGTCCTGTACCTGGCGGGTCATTTCCCCGCCTGTGAAGGGAGAGCCGGGCCTGGAATCCACGCCCTGCAGCTCTGGCAGGCGAGGCCTCTCTGTCGCTCCTACTTAGGGTGCTCTTCTTTGGGGTGATGAGATTTTCAGGCTCAGAAATGTTACAAAGGGAGATAAGACGAGCAGCTCGGTAAACAGTGATTGACAAAACACCATGCTGTGCACTGCGTCCTCAGGAAGCCCTGGGGTGGGGGTGTGAGGACAAACAGGGCTGGTGAGGGCTGCGTGCCAGGACCAGGGCCCCACTGCCCCCCTCCACCGTAGGCTCGGGCCTCCAGCCAGCTGGGAGGAGCGGCTCTGCCAGCAAGGGTTGGCACAAGGTTGTCCCCGGTGGCCACTAGTTCGGTGCCTGCTGAGCAGCTGTGACCCTGCTCTGGGCCCATGCGAGGGGTGCTTGGGGTGGGTGGGGTGGGTCCTGCGTGGGTGTGCACGTTGGGTGCACTCACCAGTGTGCCTGGCTCATGCCTCTCCTTCCACAACAGTTACTAAGAGCAGCCCGGCTTGTTTTGTACATAAACGATCGACTTCTAGGTGCGTGGAGAGAAAGCAGTCGCAGGTCCCCGGATCACGACCCTGAGAGGCTGGGGGTTCTCCTGACACTAAGGGGCCAGGATAGAGTGAAAGCAAGGAGCTAAACATTTAAAAAGAAGAAGTTGAGAGAGAGAGAATGATGTACACCTGCATCCCGCAGTCCCCTGAGCCCCTGGAACGTGCTCACTGTGTGTGGCCTTCGTTTGAACTGCGGGGCCGGGTGATGGCATGTCAGGGCCGGTTCATGACTGCGGCACACGCCACTCTGACCGTGTATAGGGTCTGTGTTCCCTCAACCACCCCATGAATCAAAAACTGCTCTAAATTGATCAAATCTTAGACAAGCAAGCCAGTCTGTGACCGTTCAGGACCGAGCCCTCTGAGGCTGTGGTGGAGGAGGGCTCTGGTCCCTGCAGATCCTGGTGAGATGAGGGGCCAGGGAGGGGCAGGTGGGCCCCTGGTCTGGGCCTGGTGGTGGGAGTCAGACCCAGGGCGGTCAGGTGCAGGCAGGATGTACAGCAGGGGGCCTGGGCACTGGACCTTTCTGAGTGTGTCCACCCGGAGTTCTTCGGGGTGGCTGTTGGGGAGGAAAGTGCAGCCCCCCATCCTTGCCATGGCAGGGCACCCTGCCCGGGCTGTGCCCTGGGGGATGCCCGGGGGCAGACGTGGTGCCTCTGGGCTCCTTGATGCTCCTCCCGGAAGCCCTCTGCCGCTCCCACTCTGGCTCCACGCCTGCCCCCAGACCCTGGCTGAGGCCCTCCCCGCTCGGAGGCTGCTCCCGGCCATCTGTCTCTGGGGGACTGGCTTCAGTCTCAGCTCGATGGCCCTCTTATCCGTCCTAACGTTTCTGGGCTGCTCAGCTCCTGCCGGGACGTGCCGGGCTCAACCTTCTCTGACCAGGGTGCGCCTGCCTGGGCTGGTGTGTGCACGTGGGCAGGGGGTGTGCACGTGTGTAGTGTGTGCACGTGGGGTACGTATGCATGTGTGTGGGGTGTATGCACATGTGTGGTGTGCGTGCACATGTGACCTCAGATCAGCCCTTGAGCCCCACGTTGGGGAATTAACTGCAGCATCTGTGCCCTTCCAGAAGCCTCCTGGGACTGCCTGCAGTGGAGGGAACCCACCTCCTATTCTCCTTTCCTGGCTTTGTTTTGTCAGTGCCATTTGTCCTCTGTGTTGGGCCTGGGTTTCCCTTGGCGAACAACCAGTTTCCTGGTGCCCTTCAGAGCTGTGCCTGCTCCTGGACTTGTGGGCACAGGGCATCTGGTGTGTCAGGGCCGCTCGGCAGATTCTCAGTTGCATCTGCTCTGGCCGGGGGCTGGGGGGTACATGGTGTGTTCTGGAAGAGCAGTCCTCCTGCCAGGAGCCCCAGCCGTGTGGCTGGGACCAGAGATCACCAGGACCAAGCCCACGGACAGGATCCTGGAACCGCCGTGCAGCCTCTTGGCGCCCTGGGGTCCCCATCGGTAAATGGGCATAACAGTGTTGACTCAGGGCAGCCGAGGGCCTGGTGCGAGGAAGCCTGAGAAGGGTGTGCTTGGTGGTCACAGGACTGTGGTGGGGCCCTCGTCTGTCTGCACCTGGTCACCCGGGCCTCCCCTGAGGACCCAGTGGGTGCAGCACACAGTGCCCTCCGGAGCCCACATGCAGAGCGCTTCCCCACCTCTGGGCCGTGGCCCTCGGAACAGGTGTGGCGTGGAGAGCAGGGCAGCAGAGACGTGACATCGGGAATCCTACACCGCTCCTCTCCCCAGGGACCTCAAGGCCTTCAGTTGGTACATCCCAGGAGAGCTTGAGATAACAGCGAGCACCAGACGCAGCAGCTGGGTGGCAGGCTCCTGCCACCGGCCCCCGGCATGCCCGGGCCCCCCACTTTCACGGGAAGGCGTTTCCTGCGTCAATGCCTGGCTTAGTGAGCACCGTTCTGGGAGACAAGCTTGAACATCTGAAATCATGAGGTGAGACTAGCCAGGTCAGCTACGTGTAAGAAGTGCCCCCGTGGAGGTGGCTTTGTTTCCCAGACTTTCCTCTGGCTCACCTTGTGTGTTTCTGTTTGCTTGGTAGTGGCTCGGCATCCCCTCCAGGAATCAACTGTGACGTCTCCCCCTTTAGATGGGGTGATGCTGGGCCCCGGGAGGCCCCAGAGGGCCATGAGTCCAGTGTGGGCAGGGCGTGTGGCTTCCATTCCTCGGGTGTCCTCTCCTTTGGTCTCATGCACAGTGTGGGGTTGAATCCTGCTCAGAGACCTGCACAGAGTGGAGGGGGACGCACACTTCCCACGTGCCCTCGTCTCTGCAGGATGCCTGTGGCAGGGTGATGCTGTAACTCAGGGAGGAGGGGACGAAACTGCAAAGTGAGCTATGGCGCTTGGAGACCACGGGGTGGGAGCGGAGACGCCTGGTGCAGGAGGAGAGTGGGTGCGGGCCCTCTAGGCAGCGAGGACCCGTGTCCAGGCAGAGCTCGGTGCTTCTGCTCCACTGCTCGCCTCCAGCTCGTTCGTGCCACTGCAGCCCCGCCTTTGACCTGGAAGCGCTGTGGAGACCATGGCTCTGCCATTCCTTTTGCGCCTGGGCTTGGAGTCCAGCGAGCTGATGTGGGCCCTTCTCTCCCTGGCTCGGGCGGTCAGCGCTCCTGGGACAGCACAGGGCTCAGGAGGGAAGGTCCTGACTTTGTGCCTTGTTTCTTCCTTCACTGTTTGGGTGCTTGCAGGCAAATACCCTCCGGGCCTGTTTTATTATCTTCTCTTTTCTACCTTTGGTTCTGCTGAGGATCAAGGGGGCTGATGACAAGACTCAGAACTGCCTCCATGGACAGCAGTGTCCCGGAGGGTGTGACAGAGGCCCGGGCACCAGTGTCAGCTCCCCTGCACCCAGTGCAGGGCCAGGCCCGGGACTCCCCTGCTCGGGGCCAGGCATTGTGATCCTGGACTCTCCCACCCCGACCCTTCACACAAGCACGTGCGCACGGGACACTCGGCGGGGTGCAGAGTGGGTACAGGTTTCCCTCGCATGAGTGAGGCCTAGAGTCGTGCTGAGGAGCCGGCAGCCCTGTCACTGTCTGGCTTTGTGACCCTGGGCAAACCCTTTTACCCATCTGGGATCTGGGCTCCTAACTGCAAAGAAGGAAAGGAAACGAGGTTTGCCTCGGTCAGGGCTCCAGCACACAAGTGGGGGAGCTGCAGAGGAGCCACCCGACACCCCAGGACTGGGGGCTGAGGGCCGTCTGGGAGGCTGTGGGGCTAAGGCGCCATGGGAGAGCTGGCAGACCTGTGTCCTGGCGTTTGTCGGGGATGGAACCTCCTCTCTCCTCCCTGGCCTTCGGGATTCATTAGCCATCTGGGTCCAGGTCGAGCTGGCGGGCATGGGTGGGCCACAGGAGCAGAAGAAAGGGGTGATAGGCCGGAGACATCAGGCCCATCCCTGTGTGTGTGGTGGGGGACGACCAGCCATGAACAGGACAGTTCCATGGGGGACCAATTGCAGTACTGAGTGACCTTTCTGTGGGTCACAGGGACAGAAGGTCAGGCCTGCCATCCATCCAACTAGGGGGCTCACACAGCCTCACACCAGAATCAGGAGACCCCTCAGCTCTGCCACCGACCTGCTGTGGGCACCATCTCACCAGGCCACTTCATGCCAGGGCCTGTGCTCCGGGGCCCGTGACCTCTGCAGGCTACCTGCTGACTGCTTCCCTCACTGTGGTGCGTCTTCAGTCACAGGACGGAGGTCTCGGGAAGCACCTCTGGTGTCAGCTCATCTCCAGGCAGCCAGGTGCAGCATGATGACCTGTTGGGGACTCCTTGCCCTTCACCGGCTATGCAGGAGCCCCTGGCTGTCCGCACCCTGTCGGTCACCTGTGGGATTCAGTGAACGTCCCCTCTGGTCTGACAGTGGCTCCCAGAGCTTTGTCTTGGCCCAGTAGGCCTGTCTGGGTTGCCTCCATCCCAGCAGCTCTGCAGCGAAGGCGCCAGGATGGACAGTGTCCTGGACCACGTGTCCCTGGAAGAGGCTTCCCAGCAGCCCCTGCAGGCAGGCATCCTCGACAAGCGAGACTGGGTGATGGGTGCCCACGGCCCTGGGAGAGTGTCAGCGGGGGAACCGACGCTCTGCAGGATTGCAGGGGCTGCCGCAGGGAGGGCGGCCAAGCGGCTGTGGAGACCAGAGGCACATGTGGCTGGAGGCAGAGCCCGATGGTGCTGCAGTGATAGCACCACAGTTCCCACAGCCGGAAGGCAGTCGGCCATCCCTCTGGGCAGATGCCGCTGTCTACTGAGTGGCCACAGAGCTGACCCGTTGCTCAGCCACAGCGAGGACACACACACGGGCACCATGGACCCACAGTGCAGGCTGGACTGCAGGCGTGCACGCACACGCTGTGCACCTGAGAAGCAGCCCGAGGTCAGCCCCTGGCACCCACACCTGGCTGGTGCTGCCCGGCAGGTTCTGGGCATGGAAGTCAGAAGAAGAGCTGCAGGATGGCGCCGATGCCCCCAGCCCAGTGGGAGATGCCCTGGAAGTGGGCTGTGGGGTGGGGGAGGGTGCGGCCCCCTGCTGGCCCCCCTTCACCTTGGGGTTCTTCCCTTTGAATCTTTCTCCACTGCCTGGAGAGGAAAAGGGGAGATGAATAAAGAACAGGGAGGATTGCCAGAGGCTTTTATTTGAAACCTCCTTAAAAGGCAGATGAGCCCCCTCCCCACTTAGCTCAGCTGCAGAGCCCTCCTTTCCTGCCGGGGAGGGTCGCTCCTCTCTCCTCCCATGCGTGGCCGCCCTGTGCAATGCAGGGCCTACTGTAGGGCGTGTGCATGCATGTGTGTGAGTGTGCATGTGTGGTGTGTGTGTGCATGCTGTGACAGAGACAGAGGACGGGCAGGTGGGGGGCGTCATGTTTGTTCTGACACACACACCTGCAGAGGGACAAGATGGGCAGCCGTGCAAGGCAGGTGGCAGGCTGCGTCTCTGGGCAGCTCTGTCTCCTTCCTGCCTCTCCTGGGTGTTAGTGGTGCAGTGCCCCGTGGTTCTCGTGTGGACAGAGCTATCCACACCCTCTGAATGCAGGACAACGACTCCCTTTGATGTCCATCCAACAGTCAGAGAGAGACAAAGCCGGCCTTGCTGTCTGGTGGTGGTGTGGGGTTTCTGCAGAACAGGGACAGGCTCGGGTCCGAGGAGCCCGGCGCCTCGCCGCTGCCCTGGTGGAGCTGCTCCCCCCACGCTCTGCGCAGCCTACTGCAGGAGGGGCTGGGAACCAGCTGCCGGTGCCCTGCCCCCACCCTTGGCTGCTCAGGCTGCAGAGTCTTAGAGACGGAAGCCGGGGAGGCCTTGGCATGTTCTGGGGCTAAAATGCCATTTGCTTTGCAGCCAAGGCAGGAGCCCGAGAACCCCTGGATCCAGGCGGCTGACTCAGCTTCAGTCCTGGCGCTGCATGCCACCCACTCTGCCCCATCGCCCTCAGCGTCCACCCCTGCCTGGGGCTCGCCCGCACTCTCTGCCTCCCTCTGCTCTCTCCCCGAGGAAAGGGCTCGCTGCTACACCTCTGGGTTTCCGTGGAAGTGGGAGCAAGTGCCGTCTGCTCCCAGTGGACCGAGGCCTGGGCGTGGGATTTTGGACCCTGGGATGGCGCTCCCCCAGCATCGAGGGTGGTGCCCCCAGAGAGGCCTGGCTGCCAGGCTGCCGTAAAGCCCGAGGTCGGTGTGGCGGGGCCTCAGGAAGCCGCCTCCATGGGTGTTCGATGCCATAGTCGTTCTGCTCTGTGAGCTCAGGGGACGCGTCGGCACAAGCCCCTGCTCTCTCCCGTGTGCACGGTGCATGTGTCGTGTGCAGAGCCAAGAGCCCGGCTTCCATGGAGGGGGTGCTCCTTGGGTGTGGGGGTGTTGGTGGTCCTGTGCGGTTCCTGCAGTTTCCAAATAAGATATTGCATTGCATTTTAGGTGACCATTGGAGTAAAGGGCGCAGAGCAGTCCGTTGCTCCAGGACGGAGGCCTCCTCCCAGGGCAGGTTGTTCTACTGCCTCCAGCCCCGGGGTGGGGTGGCCCCCAGCAGGCACTTCTCCCTGCAGTTCCAGGCGTGATTCTGACCAGTGGAGTCAGACGTCTGCTGCTCAGCCTCCTCCCGCGGGGGCAGTTGTCCACTTCCCAGGGAACGGCACAAACCTTGGGGAACCCAGGGGAACTTCATGCTTGTGATAAATCTGTAAGAATGGCCCACTGGTCTCGTGCGCAGCTCCACCCGGAGAGTGACTGCGCGGGGCCATCTATTAGAAGGATGCGGAAGTCACATTCCAGCTCAGGAGGGGCCGGGAGTGGGTCTGGTGCGCTTGAGGGAGGTGTGGGGCGCCACTTCTTCTAAGGCTTACCAGGAGACCGCTCGCCTCTGCAGGAGCATTCCTGCCGACCCTGGCACACAGCAGGCATCTCGTCACTCCTGGTGCAGGGATGAACTGCCAGAGGCGCAGGTGGTCTCCCGCATTCCTTGTGACCAAGTCCCTTTCCAGTGCACCCAGTGGCTTGGGCCTTACGTCCTCCCGCAGGGCCCTGTAAGTGAGGTTCACCTTCTCAGTGGAGGAGACCCCACCTCCAGACACTCTGCTTTCATTCCCACCTGTGTGAGTGTCCTCAGGCTGGAACATCAGTGTCCACAAACCTGGTCTTAGGACAGCAGAATTTGTCCCCTCACCGCCCTCTGGAGTCCAGGGGTCTAAGGCAGGTGCCGGCAGGGCCACACCCCCTCACTCAGGAGGGTCCCTCCTGCCCTGCTGGCTCCTGGTGGCCCCAGGGGCTCCTTGGCTGGCGGCAGCAGGGCTCCAAGCTCTGCTCTCTCTCCGCACGGCCGTCTCTCCTCCGTGTCTGAGTCTTCACGTGGCAACCTCCTTCCTGCGTGTCTCCGCCCCTTCTGAGGACACCTGTCCTAGCGGGTCAGGGCCTGGCCGCTGACCTCACGTTTACCACATGCAGACCCTATTCCCAGGTCCTGGACTTAGGACTCCAGTCTGTCCCTTGGGGACACAAATCTACCCACAACACTATCTTCACTGCAATCACATTTCTATCTGGAATTTTCATCTCGGTGGCACTAAATGACTCAGTGAGTTAGGCACGTTGAAGGGCCTGACGCCTTCTGTACCAGGAGGGTTACCAGAGCTGAGACCCTGTGTCAGCTTCTGAGAGGTTTCTTTGGGGCTGGCACTCTCCTTCCATTCCTCCCGAGCACCCCCACGTCTCCAGGCGTTTCGGTCGTTCGTCCTGCTCCCTAGGGACGGCCTGCTTTCCACCTGTCCACCTCTTGTGGGTGTTTCCATTCCTCCGAAGCTGTGCTGCTGGAGGGGGCCGGTCTGTGAGGGCGGTTCTGGCTTGGCTTGTCCTCATGCTCATTTGCAAACGGTTTTGCTCAAGCAGCCCTGAAATGCCTTCTGGTAAAGACTGGCCTCCTTAATCTGCGTGTTATGTCTGGAGTAAAGGGAATCTGGGGCATGTTTTTATTCATTAGGTTTTATTGACTAAATTGGTATTTGTAAGAACTGGGTGGTGTCCAGAAAGCCACTAATGGGCTTGAGGTCTTTCCTCCCGAATATGTCCTGCAAAGAACAGATCAAACTGGGATTTCAGAATGGGCAGTACTGGCTTTCCCCAAGTCAGATAACTGCATGTATTGGTAGAGTGGTCCCAGACGCCCCTCTCTTCCCCCTGGGGACCCCTCCGCATACCTCCTTTCAGGCGTCTCTCGTCAGAAGTGGAGCTGGCATGTTAAGGGGGCTCTCGGAGTTCTCCTTGGCCTCCGTCACACTCACACGCTGTCGGTGATATTCTCATCCAGGGAACACCTCTCCTCATCCCTGTGCACACGTACATGCACACGCACACGCACACACGTACACACGGTGATAACATGCACCATGCATGGATGGATCCACACACACATGTGGTGATAACACACACATGCACACACACAATGCATGGATGGTTCCACGCACACAGGATTTTCACCTCACTTTGTATGTTTTGTTCTTGCTGGGGGGTATCTGTCTTTTGAAACTGGAAAGAAGTTTCCATGGGCCTGGCTGGGGCATTGAGTACATATGGCTGACGCCGCCTGTCCACAGTCACAGCACAGATAGACCCGACCACACCCGTGTGGGGCAGCCACCTCTGTCCTCACCTGGGCCCCATACCAGGACCTGTGCACCCTCTCTCCACACTTGTAGAGTGCAGAGAGGAATGTCCCCACGGCAGGGCCCAGGAGGGCCGCAGCACTGGGCTTTGTTTCTTCCTCCCTGGGCATCCTGGCTGGTGATCGTCACGTGTGTCCCCCAGGTTTGGGTATCTGGATTCGGCCGTTTCTGGGAGGCTTTTGTTTTGGGACTTAGAGAAACAGCAGCAGGATGAACAGGATGGCTGTGCTCACGTCATGGGACGGGAACGGTGTGCGTTTTACATCCAGGCCCTTAAACGTGAGGAGCCGCCGCTGACGCCCACTCCAAAGCCCCGGCCCCTCCTCATGGACGGCCTGGTGGCAGCTTCTAGGCAGGCTTGGCAGGAAAAAGCGTCTTTTGAAGTCCTGTTCTTTCTATATTGCCCAAGTCCCTTCTCTGGGTGTAAATGGCCCTACTGCTACCAGCCCCCCATCAGCCAAGGGCTGGAGCCCAGGGATGCTACTGAGCCTGGCAGGGCGGCCCTGGCCCAGGCCCAGGCCCTCCCAAGCAGTGATTAGGACCAGGTGCCTGCTCCATCCGGGTCGGCTCTCACCCTGGCCTCTGGCTCTCACGGACCCGAATGAACCAGAATAAAGCGGAATGCCTCTAGAGCTGCTCTGAGGTTGGTAGGCCAGCCCATGCCTCCAGAGCCACCTCATCCCGATTCTGACGGGGTCCCTGCCCCTCCTGCCGAGCCCTCAGCCCCTGCCGCACCATCTGCCTGCTCCCGGCTGGCATCCGCCCTGTCAGCCTCCCAACTACAGCTCTGAACCTTGGAGAGCTGGAATGTGGTTTAGCAGGAAAATGAATTTGAAATCTTCCCTCTGGGCCCCCCTTTTGCTTTCCTCTCCTCCTCCCTCCAGGACCAATTCATCTGCCAGTCCAACCTCCAAGTGGAGCTGAGGCCAACTTGGCGACCTGCCCACACTTGTCAGCTTCTTTGACCAGATGACAGGAGAGCAGCGCTTAGCCAGGAAAGGGCTGCGAGTCCCTGTGTGCGAGAACTCCTAGAAGCGCTGCCAAGGCGCGGCGGGCGGGGGGCCAGAAGGTCCTCTCAGGCTGCTGGGGAGCTGTGGCAGGGCTGGGATGGCCGGGGGGACACTGAGCCGGTGTGTGTGGTGTGTGCTTGAGCACGCGTGTTCATGCGCTCCTGTGACCACACACACGTATGTGTGTTTGAGTAAGGGTGTGTGTGCTTGTGCACATGCATGCATGCACTTGAGGAGATTCATGTGCACATACACCAGAGAGCACGTGTTCACATGTGCATGTGCACACACGCGTGCCACACATGCGATGCAGTCACATGTGCATGTACACATAGTGTGTGCGGGCACATGCATCTGTATTTGTGCACACACACATGCGTTTGTGAGCATGCATTCCTGGTGTGGCAGAGAAAGAGCATGAGGGGGCACCTGAATCCCCCCCAGCTATTTGGGGGACCTGCAGGTGTTTCATGCTGCTCATACCTGTCCCGGCATTGACATGAAGTGAGCACTGGGCTCTTGCACCTGCTGGGCCCCCAGCTGCCCCGCCACATCCTTGCCGGTGCATATCTGGAGCTGCAGGGCCTGCCAGAGCAGGTCTGGAGCAGTGAGCTTTGCCGGGGGTCCCAGCCATCAGCAGGATGCAAGGCGCAGATTCATCCCTTCACTCCGCGACAGTTCTCTCAGTGTGAGGTCCTGTGTGTCCCGACCCCTGGACTGTGGGCGCCAGAGATAATGAAAAGACGTGGTACTGCCCGTGGTGGGAGGCTGGAAGAGCCAGGCTTGGAAGGAGTCTCAGAAGTCGCCTGGTTGCCAAACCGTTGAACACTTTATCTGAAGTGACCTCTGTAGCAGCCCACTCCAGGGTCTCTGTCCTTGTGGAAAACCTGTTCTCCTGGCTTCCAGTTACCACCTCATCTAGTTCGTCCTCCCTCCCTGACCGCCTCTCTCTCCATTCCCGGGTTCCATGCTTGGCCTCTTTGTGGCCTGGGCGCAGCACAGGGGTCTCACCCCAGGGGCAGCCATGCCCATGGAGAGGCCCCAGCTCTGTGTCTACCTGTGATGCCTGGCAGACTCCAGATCTGCACTTCCAGCTGCTCCTGGGCCTCTCTGCTGGGAAGGCCTGCAGATGCCTCCAGGCCTGCTGCAGGGGTCCGAGCTCATTTTGGCTCGTCCCAAACCTGCCCCCATCTGCACTCTGTCCTGGGAAAGGCGCTTCTCTTTGCCTTTCCCCTCCCATCACCTGAGCTGGCACCGGGAAGTCCGTGGGTGCTTGCTGGCAAAGCCTCCACCCCACTCTCCGGCAGGCACCCACCCCTCTCCGTCCTTTGCCTCTCATCTCGGGTCTGGCCACTTCCAGAAGCCCCGAGCTGCTCTCTCTGCCTCGGGTTTGTGCCCGCCGCTCTCCGCAGCACCCTTTCCCCGGACGCACACGATTTAGCCCCGGCTGCAAACTGCCTTCGCTGAGCACCCTCGCTGTGTGGACGAAGCCCTTTTCTCCTCTGCTTAAACTGTCTCCTTGGTTCTCAAGGACCTTTGGACGCATCCGAATGCTCTGCAGGGCACCTGGGACCCCTCCGCCTCCCGCCTCCTGCGCACCCCCACGGGCTCCCAGGTGCCTCCTGAGGCTTCACCCTACACATCACCTCTCTCCTGCCTCCCTCCCCTGTGGGCCGTGAAAGGCACTCCCGCCGCCCCCAGCACAGTCCCTCCAGTAGAGCAGGACAGTCCCTGCACTTCGCCACCAGATCCTGAGCTCCGGAGGGCTGGGCTCCTCTGGTCTGCCTATGAGACTCCAGCCAGGAGAGCATGCCTGCTGTACCTTCAGTCTCAGTGAGCGTTTGGGAAGTGGAGGAAAGGACCACCCCCGTCCTGCCCCATGATCAGGTGACGTGACCAGCCCCGCCCCTTGTCCCGGCCCTGTGATTGGAGGGAGAGGCCACACCTTGCCCTGTGATTGGAGGGGGAGACCACACCGTCCCTGTCCCTGCCCTGTGATTGGGTGAAATGACCGCGGCTTTGCTGTGCCCCTGACACAGGATTGGAGGAAATAACCAGGTCCTAGCCTGGTCCCTGCCCAGTGGTTCAAGGCTTGTGACCAGCTAACCCAGCCTGGAGGCGGCTCCCTCGGCTTGGCTCTGACGGCTGAAACTTCCCCCTGGCAGGACTGAGTTCCAGCCCCCTGCCACCCTGAGGCCCACTGTCCAGCTCTTCTCCCTGACAGCCCTTCAGGCGTCTCCCCGAGTGTTCTCCCGTCTGGGCTCCCCACAGAATGGGGGGACACGGGCTGGGACTCCCGCCCTGCTCGGTGGCATGAGCGCAGATCGCCCGTCTTGGAACTCAAGTTTTTCTCATGTGCATCGCGGGCAAGGGGCCTGGAGTTTGACCTGGGTTTGTGCTTCTCACACCTTCAAGTCCGCACCGTCCCTGGGCACCATGTTCATGCAGGTTTGGGTGGGGCCCGGGAGTCTGCATTCCTAATAGGCACACTCGATGGCAGGGAGCTGGGTGACTGCCAATGTCCCTCTTGGTTACCTGTCCTCGAGGAACATGTCCAGCCATGACGGGGAGAGACCCCCTGCCTGTGTCCACGCTGTGTCACCCCTCCCTCCCCCTCCGTGTTCCCCTGCAGGCCATGGGGGTCATGGCCATCAGCCAGGGTCCCTGGAGCTAAGGCTGAAGGAAGACTGTGGTGGGTCAGCAAACCAGGAGAGAGCAGAGGGCCGTGTGGCTGCAGGGGTGGCCAGGCTGAGAGGCGCCTGCGTGGCAGTGGGGGGAAAACGGGGGGCAGGGCCCGTGCAAGGCTTCTCTTCATTTTAAGAGGAAGAAGCCTTGTGAGACGCTCCTGAGCGGGCCCCTGGGTGCTGACCTCCACCTGTACATCCTGGCTTTCGCTGGCCGACTTGAATCTTCTGAACGCCGACCTTCCAGCTTGCTGAGCTCCGCTCGCTTCTTACTCCCCCCCCCAAAGCAGAGGGCAGGGCTGGCCATGCAGCCCCACCGGCGCCGCGAGCTCCGCTGTGAAAGCCTTGTGTGTGGGCTGCCGGCTCTCTGCTCCCCTTCTCTCCACTAAAGCCGAGGCTGCTCCACCAGACACGTCAGGTGCCTCATCAGAACTGTGTCTAAATTCAGCAGATGATTTTAGAGCTTTAAACTAACGTCTTCAGAATGACCTCTGTGAATTTGGCAAGCACTCATGGATTCCATCAAACAATGGAAATTGAAGATACAGGGTTGATTTTGGCAAAACGGTGAATTCCCACCCTCGGGAGGGGACAGCAGAGTGAGCAGATGTCCAGGCCTCACAAGGGGCTGCACTCCTCGGTCAGGATGCAGGACGGGGTGTGTGCCGTTGCCCCCCCAGGGCAGAATCCCCTCCCTGTGCACCCGAGCTCGGCAGACAGTGACAGGCATCCCGCGCTGGGCCTGGCACACATCTGCCTCCCACCAGCCCTGCCAGCCCGCACGCTGCGGAGACCAGCTGCCCAGAGCTCCTGTTCTCAGATGTGGGCATGTGACTCTGCCATGTGCTTGCAGGTCTAAAAAAGAGATCAGGCTGCTTTTATGTCTGTTAGAAGATGCCTGCATTTTAAGATTATGAGGACGTGTATTTAAAAAAATTCAGTGCTCACAGGCCAAGGATTTTTCCAGGGTAGGCTGCTGACTTAAGGTCTTAAGGTCTGTTATTATGTGTCGCTTTGGGGATGGGACAGTCACGGAGCAGTTCAACAGACGAGCAGCTGAAGAAAGCAAGGGGCACGAGGTCTGGAAAACAGAATCTGAGACCTGTCTGTTCCAGCCAACAGGGGCTCCCGCGTCCATGTATCTGTCCCGAGATATGCAGGTACTGAGGCAGGGGCTGTAATGGCTGCTCCTTCCTTTCCCAGGGGAAATGGAAGAAGAGCTCAGGGTCAGAGTTGGTCCTACCCAGAATCTGAGCTCCAGCCAGGACGTCAGTGAGCACTGGGTGGATGGCCATTTCTGATCCCACTTGGTGAGCTGCTGGCGAGAATCCTGGCAGCAGTGCCGAGCGCTCAGCTCCTGTCTGGGGAGGTGGGGGGCAGTGTCCTTTCAGGGTGTGCTCTGACCCCTGGGCCTCTCCCGGCCTTTAGAAGCCACTCCTCTCCACAGAAGTCCGAGGACAGTGCCTTTGGGTTGGCCCTGCCCTCCTGAAAACGCAGGGTAGCAGGTCCCCTTGGCTCTGACAGCGCCCGCTGGGCACTGCTGGGGCTTCGTTTGGGAGATGACCCTCCCCTAATTCCTGGGCTGTGGTCCTCCAGCCCAGCTCTGGAGGCGTATTGGCATTCGGACATGGGTCTACAGAGAGCCGAGGGGAAGTGGGGCTACCAGAGTGGCCTTATCCACTAGGACTCATGTCCTTAAGAGGACATGGGGACACAGACACAGACACAACAGAGGGATGACCAGGTGAGGACTTGGGGAGAAGGTGGGAACACAGCCAGGGGAGGGGCCGCAGAGAGCAGCCCCACTGAGCCCTTGACCGGGGGTGCAGCCTCCAGAATTGTGAGGAAATAAGGGTGCTGTGTAAGCCGCCTGCCTGGGGTTCTCTGTTTTGGCAGCCCTATGTGGGCATCGATGCCCCACCTCTGCCTGGGGTCCTGATGGGGCAGTTTAGAAAGTAATGGCTGTGGGCTCGTCTACATGTGGGTTCTGGGGCCTCTCTCCTTGCATCCAGGTGACTGGGGACCACTTTGACTAAAGAGGATAGGCGAGCCATCAGGTGACTTCACCGGCTGGGCAGCCTGCCCGGGGCTTCAGGGTGCGGTGAAGAACCCTCCAGAAAGTCCCGGCTATTGAGACTTCTCACAGGGGACAGAGGCGGCAGCCTTCTGCGCCCCCCCGGGCCCCGGACCCCGACGCCGTGAGTGTCCTGAGTGCACAGTCATGCTCGTCACCGCTGCCAGGCGTTCGGGTGGCTAAGCGAGCACCGGCCTACTGTGCTGGGCCTCATGGCTCACCCGTTTGGTGACGTTCCTGGGAAATCGTGTTCGCCACGTGCTGCACAAGCTGTCAGTGTCCCTGTAACCCAGGGCCATGGCTTGTCTGGCCTTCTGCTTGGAGTTCCAGCCTGTGTGTTCACCGCCTTCCCGGCTGTCTGCTGGCTGGGGTGGGGGGTTCTGTCCCGTTTTGGGCCCCTCATGCTCTGCCCACCTAATGGGCTGAGAGCAGCAGGCTGTTGAACCCTGGCTGCCCCTAATTCTGCTCTCCAGCCACAAGGAGGGATGCAACCTTTCTGATGGGCAGCACCACCCCCTCGACACCCTCCACTCACCGCCGGCCTCCCAGAGGTCTCCTGGGCCTTGGGAGTTGGTGTCCACACCCTGCGCACAAATAATCCGGTCTTGTTTTTATCAGCACCACGGGTGAGCAAGCAGTGAGAAAAGAGGATGGGGGCCACATAATTTTAGGAAACTGAGGGCTTCTGAGAACACGTGCCCACCCCGAGTTCCTTCCAGGGCCACCAGCCCATCTTTTACTAAGGAGTCATGGAAACACGCAGTGTGTGCAGACTCCCCAGGGTAAATCATTGTCCAAAGGCACGGACCAGGATGAGAGAGGGCAGGGGGTGGACAGAGAGAGGTGGCAGAGCCCTGGGGGAGCAGGCCTGCGGGTGGGAAGCTTTACTTCCAGCTCCACTTGCTGGGAAGCCCCCCCCGAACTGGTCCCTCACCTGCTGGGCCCTGGCTGGGAGCCTGGCCTCCTCTCCGCACCCAGGCTGCCTGTGACAGAGGCCTCCTGCTGACTCCAATCAGGGTTTCATGCACTTTGCACCCAGATTCCTAATCCTATTCATTCAGGCTCCACGGAAATGATGGTCCCCTTTCCTGTGGTGGCCCCTCAGGTGTCTGAGAGCCTTAGCCGCTGGCCTGTGAGCCTTCCTGCGCAGAGCACCGGAGGACCGGGGCCGCTGTGCCTCTCCCTCGGACCCCTGTGCCAGCTCTCTGGGGGTCTGCTCACCCCTCAGGCTCAAGGTGACCCAGAAGGTTGTGGCAGTCAGATGGGTGTTCCCCACCCCTGTGATGAAGAAGATAGTTGAGAAAGAAGCCCAGCAGGTGAGACCCTGGGCCCAGAGGAGAGACAGGTCCCCTGGGGCACGGGCTCAGGTCATGCTGTAGATGGTCGGGGGGTGGGGGGGCCCTGCCTCCCTCCCAGGCAACCCAAGACCCATTCTGCGGGGCTTCTGAACGGGATGCCCTGCTTCTGCCTGTCTGTCTGCAGGGCTGGTGGCAGATGAGTCGTGTGGCGCACTTTGTTGGGGGAGAGCTTTATTTTTAGTTATGCTTAGTATGCAGCTGATCATCTTGCCAAAGCCTGCCAGGCGGGGCCGCCCTGGGAGGGACGCTTCCCCGGAGCCTGGGGCTCAGTCAGCGGGGCTGCAGGGGGTCCGGTCCAGCCAAGGTTAAGGGAACACATCTGCAGAGCGCCTGCTGCCCCTTGGCCTGTGTGAAGGCCTTTCTCTGCTTTACCTTTTCAGGCTGTTTCCTGAACATGCACCTGACTTTGTAATAATCTGAAGCCTGAAGCCTGGGTTTTTCTTAAACTTCATCTGCTTTTTAATTAGCAAGATCCCTCCAAGACTTTCAGAGTGATCGCTCATCAGTGTTTGGTATGGGAATGTCTCTTTCTGAGCACACAGGCACGTTTGCTGGGAGCTGCTAGCCTCCTATGCCTCCCGGGGCCCATGAAGGGCTTAGCTCATGATTTTACAGGCATGAGCATCCTGATGTTCTAGCAGCTTCCCACCGTAGGGCACAACCACCATCAGCTCTGTCAGTGTGAGGCTGAGGAGTGGGTCTGTGCTCATGGGGGTGGGGTCTGAACCAGGACGCCCCCCATCCTGCAGGACATCCTCTCACAGGAGGACCCCAGGCCCTCCCCCTGGTGAGCAGCATGGCCCCCTTGCCCAGGGAGTCTGGTGATGGTGGGGGCAGGGGCCAGTCTCCCAGCCTCTTCCTTTCAATTGTTCTTAAGCCAAGATTTATTTAAAGCAAAGTAATACATATGCATAGTCAGAACCCAAGTTGTGCGTGTCGGGGAAACGCCAGTTCCCACGCTGGTACGACCACGCAGTGTCCCCGGGATGCTTCTCCAGTGCTTGTCACCCCTGAGCACTCCTCTCTGAAGGAGGTGGCAGATTTCTTTAGTTGATGGCTGTGTGAGGAGGCCCAGGCCAGTGTCCGGGGCCCAGCGTGCTGCGGGGCTCACACTGTGGTCGGTGTCTCTTGCTGGAGTTTTACAGGGGCAGGTTGTGTGAGGGGCTGGGCCTCCCGGCTGCCGTCCGAGTCTGGGACTCGGTGTCCAGAGCTGGTCTATCCTGGCGGCAGGACCAGCTTGTGCCTGGTGCCCACCTGGCTCTGCGCTCTGTGCGAGGAAGGGGCTGTCAGGGGGGCTTCCTTAAGCAGCCCCCGACGGGGCCCACGGCTTTCATGAAGGTAGCAGCTTCTGTGCCCATCGCTCTCCACCTCTTTTAGCCTTTTTTATTTATCTTGAAGTTCCTAGTAGCATGCTCCAGGTTGGTAGACGTGGTTGAACTGGATGGGCCCTTGTTGGCTCCATGGCACCGGGGGCTCCCTGGGTAGCCCATGTGTGGTGTGGTGGGTGGCAGGTGGCAGCCTCCGTCAGGGGCCACGTGACCGTGACCCCGTGAGCTGCGGCGATGTCCCCCACAGCTCCATGCATCCACGTGGTTCGGGTGGCTGGCTGAGTCTGTGCGGGGGATTTGCTGGTGTGGTGGCCCCTGTCGTGGGGACATCCCCAGATGCCAGCGTCCAGAGGCCCTATTCCTGAGAACACGCAGTCTCCTAGAGATTGGCGTCGCTCAGGCGTGGGGCTGGGCCTGCTGCCTTAGTCCTCAGACATGCCATTGCTGAAGCCAGACAGACGTCCACTTTTCACTGTTTGTAAATGTCACCGAACTGTTGTGAGTCCACCCTCTCACGGGAGGGCAGGCAGGTGGCATTTTGTCACTTGTGAGCCCTCGCAGGTATGCCGGAGGGCTCCCCCATCCGCGGCTCCTCCTCAGAGCGCCGTCCTGCCCCAGAGGCTGCAGCTCCCCAGACCCCTGGCAGCTGACTTCAGGGTGCAGAGCGGGTCTGACAGCTTGTCCCCTGTGTGGTCGGAGGGAGGAGGGCAGAGGAACCTCTCTCCTGCTTGGCTGACCTCTGCAGGTGTTCATGGGAGGCAGCTGCAGACCCGTCCTGCAGCCAGCGCTGGGTGCAGCTCTGGGCGGTGGCCGGGCTGCGCTCTGCTGGGCACTCCCCCAGGGCTCGGGCATGTCGCCGGCCCTGTTCTCTGTTGTAGGCCCTTCTCTCCCAGACGTGCTGGTGTGGGGTGTTTCCTGCAGCTGAGCTGGGGGTAGAACCACGTCGCACCATGTGTGTGATGCGCACTCTGACTTCTCCATGACAGCTCACCAGGGTGTCATTCACATACCATGACATGCCCTCCAGCCCAGACAGTGGTGTTAGCACATTTGCACATGTGAGCTCCCACTACAATCTAATGAGACTCTTTCCATCACCCCAAAAGACACCCCCCACAACAGCTACTCCTTCCCAGCTCCTGGCAAATGCTTGTCTACCTTCTGTGTGTGGAGTTGCCTATTCTGGGCCTTTCAGATAAATGGCATAGTGCAGCATGGCCTTTGTGACTGGCTTCTGTCTCTCACTGTCGCGTCTTTGGGGCTCATCCACGTTACAGCATGTGTCAGCATCTCTTCTCTTTATGGCTGATATCCCGTTGTGTGGAGGGACCACTGTGTCCAGCCCTTCATCAGTTGATGGGCATTTGGGATGGTTCCCCGTTTCTGCTTCCTATGAATGATATGCTGTAAACATGCACGTCCCGGTTTTCACTTCCCTGGGTGTATACCTGGGTGTGGGGTTGCCGGGTCTTTCATACAGGAACTCTGTTTCTCACCGTTTGGGGGTCTGCTGGACAGTTACCCCAGGCAGCCTCACCAGCAGCACGCGAGGGCTCTGATCTCTCCGCACCTCCGCCGGCGCTTGTTACTGTCTTTCGGTGAGAGCCTCAGGCATGCGGCAGCACGGCGCTGCGGTGGGGTTGCACTGCCTGGTGACTGTGGCTGTGAGGAAGTCACAGATTTCCTGGATATGTGGCATTGGTATGTCTTCTTTGGAAGAATGTCTATTCAAAATCTTTGTCCGCTTTCTAAATGGGTTTTCAGTCATTTTATTGTCGAACTGAATTCTGATGTTTTTTAAGGTGTGTATTTCTGTGCCAGTCACTACCTTTTGGTGTAACTTAATAGAAAATACTTAACCCTGTTTCTTGGACTGACTGTGCTTTTTCCCACTCTGAGCAGTGAAACAATCACAGTGTATTTCAAACACCTCTTTCCTCCTCCCTTCTACGTGCTATCAGTACCACGTTATCTTGGCTTGTTTTTCTTGGTGCTTAGTTTTATATCTTTAAGTACACTTCTGTCTCATTATGTGGTTTATCTACTCCAAATAATGCCTCCTGTCTTTCTATCACAAAACAAAACGAACTAGAAAATCAGAGTGCCTGCCCCAGACATAAGCGACAGCAAATGACCTGGTTTGCCTCTTAATGTTTTTCTCCCACGTCATGCACGCACACCAAATTTTCATAATTCACTCATGGAAATAATACCACGAATGCATAGTTTTGACCTCTTGTTTTCTCACTGAAAAACAATCTGTGGAAATCCCTTTAAATTACCCAGCACAACTATTTAATGGCTAAATAGTGGGTGATGGTGCAGACGGTCAACATTTTCTCCAGCTTCTAAGTGATGTGCAGTCACTTCCCCTCCAATTCTTGGTCGGAACAGCTACCGTGAGAGCCTTTGTACATCATTAAGCCGGTTGACAAATGTTTACGGTGGGATATGTCCCCATGTGGTGGTCCTCTCATTTCTATTGGCATTTTGGAGGGTGTCCTCAGTAAATAGTACCTTTCGTTCCCATCTAGATCTAAACACATTGAAAAAATAAATAGCTACCTTTATTACTGGTAGCAGCTACACTGGAGGATTTGGCCTCAGGTCTGTTTGCTGGGCTGCGCTCCCTGGGGAGGCCGGCGCTCAGGCTGACTTCTCTACCCACCATGGCATTCGGGCCTCCCTCAGGCAAAGCCCTGCAGCCGCCCCCTGCTGGGGCCCCGTGCCTCGGCCACAAGGGAAGGGGACAGCTGAGCATGGCAGGCCAGGCATTGAACCAAGTGTCCTGGAGCCCCTCAAGGAGACCAGGAGCCCAAAACGGGACGTCCGCTCCTTTGCCGGGAGGGCTGCCCGGGAGAGGCATGAGGCCCCACGTGGGCGCTCGCCGCTGAGCTCGGCTGTCTGTCCCAGCAGCACTGGGCGGCTGGGTGTCCGTCCCGGGGACTGTGGCTTCCCATTTGGTCGGGGAGCCGTGTGAGGTGGCATCTCCTCATCGCTGACACTCGCTGCTGCCTTGTCAAGGGGCCTCCTTCACCCCCCAGGCTGGCCTCCTCCCAGGACACCCGTGAACCCACTTCCTCTCTCACATGTCATCACCGCAGGAGTCCAAGCCACAGTCCCAGGACTCTGGGTGACCGTGAACGCCTCCACACTGTGCTTCTCTGCCTTCCCCGGCTGCTCAGATGTCTGCCTCCCCACCCAGGAGCCGAGCGAGGCCCTGGGTCAGAGGGGGCTGGGCCTGACTGCAGCCCCGTCCCTAGCTGGGTGCTCTGAGCCCGGCTTTGAGGCTGCTGGCGATGGGTAGTTACCCTGACCCACACCAGCGGCAGAGCTGTTCTGGGCCGTTGGTCCCTGAGCCCTGAGCCGCCCTGGTCCCCCTCACACTTCACACTCCCAGGTATTCTTGGAGGGCAGCCACAGGGATCTGTTTAGGATGCCAGGAGGCCACATCATCCCCATTTCCGTCTCCCACTCAGAATAAACTCTGGCCCACCAGCCGTGGCTTACAGAGCCATGTAGCTGGGTCCCACCGTCAGCTCTGCAGCCATCCTCACCTTCTCGGATGTTATTTATTCATTTAGCAAAAATGAGTTGCAGTCTTCCCAGAGGCTGAGCCGCAGGGAGCTGTAGGACACCCCGAGCCCTCTCCTGCTTCAGGTCCCGAGCTCTGTGCTTCACGTCCTGATTCATCTCCTCCCTGATTTCCACACAGCTGCTTCTCCCTTCCAGGGGTCCCAGCCTCCATGTCCCCTTCGTGGGGAAAGGGCTTATGCAAGGGAACAAACACCCCGACGCCCTCCTTGGAGCCGGGGTCCCCGGCGGGCCCTGGCTGCCCTGCCGCTTTCTGCCCTGACCTGCTCCCACTCAGTCCTCTCTGAATCCCTACCAACAATGCTTTTTGCATCCTTGGTTATGTAATGTTTAGCATCTAATTTTTCCAATTAGGATATGAACTCGTTGGTACTGGGACTGTCTGTGCCCTGTCCCCACCAGGCCAGTGTAGAAGGTGGTGCTCTGCATGCAGCAGGGTGGCTCTGCACCCCTGCCCTGCACCTCCCTACCCACATTCCCCCCAAACCCCACCTGGTGCTGCCAGCCAAGCCTCCGCACCCTGGACTGATGGGTGGACACATGGCCTCTCCATCCTCTCCGGAGCTCTTGGCATCCCTTGTCCCCCTCTGTCGCTCAGCTGAAGCTCCCCACTGGTCTGCATCTGGAAGACGCAGACCTGATCTCCCTTCCCTCATGCCCCTTCCTCCCCTTTGTATTATGACTTTATATATTTAGAGAAGTTCTTCTATGGTTTCAGTGGGGTTTTGAGAAACAGATGAATGCATGTGGGCACTCCCTTGTCAAACTGGAGTCTAATGGCCTTGTTTCATGGAGCAGGAGACACAGGTTGAAAGGCAGGTGAAGACCCTGGTCATATGGCCAGTGTGGGCCAGAGTCTCAGGGTCCTTGGCTAGGCACCGTCGCTGCCCCACGCCCCACCTGGGATTAGATGGTGTAGAGGCCCTGCTCCAGCATGCTGCTGGAGGCTCTGTAGGTTAGGGAGTTCAGCCAGTGTGGCTGGGGGCTTCTCCTGTGTGCCCCAGTCATGTGGCAACCCCGGCGCATGCAGGAGCCCTCTTCATGGGCTTGCAAGTCCTGGTCCCCCTCAACACTAGCTCCTCAGCATGAGCTCTGAGGTCAGATATGCTTTGAAGATGAAGCGTCATTGTTACTGTTCGATTATCAATAGTGCATGTTGGGAGGAAGGGAGTGTTGGAGGGTGTGTTTTCACCTCAAACAGTCTCTCTTGGAAAGCTAACGGCCCGAGTATCAGCAGCGCGGGGGTTGCTCCCAGCTCTGTAGCCCCAGACCAGGCCCACAGGTGCATGGCTGGAGTGCTTTCCAGCGGCCTGCAGTTACCTTGTGTCACAGTGTGGAGTGCTGGGGCATTACCTGTGCCCCGGGGAGGACAACCCGCTCCCCACCTCCTTGATGCAGCTGATTCTCAGCTCTGTCTTGCAGGAAGCCTGAGGCTCAGTTCCCAACATTCTTTCCAACTGGGCTGCTGCAGAGGAAGGAGGCAGCTCGCCTGAGTGTGTGCTTCCCTGGGGGAAGGTCACTGGGGGCGGCCGCAGGGACAGTTGGAGCCTAAGGCCAGCCGGGGTCCAGTGCTTACCCATCTCCCCACTGTGACGGGGCTGTGGCTGCCCTGGAAACCACACCAACGGGACTTGGCTAACAGCTGCTGCAAAGGATGGGAAGCCACGTTGCTGGCATCATGTGAGTCCTTCTTGTGCTGCAGGGAAGGTGTCAGTCCATTTATCCTCCATTCACTGGGCACAGGTCTGGGTGTAGGGTGGCTCCCCACTCCTGACTGTCAAAGAGCAGGCCGTTTTCTCATGCTAAGCACACTACTGTAGGTGAAGTAATCAAAGTCTCCCAAGGTATAAAATTCAGTATGCGATTGAAATGGAAGGCAGAGGCATCACGGAACGCCTGGGCAGGTAAATGCCATCTTCCGAGGGCGTCAGTCAGCCGGCGATGCCGCTGGTGGGGCTGAGACTCAACGGGACACATTCCACTTGTTCTTGTGGGGTGCACAGCTGCCCTCGGGCGTTGACTCGGTCACACTGCTGAAAGCAGGCGTGCCCGGGGATGAAGGGTGGGGACAGAGGCACACTGTCTCCTCGGGGACGAAGGGGGCATTCCCATAAGGAGTGTGTCCATTCCATTCAGTTCAGTTCGAATTAATGACCAGCCGCAGCATTTTCATGGTTACTTTGTAATAAATAGTGCAAAGCTTAGTGGACTTGAGAAAAAGTGTTTAGTGTCTCGCAGTTCCTGGTGCTCCTCCGTCCTCTTGGGTCAGTCGGGGTCACCAGGCAGGGCCGAGGGACCACTGCCTTCCGGCTCCCCCATGCCCTGGCAGCCTCGGTCCCAGCCGGTCCTTGCTCGCAAGGCGCTGCCGGCCTCCTGGGCCGGGGCTCGGAGAGCCCGTGAGGGAGGGAGGGGTACCAGCGCATCATCTTTGTGCCCCTGTCTCGGAGGGGACACCCCGCCGCATTCTGCTCTGCTGTCCCCGTTGGAGGGGAGTCACAGTCCAGCCTGCAGGCACGGGAGGGGGTGGTGCAGGGGTGTGAGCCTGAGGAGGCCTTAGCCAGCGGGGAGCCTGCCCCCCAGAGGACCGGCTAGGTGCCTGCGCCCTTCTCACAGTGGGCCAGGCAAAGAGGAAAAGGACCTGGTGCTTGGCCCCAAGGACATTATGATCTAATATAAGAAGCAGATATATAAACAGGTTCACTTTGGTGTAGTATTATAAACACAATACCAGAAATATTTAAAAAGTGGAGTGGTAGCTCACAGAAAGGATGATTCAGTCTATTGAACAAGGGCAGAGAGAGGGAGAAAGCAAGGAGGGCTTCCTGGAAGAGGCAAAGCATGAAGTGATATTTGAAGGACCAAGAACCCTTCCCGAAGCTGCACAGAGGTGTGTGTGGGACCAGCTCAGCTGGTAGCCCCTGGGCTGATGGGGCTCTGTCCCCTCCGGGAAGTGTCTGCATTTCTCATCAAAATGCCCCCAAGAAATTTTTGGCTGTCAGCGTAGCAGAGCGCCACGGCTCTGCTCTAGTGGCAGCGTTAACATTAAGTCCGTAAGAGCAGCATTTCAGCGCCAGATCCCGGTCAACCTGCACTATGCTCTCCCCGGAATAGCCCTGTGAGCATCACATTTCAAGAAAGTGAAGCAAATTATGTTAATCGCCTTCCTAAGAGCACTCAAAGCAAAGGGCTGTTTATTGCAAATATTGACATCATAAAAAAAGGTGCCAGGTAGAGTGAACACAGCCCCAGGCCTCCTGGGAATTTGAAGCGTGCCCACTTGGCGCTGGCGAGCTGCAGAGGAAGGGGGTGGCAGCCTGTCACCTGGCCAGGACGTGCAGGGTCTGCTGTGGGACCTCTGGCTGCAGCCTGGGGAGGCACCCAGCCCCTGAGGGCAGTTCTGGGCGAGTCCCTGTTCCCCACATGGGTGAGCAGCTACCTGGCTGGAAGGGGAGGGCCGCACAGACACCCTTGGGGGCCTCCAGGCAGCAGATGCCTGGGGTTCAACTTGCACTGGTGGGGAGGCCACCTCTCCTGAGCCCGCAGTGAATGTGCACCCGCCGGCCTCCCCCAGACGCTGCTCCCGGGACGAGCTAGCATCACTGTATCTCGGATTTTCTGGGTCTGGAACTGGGCCTAACTCAGAGTGGTTGCTCATAGAATTCACAGAAACCATCTGATTGGGCAGATAATGGGCAGCCCACCTGAACCCTAGTAGAGGGAGAAGAGAGAGAATGTTCCAGAGCACAGACCCCCCTCTATCCTGTGCCTGTGGGGATGGTCATGCTATTAGTTGAGTGTACTGCTCCGAGCACAGGCTGTGGGGTCAGCCACCCCATGGAACCCAGACCAGTCATTCCCTGGTTTGACCTGGGCTCAGATGCCTCCTCTTGAGGAAGTGGGCACGGCGTGGTGCACACTTCTGGCATTGGAGGAACTCCCCGTGGGCTCCTCTGAGTGCCCGCACGCAGAGGCCCTCTCCTGGCTGCAGAGTCAGAGGAAGCCGACCTGAGCTGACTTAAGCCTAGACTGTCGCGCTGGGAGAGTGAAGGAAGGTGCCTGGACGGATGGCCTCCTGGCTGCACCGTCTCCCACTCTTGCTTGTTTCTGCTTGTCCATCTGACCGTGTGCATGGGCCTTCTCTGAGGCTCTGCGGGGGGGGTGGGAAAAGGCTGCCATCCCAGGTCCCCAGTGAGAACCACCTGGAGACTGGTGCGGCCCTGCCTCGCTCAGACTCGCCTCTCCCTGGCCCCACCAGCAGGGCTGGGGCCACAGCCGCCTGGCACATCATGTCTCAGAAAGGGGCACCGTGGTGAGCTGGGTCCTCAGCCCAGGGGGCCGGGGCTGCACATTCAAGCGTCACCCCACTTACTGTGACTTATTATGGCACCTTTATTCCCATTTGAGTTAGGGAAGCTGAGGCCCAGAAAGGCTTGTTATTTTGAGGTTTTGGGTAATTTATGTTTTCTTCTTTATGCTTTTTCTGTATTTCCTAAATTTTCAGCCTGGAGCAGATATGGCTTTATTTTAAAAGGCTCTATCATGGTGCTCAGCCGCCTTCTGTCCTGGGTCCTCTGGGACTCCTCAGATGGAGCAGATACTCCAGGGCCACAAAGTCGGCTCCAGGACCCTTGCGGAGGGAGCAGGGCCAGGCCTGTGGCCTCTTGTTTAGGGGCCTAAGTGTTCATCAGCACGTCAGGTCCCAGCTCGGTGGTAGCACGCGGCTGAAGCATTTCTATGCGTAAATCGTTGTGCCTTGTTTAAAAATACTCCATCCGAACCAATAAAATGACCAGTATTCACATTTGGTTATAAACAGCTTTTTATTACAAAGGAACTTTCAAAAAAACCCTGAATGTTTTAAGAGCTCTCTGAAGGGAAGACGCTTGCAGGAGTGGCCGATTATGAAAACACTTCCACAAAGCTGCTGCGGCATGTTATCATTTTGATTTTGGATTAGATGTGAAGCTCTTGAGGGAGAACAGCAGGAGCCCCTGAAGGTGGTCGGCTCGAAGGCGGACCCTAGGGGGCGGGGCCTCCTCCCCGCGGACCCACCCCCTCCTCCGGGCCCCGCCCCTCCCGAGCCCCCTGAGGAGGTCCCCTGTGCAGTAATCTCCGCTTCTGCGGGTCAGAGTGCGCCTGTAATAACGTAAACGAGCCCGTACCGCCCTGCCTGCTCGCTGGGCGACCCCACTCCCTGGAACGGACGGCGACCCCTGCGCCTGCTTCCTGCGGCGCCTCCCAGCCTCTCCTCATGGCGGTGGCTCTTTCTGCCCCAAAGACCCCGAGCTTTCCAGCAGCTCCTGGCACTTGGCTCTGCTGCGCCCTCCTGGAACTGTCTTTTCCCAGCTCGTCACAGGGCAGTCTCACTGTATCTGTGTGCCCCAGAGGACGTGTGCCCTCCAGGACTGTCCCTGACGGGAGGGGTCCCCCCTGTCTGCCCACTCTCTCCCCCTACTGGGACATTAATGGCTTGAGGAAACTGGGGCCAAAGTCAGGCACATGGAAATTGCCCCTCTCCGGAGGGGGATTGTCTCTCAGCCAGACCCCCATCCCCCAGTGCCCGGCTGACCCCCTCCTGCTGCAGGGGGCTTTCTCCTGTGCGCAGGACCAGTGGCTGTCAGCAGCTTCAGGTTCACATTGCCTCTGATTAGCAGCTGGTGCAGAACGCAGCTGTTCCCTGGCGTTCTGAGGAAAGGCCCCAGGCAACCGGAGCTGCCCTGGCATGGAGCTCCTTGGGTGAGGTGAAGCTGACCTGGGGCTGGTCGGCCCCGGGTAGTGCACCCACGTGCAGAGCCGAGCGCAGACGGCCCCTCAGTGTGCGCGCACTGAGAGTGAGGGGGCGGGCTCCGGGGACAGGGTGTCAGGCTGCAGTCTGCACGCACCTCCAGCCCCAGGCCCCCGCCAGGGCCCCGTCTGCCCCTGGGGCGAGGTGGTCCCCCTTCCCCTTGGCCTTGTTACCGGCACCTCACTGCAGCCTAAGTGCGATAGACAGGGTTGCTTTTAATTTTGAAAACAATGGAATATGGTTGAAAACAAACATTTGTTGAATGAATGAATGATGGAGGCAATGCAGGCCAGAGTGATTCTAACCCTAGCTCTCTGATCCCTGGGGCTTCCCTCTTCCTCTCTCCACCGAGTCTCGGCCATGAACTCACAGAGTCAGATGCTCCCTCTGAGTCTGCAGGTCCCTTAAAGGAGCCCTGGGCATCCTGGCTGGGTGCACAGGGCTTGCAGTTGGTGCCCGAGCTCCCCCTGTGCGAAGAGGGGGAGCAGCGTGGAACGTGGAGGTCACCAGGTGCCTTGGTGAGGTGCCGCATGCCCTCGGCGGGTCTGAGTCCCCTTGTCCTCTGCAGCCATGCCTGACGCCCTGGAGGGCCCCGAGCCCATCGCTCAGTCTCCACTCTGCGCTGGCAAAGTGCTAACCTGGATCTACCTGTCTCACACGGCTGTTGGCATGTGCATTCCGCCCTCCTCTGCTCCGTGAACATGTTCATGTCCACCTGTGGTTAGATTAGCGGGGACTTCTGTCTCCCTGACTAGGCTGGTCAGAGGTCCCTGGCTGGTCACAAAATTCATGATCTCTTCTTCCTGGGCCCACACCTGGACAGTGTTTCCCAGCCTCTACTGCGATGGCGTGAGACAGTGCGCCTTGATGCTCGTTCACGGAATGTGTCCAGCCCAGGGAAGGCTCCCCACATGTCCCCTATACGTGTCCGCATCTGCCGTTGGGGCAGAGGCAGGCCTCGGGCAACCTCGGGGGCCGTGTTGAAGACGGCATCAGCATGAGGGCCCCAGTGGCTGTGCTCGGCCAGCCCGTTTTCTCCACGTCTGTTACGTGGTGGGGAGTGACCTCCTGCTGTGTTTGGGCCACTGTGCCTCTGTAAGTAGCTGCTGATTGCACAATGCCGAGGGGTCGCTGGAGGACACTCCAGGGAATCTCAATCTTAACGATATTTTGTTAAAGAGAAGTGATAAAAAATATCAATGGGAGTCTCTGGATGTCAGCTAGAAGAAAGTTGTTACATGTGTATTGTATCTACCCATTTGTGTAATATAGAACTGTATCAGTATGGATGTATAAATATATGAAATTATGTAATATCTCCACCCACTTCCAGATGCTGGAATCTGAAAAGACCCCATTATCCAACATTGTACTTCAAAAACTAGCACCTTATTCTTTGACGCTCAGGCTCAACATTTTCCAACACAGTTAATTGGAATAATGGCATAAATGATGATAAAAACTAAAATATTTTTATACAAAGTGGTGTTAATGTGATAATAAGACAAACTAATTAAGAATGTTTAAGACCTCAAATTTTAATTCTTAGTCGCAAAGATTGAAGGAGAGCCAGTGGGATCTGGAGACCAGATGTCCTTGCTCTGTAGGTCGCAGGTGGGGACAGCCGGGACCCTCGCGCCCCATCCGTGAGCGCAGCCTGTGTGGGATTCTGTCGTCCGGGATGGTGCTGACCTCGCGTCTCAGGAGGTCCTGAAAGAGCAGAGTCGCCTGTACCACAGGCTTGGCAGCTTTCTGACCTCCTGACCTGTGCCTCTGAATGGAAGCTGGAGGCTGGATGAACTGAGAATGGGGTTCTCCAGAGACACAGAAGCAATCACAAAAATACATAGATGCATGACATTGGATCACAAAATTCTGGTGTCTGGCAAGTCCAGCCTCAGGGGGGACAGCAGGCTGAGGACCGAGTGGGGCTGCAGATGAAGCCCGAAGGCGGCGGCGGGAGAGCACGGTGCTCGGGAGAGTCTGGCTTCCTTGTCTGGGCAGGCCGTCAGCAGCTTGGGCGAGGCCCGCCTGCACCAGGAGCCCATCTGATTTACTCAGTCTATCCACGTAAGTGTTCATCTCGTCCCAAAGCAGCCTTGTAGAAACATCCAGGATAGTGTTATCTGGATACCCCTTGGCCCAGTCAAGTTGACACATAAAACGAACCATCTCAAGGGATTAGCAAACATTTTCAATAAAGGGTCAGATGGTAAATATTTTAGGTTTGCTGGCGAGTGGTCTCCGCCTCAATTACTCAGTTATTCTGCTGTAGTGTGAAAACCACCGTAAGTGAACAGGGCTGGGTTCCAGCAACTTTATATACACAGGTGGGGCACCATTGTTTACCAACTCCTGACAAAGATAAATAACTAACGTTCACAGAGAACGTAGAATCATGTTCCATAATCCTTGCCCACCAAGATACACGGACCCCTCGGAGCTGCTGTGCTCTGCACACAGCGTGACCCCGTGCGAGGCTCGGGGTTCCTCCTCCCTTGCTCTGGTGATGGCGGTGGAGCCCCTCCTCCCTTGCCCTGGTGATGGTGGTGGAGCCTGGTGAGACTGGCCCGGCCGTGTACCTTGTTAGAAGACATGCCTCCTCTTTGGAGCCCCCAGGCAGTAGATGGGGTAACTCTGTCTTCATGAAGGCTCCCCACCTTGGCGTGGGGAGGGGATGCATGCTCACAGTGCAGGCCGGCGTGTGCTGGCCATTGAGCCTCTAGCTCTGTATTTGTTGGGTCGTTTTGTGCTCACCCGCTTTTCCGTGATGGTATGGACCCCGTTATTTTCCAGACAGGAAATGGGTCCAGACTGAATATGTCACATTTTCAAGGTCGTGCTCTCAGTGAGCAGGCAGACTTGGTCTGAAGAGCACGTGTCTGCGGGAGGTGTGCTCTCTCTAGCGGGCGCCAGAGTGCCGGACTTGACCCGAGCCTTGTGAGGGCCTCCTCACTGTCACTGGCGACCATCTGGTGTTTCTGTCTGGGCAGCTTCATGCGAACATGGCCTTGATCATTATGATGGCCATTCTGACAACATCAGAGACCAGCTCTTGCCAGTGAAGATGTTCACTGTTCCCCTGGGAAGTGTGGCAACAAGTTCCATGTTGGGGGTATTTCATCAGCTCATTTTGGGTCCCACTAGTTGGCAGAGGAAAAGTTATAAAAAAATAGAATGTTCTTGAGATTTTATATTTCAGAACCCAGCCTTAAAACGAATGTATTGAGCAAATCTTTCCAAATGCAAAAAAAATTCTCTGACATCTGAATTCTTAAGTGTCACAGAGCAAGATGCTGAAACTCCCAACATGGTTGTTACATTGATCAAATGTAAATTAAACCAAAGGAATATGACCAAGCTGGTCACCAGTGAGCATGCAGGGACACCTGTGCCCCAGGCCTCCACCCCAGATGGAGAACATCGCAAAGGATGCTCTGGGCCTGGACTAGGGGTCAGGGAAGGAACCCGCGGGCGTGGCCATAGCTGCTGAGGGTCAGCCCTCTGCAGGGAGCGACACAGCTACATGTCCTGGTACCGTGCACGGCCAACATGCACACAAGACTTCATGGTTCAATGTGTGAGCCCATCTTCGTTCCCAGCAGACCCCACAGTTCTGTGGGTTCCAGGTGGGGTGCCTGAGGGCCTGGACGGGCTGCCTGGCACACGGTCATGTGGGCAGTACACCTTTGGCCTGGGATTCCAGCCTGTGTTTGCCGGCATCTTTTTCACCTGTTCACGACAGCTTTTAATCTGTCCACACTCGTCATCATCTGTGTATTATTGTCGACAATGTCGGTACGAGCTTTGGGGCCAGAGGGCTGAAATGAGTCCCAAAGGTAAAATGGGCTCTAGAGGATTGTCAGGTGGCTGTGTTGTCTTGCTTTGCCTGAGGGCCGGGGAGGCTGGGAGCTGAGGGTCACCCACCCCACTTCAGCCCTGGTGACACTGGCTGTGCTCTGGGAAGACAAGCCTTCACTGCACCCAGAGGTAGCAAGCCAGCCAAGCAGGTGGCTGCCACACCATTCTGCCCTTGCCTCCCTCCGCCGAGACCCCGGCTCCCACACAGGCCCTGCAGCTCTGTTCTGAGGTCCACACCTGGTGCAGGCGCTGTGTTTCAGGAGCAGGGCTAACATCCATGTTCCCAAGCAGGGAATGACTCCCATCTTGGGATTAGATGGGACCCCGGGGACTTAGACCTCACTTCCCAGGGGCCCCAGAGCCCCATCCCTCCACAGTGCCTCTAGGAGGGGGCTCACCATGGCTCCAGATGACCACTGTGCCTAGGGACAGCTGGAGTGTAATTTGTCATTTTTAGGGAGTGAGTGAACAAAAATCTGCCTCCTTGGGTTCCTGCTTAACTGTTCTTTTATTTCACTTGAAGTTTTCACAACTTGCTGACTCCAGTGAGTCCCTCCAGAGTGAGGTGCAGAGGCTGCCCTCTCTCCCGTGGCCCCACGGCAGGATGGGCCAGGGGAGGAGGCAGCATGCAGCTTGCACCGGGAGCTTGGCCTGTTAGCACTGTGCCACGGCCACGTTCTTCCTCTGCCGGCCACGCGAGCTTAGCCTTGAGGGGCGTTAGTCCTTGGCTCTCTTTGCCCAAATGCTGAAGTTTGGAGAATGTCTTCTGCAGAGTATACAGCACATTAGAACTCTTCTTCCCTGAACCCGTTCCTCGGGGCCCTGCTAATGTGAGGAGCTGAGGGGCTTATGGAAGACCCTACTGCAGTATAGTTCCCAGGCTAGAAAATATGTTTCCATTACAGCCATTCAGCCCTCTAAATAAAGAGAATTAATGCAGGTGTTTCCAACTTGGTGATGAGATGTGGCAAATATTTGTATGAGGGCCTTTGGGTGACCTTCCAGCCACACGCATATGTACACACAGCAGGTATCTCATCCGACTGCCCATGAGAGCAGCTCTGGCTCTGACTGCACAATTGGGAACCATTGCCTCCCCACGCAGAACCCACTCACCTGCTCATTCACGCATCACACGGGCCTAGAGCCTCCTGTGCTTCAGGAGCTTGGCAGACGCTGGGCCCCAGACACCCAGCCTCATGCCAAAGGTGTGCGAGGCTTGGTGGGAAGTTTCTGTGCCTGGCGTGAGACAGAGGCGAGACACTGGGTCCTGCAGCGAGGTAGTCTGGGGGCCGGAGCAGGCTTCATGGTGAGAGGTGGGGGCAGGTGCTCGGGAGATCACACAGCTCGGGCAAGAACAGCCGCCGGGCCCTGGGGGCCGCGCACCGAGACAGGGCAGGAGAGGCAGCCGGATCTCATCATTCCTGGTTGCTGATCTCCATCAGGTCGCCATAACAGTGGACTAGTGCATGCTGGACCAAGGCTAGCATAGTAGCAGGGCCCTCCAGAGAAACAGACCAACAGGTTGTGCCTGTGTCTAGAGCCATGTTAGGGATTGGCTCCTGGTGACCACGAAGGCCTGCAGGTCACAGGTCTGCAGGCTGGGCCTCAGGCCTCGGGCCCCAGGAGGGCAGGTGTTGCAGTTGAAGTCTGAGTGCTGTCTGCAGAATTACCTCTTGCCTGAGAAGGTCAGTGTTTCTTTCAGCCTTCAACTGATTGTATGAGGTCCACCCACATTACGGAGGGCAGTCTGCTCTCTGCTTTACTCATAGTCTGCTGATTTGCATGCTAATCTCATCCAAAAACATCCTCATAGAAACATCCAGAATAATGTTTAACCAAATACTGGGGCAAGTTGACACATAAGTTAACCATCCTGCAAACTTCTGTCACGTTTTCAAAGCCCGAACACATGACTTTGTCTGATGTGTGTTTCTGTTTAAAGGCACCATATTTAACCTTGTTCATTAACCTTGAACTCACAGACAATCATCTGTAACTTGTGCCTGAACGAAGCCCACTGAACCCCTTTGGCACATCTGGCCTTCTTGTACTCAGGGGCAGTAGGTGGCACTTGACAGGACACTTGGGGCCATTTCAAGCAGTGACACCATCAACAAAAAGCAGAAGTGTTGAAAGCGTGGCACTAAATAGACCACAGTGAGGGTGGTTGCTTCCAGATGAGCTGAGACAGGAAGGCAGGCTGTCGGTCCCACCCCAGCTGGGAGCCTGCACCAGGTGACCCAGGTCTCTCACTGCGCTGCACTGTGGGAGAATGACCACGGCCACACGGTGACTGGCAGGCTGTGGTGAGTGGGCAGGCGTGCAAGCACGGGGTCCACCAGCAGTGAGGACAGACTGTGTGCACAGGTGAGCTGTTGTGAAACCACCAGGAGCGAGTCAGTCAGGCAGACAGGTGGGGTCCGCTGCCATGGCCTGGAGTGCAGGCAGGGGGACAGGCATGGCGGGGACAGACTTTCTCAGAAAGCCTGAGAGGAGTGCTTGACCTTTTTACTAAACACAACCTGAAGTCTCCGCAGAGCTGAGATGCTGTCAGATTTGCATTCTAGATACTTGTCAGCTTTATGAAAAAGGACGGGGATGGGGGCATTAGAGCAGTGCCAGAGACACAGGACTGGGGAGCAGGCATGCGCAGGAGCATTAGAAAGGAGGGGACGGGGCCGTGGCAGGGTGAGGGCACAGGAGAGGCTCAGGATCGCCCAGGTTAGGGTTGCACTTCACAGCATGAAATCTGTTTTCCCCCTTCCAGCCATGGTTCTCAAGTGTCTCCCTTTTGTCCTGAGGCCGTGTCAGGCCACGTCCCCTCCACTTGTCGGGGGACCCCTGAACTCCCACAGCTCTTCTGTGGGTATGATTGGCACCTTCCATACCCGCACCCCTCTGAGCGGCTGCAGAGTCCCCTGAGCTGCCCACACATGGGGTGACTGACGCATAGGTCCTCCTCCTCCAGCCACTGGGGGAAGGTCCCTTCAGGCCAGTCACCCTGACATTTAATAAATCAGAGTCCTCCACAGCCACAATACTCCACAGCCACGATGCTCCACAGCCACGATGCTCCACAGCCACGATGCTGCTGTCCAGTCCTGTCACTGCCTGGGCTTCCTTGTGCACGCGGGGAGGGCCAGGGGTCCTGCAGGTTTAGTAGCCGTTTGTAAAAGTCAGCAGAAGGGGAGGCCTGAGGGGACTGTCCTGGCAACTGCAGCCCTGGGCCTTCGTTCGCCTGGTCTTTGGGCTGCATCTCAGAATTAATCATGACCCACTCAGGGGGAGGCCGGTTCTTCCTCGGGAGCATGTCTGTCCTGCATGTCTGTCTGCCATTGTCAGATGGCATCTGATGAGACCCTGCTTTTCTCCAAGTCGGGTTCAGCTTGGAGTCTGCAGCCTTTTTAAGATTCTGAGCCCAGTGGAGCTCCAGCCGAGATGTATACTGTAAGTAATGAATTATCCATGATTAATTACAATTAACTAGGTCTCTTTCTTCCCAAGGCACTTGATCTAAATATTTACAAGGAATTCTGATCAGATGCTCACTGTCCAAATTAATACTATTTTATCCAAGAATACAAGAGTGTTTTCATCCAGAATCAGCTGTTATTCTGAGTCCCATCAGCATATTATGTGGCATAGCACGGTGGGCGAGGAGGATGTGTGATGACATGTGACATGGCTGGTTCGTCAGCGGGAGGCAGCACTGGGCCAGGACCCACACTGAGCTCCTGGGGCATGTGAGTCCAGAGGGGCCTGTCCCTCGTCCCTCCCGGGCCACTCCACCTCCCCAGGTATGGCCTCCCACCGAGTCCCAGAACGTGGACTCGGATGTGAAGCCCTTTCCCTGTGTGCTCCCGAAAGCATCTGGGACTCTCAGGCCCTGGGCGCCCGCTGTGGGGGAAGGGCAGACAAGCCGGGCTCACCCACATGGGGGCAAACAGCCAAGGCCTCTGTCCCTGAGCCTGGGCACCTGCTGCTTGTGGAGGCTGGACACCTGAGTGGCAGTGGATGATAACTACTTACGTTTTTCTTACAAGCCAAGCACAATCGCTTCCCAAATAAGAGTGAAGAGAAGAGAGGAACACTCAGAGTCCACTTCCAGGTTCGGACACATTGGAGGTTTGATAGCTGCATGTATGGGCTGGTGGAGAAGGCTCGTGGGTCAGGGCAGGCCCAGGGGAATGACCAGGTCTGGGCAGGTTGGAGGGGCAGAATTGCCTCTACTACCTGGAGGGCTCTGTGTTTACAGGAGCAGCCACCGATGCCTAAGGTACCTTTGAGCAGCTGGTCAAGGGACTCACGTGCTTGAAGGCGAACCCTTTGGCCTCTCTCTGTCCTCCTCCCCAGGACCTTCACCTAACACCCTGGTGAAGCCCCCAAGGACAGGCTGCCTTCTGGGGCGCCCAGGGCTGTATCTGACAAGCTGATGGATTGGTGTGTCGTTTTTCCCCCAGTAAGAATTAGCTCAGACAATGCCTTACGTTAACCACATCTTTATGTGATCCGGGGTCAGAGCGCCCTGTGTCGGGGCCCCACAGGCGTGTGATCCGGGGTCAGAGCGCCCTATGTCGGGGCCCCACAGGCATGTGATCTGGGGTTGGTGTGCTGTATAGAAGGGCCCTGCAGGCATGGCTCCCACAGCCAGAGATCTAGCTTTGTTCATGAACCATCTTGCTGGCTTCTTGGGTTACATCTGGGTATCACCAGTTCTGTCACTTGCTGAATCTTTTTCTTAAACTGATTATTAAAAATGAATCCTAGTCTAAACCATATTATCTATGGGAGTTTGATCTGCTAGTTAGATTATTTTGAAATAAATCTTAAAATAAATTCATCATCATCAAAATAAAAACCAGTTCATCTGTACCTCTCATGTGGCCAGTACCTGCTACTCTCTGGGCCAGCCGTGGCCCCGTGGCACAGCCCAGGATTGGCCGCAGGCCTGAGCTGGGTTCACCCCTTAGCTCTGTCATGCTTATGAGCTGCTTGACCTTGGAAAAGCCAGCGGCCCTCCCAGATGAGCAGTCCCCATATGTTAAGTGGGCATTCCGTCCAGATGAATGGACGTGGACATTGGGAGGAGGGATGCTCCCTGCCTGGACCAAACAGGCTTGAAGAGACAATCTGTGCTGCAGACTGGACTCCTCTTTTGCTCAGGGGTCCCTAATTTGGTGCAGATTGGGGCTGGCTTTGTCCTCTAGGGCAGTGGGGCTCCTCCTGGCCTTTGGGTGTGTCCTGCCTGGCCTAAGTCAGACACAGCCATTCCTTCCCCTCTGCCAGAGGGTGGTTGGACTCAGGTGTGTAAGAAATCTGGCCAGCAGGGGTGGGGCCAGCTCTCCTGGGAAGGGCTTTCCCAGTAGATTAGAGAGGGTGTGGAGGCATGAATGCCCCCACTGCTTTCTGAGTGCCTCCATTTACAGCCGTGCCTGAACTGCGGTGGGCTTCCTGTCACCTCCAGCAGGGCCATTCTGGGGGAAATACACCAGGGGTCAGGAAGACCCTGTGGCCTTCAGAGCATCGTGGAGAGGCCCACAAACAGCCCTGGAGTTGCACTGCCTGGCGTTTTTGTTGTATGAAACGGTGACTATGGTTCCTCTTTTTACATTTTATGCACTGTCTTCTAGGTGAGTTTTCTGTTATAACACAGTGTCCGAGTGCATGGAACTTCCCTCCCAGCCACTGTGGGCCTTCTGAGCATCTCTGAAACCACACCGTTGGGGTGAGCACTGATCTATAAATAAGTTCAGGCCTCCAGGTCTCTCTGGGAGGGCCAGAAATGCTGCTCACTCCGTTCCTGCTCTTTGCTCTGGAGAGCGTCCCATGTGCGCGCCAGCCTGGTCCACAGCCGGGAGGGTGTGAGCCGCTCCCGCGCCTCTCCCTTGAGGAGAGGCTCTGGCGCCGTGCGGGCAGGTTTACCCTGGGCACAGGCGAGGAAGGATGGAGACACTGCGCACCGCTGCATTCCCCACGTTAGCTGAGATGAGCTGGGTTAAGCATATTTTTAAAAAATAAACAACCAAGCATAATTTCACATTTTCTGTGTCTTTGAAATCAGAATGCGGACCATGACTCCTGGTCGGATGCTGGCTGTAGCCTCTCGCCAGCGCGGATGCACCTCGTTTCACAGAGTGATGTCCTGGGGAAGGGAACTTGCTCTAAAGTCCACGACTTCCTCCCTTCTTTGTCCCCCAAAAGTGGAAACTCTGAGGTTTTGTACCTTTCTCTCCTTGTGGCTTCCGTCACGGCTGCCGCATCGCTGTGGTCTGCCTCTGGTTTGAATCCTCCCCCAGGGGAGCAACTGAGGTGTTCCAGCCGGCTCGGAGCATTGGGAGCTTGCTCTTGGCATGAGTCACTCTCAGGACCCTGTTTGGTAAGGGCGTGGATCCCCACTGCTGTTCACTCCAGCTGCTTCAGAGCCTCTCACTGGCACCCAGGTTTGCATGGCACCCAGACGGGGCGCTTCATGTTGGGCCCCTTCCCACTCTGTCCCTCAGGCGCCCTGAGCATTCAGTGTGGACAGCGCTCAGCCTGACAGGCTCACCAACATAGAATTAGCAGTCATTCGGGTTTGTGGCGGGTTCCCGTGTCTCTGCTCCAGGGCAGGGGTCGTGTGGTCCTCCCACAGCTGAGCACTGGACGAGGCGCCCCGCAGACCTGCGAGCCTGTTCAGACCTCAGCATGCATGCGGTGAGCCACGTGTCTGCTCACACCCTGCTGGCCAAGGCAGGCCCACGGTCACGCCCTGAATCAGTGGGGCAGGGGGATGTCCTCTTCCCACGGAGTCGGGCGGGGGGGAGTGGATGCTCGGCAAGCAGTGATAGGACCACCCACCCACCTCTTCTGAGTTCTGTACACTGAGTGGTCACCAGGGAGGCCCTGGGGGCTGAGTGGCTCCGGGTGTGGAGCGAATATGCACGTCCAGTGGAGGAGCATTGCCCCGGTGCCTGTGACACCAGTGCGCCCTGTGCTACTGTTTGCTCTCCTTTGGGTCAAGGAAACACCACAGACCTTGAGGAAAAAGCCAGTGATTTGAAGATGATAAGCCCACCGGGCCTGTTGCTCTGCCTGAGGACCATGTCTGCCAAGTCCTTGGTCTGGTGAAGAACATCCGGCAGAAGGACAGGCCAGCCCATGACACCCCAGTGCTGGTCCTGGGTCCCCACCCTGGCCGGCCAGGCACAGGAACCCACTGCTCTGCTGCCAGGAACCATACCACCACCTGGCCTCATCCTTGTAAAACGAGGGTGGTGGTGACGGGCGGCAGGGCCCCATCGGCCCCAGCTGATTTTGAATTCTGTAATTCCAGTCGTGGTGCTGAAAGGGTGACTTCAGTAACTCCAAAGCGAGCACAGCACGTTGTTCTCAGCAGGAATTTTCACCAGGGCTTCCCGGTGACCTTAGAAGGTCCAGCAGATCCTCCACGGTGATGACCTGAGACTCCTGAATGCTCTTCTCTCCTTTTGGTCCTTGAAAGGCTCCTGCCGGGATGTGTGCCTGGCCGTGTGCGCTGACCTGCTCCGCCCTGACGGAAGGAGACGGTGCCTCTGCCCATGGCGCTCGTGCTCAGCCCTGGGTGTTGTTGTGCAGTGAACTCGGGTGATACCAGTTCAACACTTACCTTTGTGCGCATCACCATCACATCGACCAGCTCACCAGTTTGGGCCAATTAATCAGTGAAGAATTGCACAGCCCTCCCAGCGCATCCGCTTTCTGACTTGGCTCCGAGGGCCGTCCCGGGAGCTGCTCTGGACGGGGGGTCAGGCTGCTGGGGGGGGTGCTGTGCCTTTGAGCCTTGAGGAAATCGCACGATCTGCCTCAGTCTTGTTTCCCTGTCTACAGAATACTGACGAGATGTGCCCCACTTGTCTCTGTGCCCCTGTAAGGCCCAGGCTGGCAGTGGCTACGAAAGGAAGGAGTTGTTAATGGCCAAGGACACGCTGGGTCCCCAAGCAGCTCCAGTATTGGGGCCCTTGACTTCATATTTCAGACACAGAGTGGATGCTGAATTCCTGCCCTCCTGATCCTGTCCCAGGGAAAAAATGCCTTTATAAAGCCTGCTCATCTTTGATGAAGCTTGCCAGATGTTTTTAAAACTGTCATGTTCAGAAAACCTTGTTGAAGACAACAGGGGTACAGAGGTGCGGAGAACCGGCTGTGGCCTCAGGGAACCAGTGATGGAATCCTTGCCCCAAGTACTGACTTGCTTAGTGGTCCTCATGGGAAGTGAGCCTCACCCAGAGCAGGTGTGATGCTCACAGTGCACAGGGTGTGTCCTCTGCTCATTTCATTCAGTTGGGGAGCACATGCTTAGCCCGTTGCTGATGCTGAGAGCCGCATCTGAACACCCGCTCACGGCCCAGTGACAAGTAACTGCAAACTAATGCCTCTGAGAGGGCGGCTGGGAACCGGGCCTCCGGCCTTTCTGACAATCGCACGCCAGGCTGGGTTCCAAATTCTGGTCATCAGATCTGCACGGCTCATGGTCTGTGCGTTTCTGATGGGAGCACGGACATCTCTAGCAACCGGCCACCAGGTAGTCCTGCAGGGGGCCCCAGTGGGCTCTCCCCTGCCACCCCTCACTCCACACAGACCCGACCCTCTCTGGGCTCTCAGGTTGCCATCCGATGCTTCCTCCTCTGCCAGGCAGACTCAGTCTGCATGATTCATTGCTGTTTTCAAAGACCTACTGTGTGTCGGGCGCATACCGGACCACAGGGTGGATATCGGGAATAGGACACGATGGTCAAAGGCACGTCCTGTCACGCCGGGTGGTACGTGGTGTCAGGCCCTGAGGCACCAGAGTGGAGGTGTCCCTCGAAGGATGCTGGGGGTGGAAGGGAAGCCTTCCTGCAGGGTCGGCGGGGGGGCTCTTATCACAGGCACCGTCCAGCCTGTAGACAACTGAACATGTGCCTTTGCATAGAGGACAGGAGCCGGTTGCGGGAGAGGAGCTGCGGGAGTGCAGGCAGGGAGGGTGAAGGAGGCTGTCCGTTTGGAAGCAAGGGCCCCTGGCCGGCTGCAATGCGCAGTGGGGGGTGGAGGGGGGCCAGTGCCCCCACAGTATCCTGGGAAGACTCAGGCCATGTGGGAGAGCGGGATAGGACCCCAGGGGCTTGCTGGGGGCCAGCCCTTTCATGTCTGGTGGCCTGCTTCCCTGGCTCATGTCGGCGTTCTTTGTGACAGGCTGGGACACACCCCCAGCCCCCTGCTGCTCCCCAGCTGAGCTTTTGGAAGGCATTCCACATGTTAGGAAAGGAGAATATCCTTAGCCCCCGCCCAGCAAGCCCACAGTGCTGTGAGAAAGGGTGCTGTCCCCGTCTCAGGGGCACAACCGGCCACATCAGGTGGGTGTGGCCCGAGGGGTCTGGGCTGAGTGCCCCTGAGTTCGGGGAAGAGGGGCCCACCAAGGGCTGCTTCAGTCAGCAAAGCCTTCCTGGAGGACATGTGTCTGGCTAGACACGAAGGGTGTGTGATGTCCGGCCAGTGCAGGGGGACAGAGGAAGGCAGGGGGCCCCAGGAGCGGCATTACCTCAGGGCGGCAGGCGGGTACCCCTCGGCGGGGAGGAGGCCTGCTCCGAGCAGAGTCCTCCTTCCAAACGGAGGCATTGCGGAACGGGCAGAGGGAGGTGGAGAGACGGCACTGCACGTGGGGAGGAGCCCCGGGCAGCCGGGCCTGGGAGGGGGGGCTCCCTGCGCCCCTCTCCGTGGGCGCCAAGCAAGTGGGGAGCACACAGCCCCGCCGATTCTTTCCACTGCTCTCCGACGTATTTGAATTCTCCCCGAATCCTTTTTAGTGTGGGACTATCACTGCAGAGTCCTTCCCCAGCTGTGGGTGCCGCAAGGAACTTTGTGTAGTTACAACAAACGCATGGTGTACGGCCTTGACGTGAAGTCACGTTCAGACCAGGAGGTACTTGAACTGGAGTGAACATTCATTCATCGTTTCCAGGGAACAAATTAGTCCAAGTGCGTGATAACTTGGGACAGCCCCACAAGAAGCCACCCGAGTTCTTAGTTTCTGATAGGAACCATCAATAAACAGCCCTGTGGTTCATGGGACTTGGGCTCCCACTCTGAGCCATTTCTCAGGCACATTCTCCTCTGCGGGCACAAGGGTGTGTCCTTATTCCTGGTGGTGTGTGGTTGTGGTCTCCTGGAGGTAAAGCTTCGGGTGAAGTTCAGGGATGCTTAGAAATCTGCGAGGTCACCTGTCGCTCGGAGAGCCGGCTGAGGTCTGTCCTTGCTCTCTGGCCAGAGACAGCATTTCAGCCTCCCCTCAGGGCAGTGGTGTTGGCGCCCCTCCTCGCCCTGAGTGCGCTGCTCCGGCCCGTGGGTTCTGCTGGGAGCTGTGTCCCTGCAGACCGCGAATGCTGTGGGCTGGGCAGAACCCTGCTCCCCCGAGGGGGCTCTGCCCCCGACGACTGGATCAGGCGCGCTCACTCAGAAAGCTTTTGCGATCTTTCACTTTTTCATTTACTTCTGATCTGAAAAAAATGAGGTGGAAAACTGTTTCATGGTGTCGTTGACAGAAAATACGTTATCTGTCATGTTCAGATAGGCCATCCTGCAGTTATTTAAGTTATAAGATTCTATCGCCTCAATAAGGTCATTCCTGTTGGACAGATTATGGGGCGGCCAGGCCAGCAGAGTGAGGAAGCTCAGGCACCCCGCTGCGATTGCCGAGTAGGGGTGCTGATAAGTCGCCCCAGGAGGAAATGAAACTGCTCACCGGAACTCCTGCAAATGGAACTTGGGAGACAGCTCAGCCCCGGTGGCTGTTTGGGCCTGCCCTGCCCTCCCTGCCGGCCCCCTCCCTGCCCGCCCCCTCCCTGCCCAGCCCCTCCCCTCCTGCCCCTCCCTGCACAGCCCCTCCCCTCCTTCCTCTCCCTGCACAGCCCCT